>JAABOM020000101.1:5135155-5220757 GCA_011800125.2 Solanum clarkiae
AAATAGAAAAGATGGTAAAAAATTATAAAATAGACAATTTATTTTTACACATAAAAATTTAGAAGTTAAAGTTTTAATATAGTGTTTATATCTTACAAAGCCACTCAACTTTGAGATTATATTTAACATCATTGGACTTTATTTTGTATCGATAAAATCACTCAACTAAATTAATTATAAAAAAAATTGACATGATAAAATATTTTTTGTGTATTATGTAAATATAAAATCACAAATAAATACAATTTAAAGATTTGATATGATAAAGTTATTTATTTTTATATTAAGAAAATATGAACCCGCAAATAAATAAATTTTGTAAAATAATTTATTTAACAAATTTACTAGTACAAAACTATAAACATAAAATGCAAAATTAAGAAAATAAAAAAAGTGTAAAAGAATTTGAGGGATATTTTTATCTTTATATATAATCCCATGGTATTAAATGCAAGGGATTAACTAATACCACCAAATGAAAGGTATTAGTTAATATTATGTATGTGGTATTAGCTAATCCTTGGATTAATTAATACATGGGTCTAAATTTCTACCAGACATAGTATTATTTAATACCAATAGCTAATCTATAATTATTTACTCTAATGCATCCTATCAAACGGCTCCTAAGAGTAAAACTAGTTTATCAATAGGAAGTTATCCAAATATCTTATTACTCTTATTTAAGGATGTATCTCCACTCAATGATAGGAATAAGGAGTAGTACCTTCATACTCATTATTGAAAGACACAAATAGGTGAGGATATCTAGCTTTCATATCTGTCTCAGCTTCCCAAGTGGCTTTCTTGACGAACTAGTTCCTCCACAATACTTTAACCGAATCAATTTCCTTGGTCCTCAATTTGCAAACTTAACGATCTAGTATCTGAACTAGGATCTCTTTATATGACAAGCTGTCTTTGACTCCAATACTCTCTATAGACACAACCAGTGCAGGGTCTCCTAAACACTTCTTAAGCATAGAAATGTGGAATAGTGGATGTATAGTAGCTAAATCTAGTGACTATTCCAATTCGTATGCCACATTACCAATCCTCCTAATAATCAGGTATGGGCCAATATATCGAGGATTGAGCTTCCCCTTTTTTTCAAATCTCATAACTCTCTTTATTTGTGAAACCTTTAGATACACCTAATCACCTACCTCAAATTCCAAATCTCTCCTTCTAACATTGGTATAAGATTTCTGTCGGCTTTGGGCTGTCTTTAGTCTCTCTTGAATAACTTTCACCTTCTCCATAGCGTGATGGACTAAATCAGGTCCTATCAGTTCTGCCTCACCAACTTCAAACCACCCAATAAGCGACCTACACCTCCTCCTATAGAGGGCCTCATATGTGCCATTTGTATGCTAGCTTGGAAACTGTTGTTATATATAGGAAAATTTAATTAAGAGTAAGTGATCATCCCAATTACCTTTAAAGTCTACAACACATGTCGTCAACATATCCTCAGTAGTTTGTACAGTCCGCTCCGCTTGCCCGTCTTTCTGGGAATAGAAAGTTGTACTAAGATTCACCTTCGTACCAAGCCCTTTCTGGAAGGACTTCCAAAATTATGTTGTGAACTGGCACCTCTGTCTGAGATAATGGATATGGGAACCCCATACAATCTAACGATCTCCTTAATGTAAAGTTTGGCATAATTCTTGACTGTATCAATTGTCTTGACTGATAGAAAGTGAGCTGACTTGATCATTTTATTTACTATCACCCATATTCTACCTAACTACTTCTGCACGTCAAGTAAAATAGAAAAGTTCAGATAAAATTATTTTTAAATATGAAACATTTTATTTTTTTTAGATCATATTAAAATAGACAGATCGAATGGCCTACCTTAATGGAAGTTTACAATTAATAAAATCATTTCATATTTATATATATACACAGACCTTGCTACTCTAGATCCAAATGTAAGAAAAGTGGTTGTAGTTTCTCAAAGATGAGTAGCTTATCTTATTTTGGAAAAAACCTACAACATCTTTGTAGCTCTGTATTTTTGTATGTGTCTTGTTTCTGTGGATCAACATGTTTTCTCATTTCTACTTTATACAAATCCATCCTTTTTAAAGTGAACAAGTTTTTCGTACAACTTTTTTACTTCATCTTCATCTCTGTTTTTGGTTTTTTGATTCTCAAAAACTTGAACCCGAGGAGTAGTGGATCCACGACGAATTTAGACTTGTTTTTCACTAGTGTTTCTTCCGTTACTGTTTCAAGTATGTCCACTATAGAAATCGAAGTCTTTTCCAATTCCCAACTCATTGTTATAACATTTTTGATGTTCATAGGTGGTGAGGTCTTCACCTCTATGGTTGGACTTTATTTAATAAGACCCAAGTTTAAGCCATGGAGAAAAGATAGCAAAATCGAGTCAGTACTTAGTAGTACAAGTACTAGTCCAAGAAACTCGAATTTTAATGTTGACGATGATAATATTGAGTTAGACATTGTCGTTTTACCTGATTCCCCAAAATCCATCTCAGAAAAAGATGATTTTGGAACGTCGTCATCAGATAATTATAATATCAAGTACCAATCTATTAAATTTCTTGGGGTTGTAACATCATTTTATCTTCTAGTCATCAACATTGTTGGTGTGTTACTAGTAGTAGTGTATTTATCCTGTGTTTCAAGTGCAAAAGATGTACTTAGAAAGAAGGGACTAAATACCTACATTTTCGCGATTTTCACAACTGTTTCATCCTTTGTTTGCTGTGGTTTTGTCCCAACGAACGAAAACATGATAGTATTTAGCAAGAATTCAGGTCTGCTTATGATTCTCATCCCACAAATGCTTTTGGGGAACACATTATATCCAACATGTTTGAGATTTTTCATTATGTTGTTGGGAAAAGTATTTGTTTCCAAGACAAGAGAAGCTAAATATTTGTTGAAGAGTTCAAGAGAAATAGGACATCTTCATTTGTTTTCTAGACAACATTCAAGATTATTAGTGGTTACTGTGTTTGGTTTCATCTTGGTGCAATTCATTTTGTTTTGTGTTTTGGAATGGAATTCTTATGCTCTCAATGGACTAAATAATTATCAAAGACTTGTGGGATCATTGTTTCAAGTTGTGAATGCAAGACACGCTGGTGAAACCATTGTTGATATATCCACCCTTTCACCAGCAATTTTGGTGTTGTTCATAGTAATGATGTAAGTTCATCTATTTCCTAGGTTGACACTCTTTTTCTTAATTGAGGTGACTTGTTGCTTCATTAGTTTTGTATTTTGCTACTTTCTTACATTTTAAGTGACATTATTTTCTTTTTAATTTGTCCTAAAAATAATATCACCTTATTGTAATTGGAGAAAAACTTAACTTTACCATTCCCCTTGTATTCTTAATGAAATAATTTGTAATTATATAAATATTTAAGGACTGGTTTAGATCACAAATTTTAAAAGTTCTTTTTTAATTATGCGTCTCAACAAGTCAAACGATGTCACATAAAATGAGACTAAGAGAGTATTAATTGTTATTTTTCTTGCAATCCTGCTTTAATAATTTTTTTTGAGTCAAGCATCAACGAGAAATAGTTTTTATTCCCCATAAAAGTCGAGGTAAGATCTACATATATCCAACCATCCTCAAATCTTACTTGTGAGATGACACTGAATTTGTTGCTATTGACTCACTCCTTCTTTTTCTAGTCTCACTATATTACTCCCTCTGTCCTATTTTATTCGACATCTTTTCCTTTTTGGTCCGTTTAAAAAAGAATGTTATATTACTTTAATTGAAAATAATTTATCTTTAAAATTTTTCTTTTTACCCTTAATGAAATCATTCTCAGCCACACAAATATCTAAAAAAGATTTTAAACTACAAGTTTTAAATTTTCTTTTTCAAATATCTTACCAAATAAAAAAAGTATTACATAAAGTGAAATGGAGGAAATAATATTTTCTCAATTTTAATTTATTTGTCTTACTTTTCTTTTTAGGTTATTTAAAAAAGAATTAATTTCTCTTTCCTGATGGGATAACTTTTAAGTCCAATATGTCATGTGCCATGTGTAAGACTACCTTATGATATTTTAGTACATTATCCATGTATTGGTTTAAAGTGAATAATAAGAGGAAAAAGACATCATAATTTCACTTTTTCCAGGTATCTTCCTCCATATACATCATTTATACCAGTTAAAAGTGTTGAAGAGAACACAGAGGAATTATTTGGTGAAAATCAAAGAAGAGGAAAAGTTGTAGAAAATTTCATACTTTCCCAACTTTGTTACCTCTCCTTCTTCATTCTTCTTATCTGCATAACAGAAAGGAAAAGGATGAAGGATGATCCACTCAACTTCAATGTCTTCACTATCACTCTTGAAGTCGTAAGGTACTCCACAAATATCCCTTTCTCAATTTTTTAATTTCATCATTATGATGAAAAGTCTCATTTTGTGTAACAATCGATTTGGTGTGATTGCATCATCGTCTTAATTTTTTCTTCACATTTTATCTTTTCTTATTATAATAATCTTATTTATCATTTGACCTATCTTTTTATAGTAGTTCTATCCTACTTTTCTTGTAGATTTATCCTTCGATCGTTGATTGTAACAATAAAGAACAATATTATCTATTCAAATATTATATTTATTAAAATAATACAATATAGATAACGTAACACAATACAAAATAATACATAACAAATATCGAAAGAGAGTTAAGATTGTGAAATAATTCCTAATTTGAACTTTTTTCCTTGATTTGTTTTAGTGCATATGGGAATGTTGGTTTCACAACAGGATATAGTTGTGATCGTATGATAAATCCAGACCCAAATTGTAAGAGTAAATGGTATGGATTTGTAGGGAAATGGAGTGATGGAGGTAAGATGATTATCATTATTGTCATGTTTTTTGGAAGATTGAAGAAGTTCAATATGCAAGGAGGGAAAGCTTGGAAGCTCTTGTAATTAGATTAGAGAATGTTTTCTAATAAGAATTATTTGGATGTACTTATAATTATTAGTAACATCTTGTAATTTTTTCTCCTTCTCCATGAAATAGAAATAGCAAAATGTATATAATGTTGTGGAAATTTTCTTCTTCAATACAATTAACTCAAATATTGTTAAACCTTTGATTAAGTCATTGAAACAGTAAACAAAAATTAAAATAATTCGTACAAGTAAAGAAATGAATAAGCATAAAAGGGGAAGGAAATACTTATTTCATCTTGCAACAGTAATGAAAATTGCATGGTGAATCATAATTTGAACAATCGTTTGTTTGCAAAGATTGGTAGTCTATAGAGAGTAAAGAGTAATATTATATTCGGACATTAAAGTAGATGAGATACAACTTGGCAATAATGGGATCGTATAGGTTGACCTAATACTCCCTTTGTTTGAAAAAGAATATATGACTTATTCTTTTTAATTTATTTTAAAAAAATGATCCCTTTTCTCTTTATTTTTTTGGTAATATTTTAATTTCAGTTTTTTATTAACAAGCAGGTCATCAAAGAAAAGAATCCATTGGAAGACAAGTAAAAAGTCGAAAAATATTGATAACCGTGGAAGAATGATGTCATTGATAGAAAAATAAAACTGAATCTGAAAACTTACTGTAGATGGGTCGGATATAACGTAGATGGACCGAACTGTATCTAAATAGGCCCAACTAAAACAAAACTACAGTGATCTAGAATTATTAAAACATGAAGAGATGCATTGATCATCAACACCCCCCTGCAAGCTGGAAAGGCTGGCGATTCCAAGCTTGGAAAGAAAACGTTGCTGCTGCACCCTAAGAAGAGACTTGGTAAAAATATCGGCAAGTTGGCCAGAAGTTGATATGGACTTGAGAGAGATCAAACCAGTTAACAAAGTATCCTGAACAAAATGACAATCCACCTCAATGTGTTTGCTAAGCTCATGAAAGACAGGATTCTCGGCGATGTGAACAACAACCTGATTGTCACAGAAAACAGCAACCGGCTGAGGTTCAGACACACCAAAGTCGCCTAAAAGACGCACCAACCAGGTATCTCATCCACCAACAAACACAAGGCTCGGTATTCAGCTTCAGCAAAGGAAAGAGCAATAGTTGGCTTCTTTATAGACTTCCAAGAGACAGGATAGCTAGGGATGGCAATGGAGTGGGTACGGGGCGGGTTGAGCTCAACCCGCAATTTTTTTTTAAATCGCCTCGCCTCGCCCCGCCCCGCCCCGCCCCGCATGATATTTTTTTTATTTTCAACCCGTTCTGTACCGCTCCGCATAAATTCACCCCGCTTAAATTTTAAAGTTCTTTCATTTTTAATTGAATTTAATTTTTTTGGCTAATTAACGTCTCAACAATTAATTAACTATTTTTAATTGACATTTTAACAATTATTTCTTTAATCATTAACTAAAGTTTCTAATTAACATTTTAACAACTAACAATTTATCGGACATGTCTAGTTTAAATTTTATGAAAAAAAATTAAAGTCAATGTTTAACATAAAAAGTTTATGTGTTTAATTTTTACTAATTAGAAAAATTTTATTTCTTCGAATTCCTATTTGGCTTTTTAAACTCCGTAACCCGACCCGCTTCACATTAGTTTAAAAATATCTACTTTAACCCGCTCCGCATCCCCCCTGCCCCGCATAGCTTTAAACCCGCCTCGCCCCGCCCCGCCTCGTTTCCATCCCTAAGGATAGCCTCCAAGAAACAATATAAATCAGAAACAGACTTTCTAGTTGCAGCACAACTGAACCAATTAGAATCAGAGTATCCTTGAAGAGAAAAATCAGAAGTATTGTTCAGAAATAAATCCAACTGAGAATTACTAGCAAGATACCTTACTACGTGAAGGCCAGCCTCAAAATGAGGAACTCTTGGAGAGGCAATGAATTGGCTCAAATGTTGAATAGTAAATGATAAGTCAGGCCTACCATGTTGGAGAAAGTTCAACTTACCCACCAACTTGCGGTAAATAGAAAGATTAGGCAACGGAGCACCAAAATCTGCGGACAATTTAACATGAGGGTCCAGAGGAGAAATCACAAGAGTGAGGGTAGAGTAGTTGAACTCAGCCAATAAGTCAAGAACAAACTTATGTTGGCTGACCAGAAATCCCTGACAATGTCTAACAATCTCAAGATCAAGAAAATAATGGATCTCACCTAGAACCTTGATCTTAAATTGAGTGTCCAAGAATTTTTTGAGAGCAGTGATTTCAGACTTTTCATCACCAGCCAAGAGGATGTCATCCACATAAACAGCCACCACAGTAAGACTAGAACCCTCTAATTTTCTGAATAGAGAATAGTCATTAACACTAGGAGTAAAACCCTTGGACTGTAAGGGCAGAAGAAAGCTTAGCATACCACTGCCTAGAGGCTTATAGAAGAATATAAAGTGATTTGTTGAGTTTACAAGCCAAAGTAGAGGAAGTATAAGGAGGTGAACCATTCATAGTGAGACCCAAAGGGATTTTTATGTATACTTCTTTATCTAAATCACCATGCAAAAATGCATTGTTGATATCAAGTTGATGCACAATCCAATTTCTCTTAGAAGCCACAAACGATAGGCACCTGATGGTTGTCATTTTACCATCGGAGAAAAAGTTTTAGTAAAATCAATACCCTCCTTTTGTGTATCTCTTCTAATGACTAATCGAGCCTTAAATCTTTCAATAGATCCATTAAGTTTTTGCTTAATTTTGTAAATCCATTTACAAGGGATGACTTTCTTCTGGAAGGTAGGGAAACAATATCCCAAGTGTGATTGATTTTCAATGACTGAAACTCTTTCATCATAGCCTCTTGCCAAGCAGGTTGAGATGTAGCTTGATGATAGAATTGTGGTTTTGTCAAAAAACTTTCAGAAGATAAAGAATGAACCTTGGAGCTAGAAACAAAATTGCACACAAAATCACTAAGATAGGCAGGGGGTTGAGAAATTTAGGAAGACTTTTTGAGGATTGGAACAATAGCATTAGATGAAGAGAGAGTACTAGATAGGGAATTAGGAAGAATTAAAGGAGATGGAGGAGTAACTTCAGAAACAGGGGAAACAGGAGTAAAAAGATGAGTGGTACTAGAAGAGGAATAAGTTAATACGTTTTCGTGAAATAATATATCTCTAGAATGAAATATACAGTGGTCAGACAATCTCAGCAGTTTATAACTTTTTTTTACCATAGATATAACCAATAAAAACAGAAAGTATTATTTTGGACTGAAATTTATCTCTACATGATTTTGGCATAACAGTAAAATAAAGACAACCAAAAGTCTTTAGATGAAAAAAAGGAGAACTTCCATAAAGGAGCTCAAAAGGGGATTTATTGTGAAGTAGAGGTGAAAGAAATCTATTTATCAGATAAGTGGTAATTAAAATGCACTCTCTCCAATATTTAAGAGGTAATTTGGATTGGAACAGAAGAGATCTAGCAGTTTCGAGGAGATGTTTATGCTTTCTTTCCATGACATCAATTTATTGACGTGTATGTGATACAAAAGTTCGATGTAAAATCCCATGAGCTAAAAAAAATACAAGGCGACTGAGCTAGAACCTAATTCAAATGCATTGTTAGAACGCACTACTTTAACAATGGTATTGAACTGATTTTAGATCATAAGAATAAAAGATTGGAT
Organism: Solanum clarkiae; assembly: GCA_011800125.2. Lineage (NCBI taxonomy): Eukaryota > Viridiplantae > Streptophyta > Magnoliopsida > Solanales > Solanaceae > Solanum > Solanum clarkiae. The sequence continues at coordinate 5,143,790 of JAABOM020000101.1, forward strand.
CACAAGAAAAGCATTACTTTTAGAAGATAATAAATGAGGCCAAGTGGCCCTAAAGAAATCATCCACAATGGTTAAGAAATACTAGAATCCATTATATGTTTGAGTGTGATATGGACCCCAAAGATCTAAGTGTACCAACTGAAAAGGTAAAGTAGAATGAATTTTGCTTTCAAGAAATGGTAACCTTTGTTGCCTAGCCATAGGTCAGATAGCGCAAATAAAAGATTGTTTCATAGGTAATTTATCAGACAAGAAGGAAAAAATTTTCATTTTATTAAAAGGCATATGCTCAAGTCTTAAGTGCTAAGAATGATTAAAAGATTACACAGAAGACTGAGTAGACTTTGGAAAAACAATATCATTTGTAGAAAAACAGAAGTAGTAGATATAGAAGTATTGCTCTTATTCATATCAGCCAATGGACTGTCAGTGATAGTATTTACAAATGAATTGATGAAAGTAGTAAGTTGACAAATAGAATTTAGAGATGCAAAATTGAGAATGTAAAGCCCATCCTGAAGGCTACCAAGTGTCACTGGCCTTTTTAGAGAAGGGCTCTGCAATAGACAAATAGCGGAGGAAAAGTAAGTTGTATAGTTTAGCTATAGAACAATTGAGAAAGAGAAATAAAATTGTATTGAAATGAAAGTACAAGTAACACATTAGAAAGGAAAATGTCAGGAGATAATGTGAGGGTTGCAGTACACATGAATTTTTACCTTATATCTATTTGGCAAAGTTACAAGGTAGGGTATGGTGAGAGGTGTAATGTTAAATAGAAAACAAGAATGAGGGTTCATATGATTAGTAGCTCCTGAATCTATAATCCAAGGACTATTCTCTACTTTAGAAAAATTGCAAGAAAGTATATTACTAGTTCTACAATTAGAGTTACAAATTAGACTTGCAAAATTAGCAGAACCAGGATTGATCTTTTGAGCAACAGGAGAAACGTTTGACTACTGAAGAAGGTTTAAGAGCTGCTCAAATTGCTCTTTAGTAATGTAGAAAGTGCTACTGCTAGCTTGAACTTGTGTATTGCTACAACTAGGAGATTTAGAATTCCCATTTATGATTTGAGCAAAGGCTGCAGTCTTTCTAAACTTAGACTGACTACTAGAAGGGTAACCATGCAGTTTGTAACATCTGTCAACTTGGTGATCAGGTTTCTTATAATATTTGCAAATCATGTTGTTCCTCTTGGAAGTATTAGGATCAAAATTGACCTTTTGGTTGTAATGTCTCTGATTGCCAGTAGAGAAGGCAACAGAATCTGAGTTGAAAAAGGGGACGTTAGCTTGTATCTCAAGACTCTCATCATTATCAACATGGAATATACACTATCAATAACAGGGAAAGGCTTCAACATCAGAATATTTCTCCTAATAGTAGAATAAGAGTCATTCAAATCCATCAGAAATTGGTGAACCGTCAGTTCCACCTCTAATTTCTGAAAACCTTCCTTACATCCACACACACAGTCAGGATAGGTGACCGAGAAGGAGAGTTCATCCCATAATTTCTTAATCCTATTGAAGTAAGAGAAATGCTAGAGAAAACTTAAGAGATGGAAGAAATTTCTTTCCAAACCTGAAATATTTTAGTGCCACTTGGTTGACCAAACCTACCGTCAATTTCTTTCCATAGCTTTTCTGCAGATTCTGTGTATATTATAATTTCTCTAATCTCCTTGTCTAAACTATTCAGGATCCAGGCTACTACCGTATTGTTACACCTAACCCAAGTTTGAAAAAAGGATCAGTAGAAGAAGGTTTAGGCACGGTGCCATTAATCATTCCTAGTTTGTTCTTACAAGACAAACCTAGGACCATTCCTCTACGCCAACTTCCATAACTAGTACCGTTAAAAATAGTAGTAAATAGAATTGTACCAGGAGAATCAGCTGGAAGGAGATATAGGAGAGATGAGAGAGCAACAACGGAAGCATCAACATACTGATTATTAACACTATATGTACTTTGAGAGTTTCGAGTCATATTTTCACAAACAACAGTGAGTCAACCGATGCGAATTGGTGAAGAGTGAAATTAGCCTTTTGGTGTGACCAAGATGTTACCGAGTTCCTTCAAATTAAACCTTACGCATAAATTTCAGCAGTGAAGAAAAAAACTCATGGAGAATCACCAGAAAACTCTGTTGTATCAAAAGCAAGCCACACACAATCGAAACCCTAGGTAAAAGACATACTGGCCTACCGAAAAGAAAACCAACGGTAGAAACTATCTTCAAATAGAAGAACTCCAAGCTTGATCTAAAAATCAGTTGGCTCTGATACCATGTTAACAAGCAGATCATCGAAGAAAAGAATCCATTGGAAGACAAGTAAGAAGTTGAAAAATATTGATAATCGACTCAGACTCAAAGAGAGAAAATATATGGAAGAACGATCTCATTGATAGAAAAATAAAGCTGAATCTAAAAATTTACTTTATAAGGCAGTATATCTATATTATATAGATGGGCGAATATAACATATATAGGCCAAACTACATCTAAACATGCCCAACCAAAACAAAACTACAGTGATCTATAATTATTAAAACAGGAAGAAATGCATTGTTTATCAATACTTTTCACGTAGCATATTTATGCAGGGGCTGATCCACATACACCCTTTCAGGTGCTCGAGCACCCATTAACCTCGACATAATATTAATTTTATATATAGTAATTTTTTCAGATCATGAGTATATTAAATGTTCAACACCTAATGAACAAATTTCCTAATGGGTGCTTTGGTTAAGAGCCTAGCTTTAAGGTTATGTTTATAGTGAGGTCAAAGATTCAATTCTCACTATTAATAATGACTTATACATTCTCTAATTTTCTTCTCTCTCACATGTTCTTCTCTTTTTCACTTTATTTGTATATTCAACTTTTAGTCTTAGTAATTTTTTTTAATACTTTATAAATTCTTGTGACATTACAAAATTGAAATGTCATGTTCAATAACTTTTTTTATTTTTCTTGAAAATTTTTGGCTACATATTTGGTTAAGAAATCCTTTAAGCTAATATTTTTCTTCAAAATATGAAAGGTTTTTTTTTTTTTTTTTTTTTTTTTTTTTTTGCAATGGTAGGATTAAAACTATTTTTTTATCATTAATGTTATAAATATTACGTCTAAATAGTACGCTTATACTATGTGATTTATGGTAATATTGATTAAAAAATTTGAGCACCCACAAGTCAAAAATCCTAGATCCGCCAATATGGGTATTGAGGTCTTTAGTTGGGATCCATTTTCTTTTAGGGTCATAACATAAATATAACTTTAATTAGGACCACAAAATTGAAATATCTTCTTTATTTTCTTAAATAGTATGTCATCTAAAATAAGATCATTCTTTTTTAAATGGAGAGAGTATTTAATATTAACTAATTATTCCTTGTTTAGCCATTATTGGCATGGAGATCATAAACTCTTAATAGGATAAAAAATGATCTCTTCAACGTTGGATTTTTATGTTATCAACCTATGTTTTGAATCTCTTTTGTGGCAACTCTCTGGTCAGATATATGTTGGGTGTAATTGAGACACTGTTCAGATATATTTTCTCTATAAAGCTTGTTCATACAACAGAGAAAGTTCAATTTCACACTTTTCTAATTTCTCATAAGGGTTCAACAACTTCATCAATCGAGAGCGTGGCTTACAAGTCACTTTACTTTATATTCCAAGATAAAACTCTCTTTATCAAATTTTACCAATACAAATATAATAAATCATCAAATAGAAGAGAGAACAAGTAAATGTATTACATTGTGTTATTACATACTTGACAGAACTATAAATTAGAGTTGGACTCAATGAATTTTGATGATTGTTAGTAATTGAATTGCTTGGAGGATTAACTAATTATTCTCCTTTATATACAAATCTATCCAAGCTACTATTGACATTAACAACTAACTAAAAGAATAACTGAATCTGTTAGGAATCTTCTACCATTAACTATCACTAACCGCCAGTCATACTGATTCAGTCATAAGAAGATATCAAAAATGCTAGCTTAGGTACTAAGTATTCATGTTGTGATCGATCATTCCTTTAGCCCTTGTATATGTTTGTTAGTTGCATCTATGTTGCTAAGTATAATAGTCTCATCAGTTTGTTTTGTATCTTTTCCTGGACAAAATGATGATCTACCTCAATATTCTCGTACTCTCATGATAGAAATTGCCTCAATATTTGCATAGGAAATGTAATGCCTAGCCTTGTCGGCTTTAAATAATATAACAACCTTTCAATCAGTCTCTGCTATGATCTTATACGTCTTTAGAAAGAATCATTTGTTACTCTTCTACTTCCTCTACTATTGTTGTTGTTAACGTTTGCTAGATATTAAACAGCAGAAGCAACTAACAAGATCATAATTCTCACATTATCATGTTGTAATGTAACCAGTATCATGTAGCTACCGAATTTCAGAAGAACTACTAACTGCTCAAACTTGGCACAATGGTTTCTTCAATTTCGGCTGAATAAACAGACGAGTCTAGGATCCGGCCTTCTACTACTTTCTGAATGATTATCTAGCAGTGACTTGTATTGGCAAGTAATTTGAAGACTTGGTTTTTCTTTCTCTTATGCGTGTGTGTCTTTTTTCCATCCAGAAGAAGCTTTTTTTATTCTTAATATCAGAAGAAGAAGAATCTCATGAATCAATAATGGTTTGGGGCTATTTAGGGGCAATTAAAACCCAATAAAACCCCAAAATCGTTTTTATCCGACTTCAAGAAAATAAAAACACAAACTACACTTTTGGACCATATTTAAGAGTAGTAAATACCCCTTAAAACATAAAAAAAAAAAACGTTTTTGACCCCTTAAATGCGAAATATTTCAAAATCAGTACTTTATTATATATAATTCATTGGTTAAAACTTTTTGGTCCTTTATTTAATTTGAAATATTTCCAAATCAGTGTTTTAATGTATGATAAAATCCACTAATTTTATTTCGAAAAAAAACTTTTCCTTAAAATTGGCTAATCAATTAGGTATAGTAGGGCCTGAAGATATATTTTACTGAGGCTTCAATTTACGATAATAGTTCTCAAACGAACAAATTAATCATATCGTAAAAATTATATATCATTCCACTAAAAATATGTAACTACACTCCTTAATATTAATTTTAAAATCTATCATTTCATCTTATTTAACCCCCCGTCACCCCCCTCCCCTGCGTGTTAGAATTACCGACACCAATAAATTATACTAAATTTTCTAAAAAATTTAATTTATTGACTAAATTAATCCTTTATCTTTTATACCTATTTTATTTCATGTGATGGATATAAAATCCACCCGCAGGGGTTTCACACGAAAACTCTTAAGTAACTATAAAGGAGGGGTGGTGGTGCCTTCAACTCAAGACCGAGACACGGTTCTATCAACTAATCATTATTTCACTGATGTTATTTGTATTGTCCAACCCATTAGGAATTTATTGACTCATTAAAAAGTCTTAACTTTTAATGGATTAAAATAATATAACAAATCACATAGCTCATAATAATTATATCAAGATTAATAGTATAAGTACATTTTATAGAGAATTTATTTATAAATATTTAGAACATAAATAAAATTTTATAATTGGTCCGTTCAATACATACAAAATGTATTAGCACAAGAAGTCAAAATTTAACCATTCCCTAATTAAGATCAAATCATATTTAATCTTGTGCTACCATCACCTAGATGTTTGTCCTTCCTCATATTTGACCATGAACATTTAGTTTTAACTTATATAAATCGACAATTTTAATCATCTGCATAGGAGCTAAATTTCTCTATATACAAAATCTTCTACTATAGAAGATATGGACACACATGTATACATAATGAGATATTCAAATAAATACTTTTATTATAATAAATAAAATAATGTACAAAGTCTTTACAAGAGATTAAAATAAAATACTATAAAACAAATACATGCTTAATAGTATATCCCAACAATCTCCCATTTAGACTCATAACTATGCATTCACAATTTTAACACCTATTTATTCTACATGCTTATCAAAAACTTTCTGAGGTAAGCCTTTCGTGAATGGGACCACCAAATTATTCTTCGACTCAGTTTTCTGCTCCCTCACATCACCCCTTTGCGTAATATCACGAATCAAGTGATACTTGGTCTCAATGTGTTTCCTCCTTTTATGGCTACATTGTTATTTCGAGTTTGCAACTGCACCACTATTATCACAATAAAGTGTGATTGGTGCTTCAACCGAGGGAAGCACTCCAAGCTCTTTTAGGAAGTTTCTGAGCCAAAAAACCTCCTTAGCCACCTTAGAGGTAACAACGTATTCAACTTCATGGTGGAATCAGCAATACAAGATTGTTTGATACTCCTCCATATTACAGCTCCACATCCTAAAGTAAATACATATCATGACGTTGAATTTCTTGAATCTCTATCCGACTGGAAATCTGAATATGTATACCGGAGAAGTACAAGATTTCCAAGATGAAAAACAACCATGTAATCCCTAGTCCTTTTTAGATACTTTATTATATGCTTGACTGCTGTCCAATGTTCTAGTCCAAGATTAGACTGAAATCTGCTCATGCCTACAACAAAGCAGATATCTAGTCTAGTACATAACATAGTATATATGAGGCTTCCTACAGTAGAAGCATAAGGAACTGCTTTCACTCTCTATCTCATCAGTCATTTTGGGTGACTGATCCTTTGATAAAGTAATTCCATGTCTATTCCTTTTTGAAATTTAGCATGTTAAATCTTGCAAGAATAGTTTCTATATAAAGTGCTTGAGATAAGCCTAATATCCTTTGTTTATGATCTCGCATAAGCTTGATCCCAAGGATATGAGCAGCTTCTCCCAAGTCTTTCATATCAAAACGAGACGACAACCATTACTTAATTAAATTCAACATGCTCACATTGTTTCCTATGAGCAAAATATCATCCACATATAGAATCAAGAATGTTACTCTTTTTCCTTCCCATTTCTTACAGATATATGATTCATTTTCAAATTGATCGAAACCAAAAGTCTTAATCGACTTTTCAAAACAAATATTCCATTCTTTTGATGCCTGTTTCAATCCATAAATGGATCTCTTAAGCTTACACAACATGCATTCATTGCCACTTTCTATGAATCCCTCTGGTTGTTTCATGTAGATGCACTTATCAAGACTGCCATTTAAAAAGCTGTCTTGATGTCCATTTGCCAAATCTCATATTTGTAATGGGCAGCTGTGGATAAGAGAATTCTAATGGATTTATGCATGGCTACAACGAAAAAGTTTTCTTGTATCAATCTCTTTTTTTTTTGTAAACCCTTTCGCAACAAACCTAGCCTCAAAAATTTTCACTTTTCCATCAACATGTCTCTTTTTCTTGAAGATCCACTTACAACAAATAGGAAAAATTGGTAATCTTAAGGTCTCTTCTAGAGGATACAGAGTGGATTTAGTAGTTAATTAGTGATGAAATCAATTATCCAAATGGATAATTTTCTTGGTCTAGTAGACTGTCTAATGGTTACTTTGACTAGAGGATCAGTTGCAAGCTTAGCTGCGACACCCTGTAACTCTATACTCTTGTGTATCCATGTTTCAAGCCTCATTTGTGTAGGTGGGGAGTGTGTTAGGGTCGAGGGAGACTTCTAGTACTTAGAAGAGTTCAAGACTTCCTCATGAGTTGGGTTTGGGTGTTGGTATATAGAAAGATCAACTTTGAATGAGCATAACTTTTAGCACACATGGAATTGGATGACCCACGACATGTCAAATGAAAGCCCTTTAAGTTCGGTTTCCAACGCACTTGTTTTCACCTCATTCTGAGTTCGGATGAAGGAGTTATGACCATTTTCATGAGACCCTCCCATGCAATGATGTCACACGAACACCTAAACAGGAAATGAGGCTTTGGACGAGCCGTGTGGACTGTCTTGAGCTTGAAAAGGCCATTTTTGTCCCAAGGGATTGGGCACGACCGGTGGCACGGGCCGTGTGGCTTGCCACTGACCGTGTGACTAGCCATGGGAGTGTGCAAGTGAGGCCTAGTGGGCGTGGTTGGAAGTTCTTGACTAAGTGTAGTGCCACAACCATCCTCACGGGCCATGGCAAGCCTCACGAGCTGTGGTCCTTGGCATGGGGCCTGGAAACATTTTTTTCTCTCCAATTATAGCTCAACGGGCCACTACGCGTACCGTGTAGCACCACACGACCCATGGAGGCTCTCGTTAAAGCGATGATGATGGTAACTTTTTCCAAGTGTCCCAACTTCCAAATTTTCGACTAAGTATCATCTCACGGGCATCCACACGACCAGTGGAGTCCCACAAGACCCGTGTAACCTCAAGTGAGGTGACACTTATCAATTTTTCCCTCAGTTTCATTAATGGCGTTTTCGTAAATTTTATTTATTCTAAGGATCTTTTTGGACTTCTAATACTATTTTAACCTCCCCAAAAGACCTAAACCATATATCAAAGGATCAAGTCATCACTCCCAACTTGAATACACTCTGAAATCCTCTACTAGAACCCCAATGCAAATTCAACGAAACTTCAGAACAGGTTTTGAGTCCAAGACCCCATTCCAAGCTTCATTTCTTTCTCAACTCAAATTTAAAGAAACTCAAGGTCTAAGGTATGTGAGTTTAAACCATTAGGTCCATTCATCCATAGTGCCTAATCTTCCCTTTTATGAAAATTGCATGTTTCCAAGTTGTGTTGCTTATGGGTATTACTCATTAGTAATTATGAACATACACTACATTGGGGGTTTTTGAAATGACCCCAAAAAGTGCTCGAAAATGTGCCTCAAAAGTGCCCGGAATAGTAATTTTTATATATCTCGAAATTCGTGCATGATATCGAAAATCCAACTTCATATTCTTGATCAGGGGGAAAAACTGAGTGCGAAATGTTTGTAACCCCGATTTTAGAGCAACTGTAGCAAAATTTGATTTTTCAAAGTTTACGTAAAACAGTGACAATCACGATGGTACCGCGACGCGCAACCATCGCGGACCAGTGTAAAATTTGCCTCTGCGATAGGTTCGTGTTGTAGACTAGACCCTGACCTGTGTATTTTGTTGTTAGTGATTTTTATCTCGGTCCAAGCCTTTTGGGTCTTGGGCCTAAGTCTTCCCATGCGTGAAAATACCTATACTTAGCTATATTTTACCTTCATATCATGCAAGACATTCCCTAATACTCTCTTAAACACTTAGAAACACATTTCACCCCAAATTTCAAGTCCCAAAACTCATCCGGATCTTAAGAATTTCACTCAAGCTTTAAGTCTCCATTTTCGATCTTCATCAAGAATTCTCCAAAGTCAAGGCATGTGGGTTTTAACCATTGTCCTTTCACCCATGGTGCCCATATTTTTTTTTACCTAAATCTAATGTTTCTTAGTTGATTTACTTATGGATTTTGCTTACTATGAATTTGACTATGAACTATGTTGGGATTTTGCAAAAATATGACTATTTAAGCATGTTTTGAGCTATGAATCTTGTATCTATCTTGAGATTTGATAAAGGATTTGATGTATGTTATATGAGGGTGTTACAAAGTATTGGTGGGTGGTTTTACATTAAGTTTTCTTACATGATTCCACTCTGAATTGCATTGTTTTACACTAGTATTGCACACCCACTAAGTGTTTGATAAAATGTTCGATTAATGCATCTTGAGTAATTGAAGGCCAAATGCTTGGCATATGAGTTAAATGACTTTATGATGATGAAAGGATGTTATGTATGTATTGAATCTATGAGAAGTGTCTATTGTATTGTGAGTTGACCATAACGAATTGAGGGGTTGATACCTCAATCATCTCGTATGGGGGTGGTAAGCCATCAACCAATTGAGGGGTACCTTAATCATCTCGGATGGGGTGGTAAGCCATCAACCAATTGAGGGGTTGATACCTGAATCACTACTAAGGGGTAGCCTACCTTAGATTCCAAGTACTAAGTTTTTTGGTCTATGATGATGGTCTATTCCTACTAATGTACTATGTTCCATATATATACATATTTATCTCAAGTATCATTCGTCCATGCCATATTGTTATATATTCATCTATTGCCTAATTATGCATATTGATTATGATGCCTATCTATTATTGCATTGCATCCTACATACTTAGTACATTTCAACGTACTAACATATATCTATGCCTACATAATATTACCATGTAGGAACTGGAGCCCCACTTGATCATCCTCCTCCCCTACGTAGCTAGTGCGATATCTCTCAAAGCAAGTTGGTGAGTCTACAACTTCGAGGACATGCTTCTCTTGATTTATGCTATGTACAGACTCTCTTTTCTTTTTATTGTATGCTTTGACTATGAGGGTGAGCCCGATTGCTTGTCTTGGCCCCTTAAATTCTATGTATAGAGGTGTTGTTGGACAAGTTATGTAATGATGCTATGAGATTGCTTCTCTTTTGACTCTTTAATGTTTTATGATATGAAAGATGTCCTTATCCCCATTTATCCCTTAGCCCCATTTATCCCTATTTACTATTTCTCATTGCTATTTTATTGCTTTCGTGACTAAGGATGTGTAATGATATGTTAAGAGACTTGCTTGAGGTCCCTTCGGGTTCCCTATGCACTGTGTCACGTCCAGGGCCTAGGCTTGGGTCATCACAAATTTGGTATCAAAGCACTAGGTTGTTAAAGGTCCTCGACATTTAACACATCATGCCGATTAGAGTTTTATTCATGGTTGTGTTGTGCACACCAGCCATGAGTAAGACGCTATGAGATGTTTTAGAAAATGGTTTCCCTTCTTCTTAATCTATGTCGTGCTATAGAAGTTAAGATAAGTTTTCCCCCTAACAATTGTTCTTTGCTATGCTAGATCATGACTAACCCAAGTGGAAGAAGAGCCCGCACAATCGAGGAACAACCGGCTCATGGTGAGCTCCGGGATGCTCTCACTTTGCTAGCTCAAGTTGTGGCTAACCAAGCCAACCAAGGGCCCAAGCCCCTCATGCTCCTACTCGATCATCTTGGGTGAGTGACTTCATGAGGATGAATCCATCGGAGTTCAATGTGTCTAAGGTGGATGAGAACCCTCAAGAATTTATTGATAATGTATACAAAGTGTTGACTATCATATGTGTGAGGTCGAAAGAGAAGGTGGAGTTGGCGGGTTATCAACTCTAGGGGGTGGCCCAAATATGGTACACTCAATGGATAAAAGGAGAAGGGGAACAATAATGTGGTTCTATTGTAGGAGTTTAAGGCGGCTTTCCTCAACTGGTTTTTTGGTGAAAATGGTGGATTTTATGAATTTGAAGCAAGGATCCATGAGTGTGAGGGAGTATGCCCTCAAGTTCAACCAACTCTCTAAATATGCTCCACACTTGATTGCCGACCTAAGGTCTAGAATGAACAAGTTCATGATAGGTGTACCCGACTTGGTGAGTGAGAAGTGCCGGTCCGCTATGATGATTTGTGACATGGATTTGTATTTCTTGATGACTTATACCAAACAAATGGAGCGGGTGAAATTGCGGAAGAGAAGGGGTCATGAGGCCAAGAAGGACTATTTTGATGTCAAGTTCCAAAGTCCTAAGAGTGGCCGATTTCATCAAGGCCAAGGGTCTTCTCATGCTCCTAGTGGGAGGTTTGCTGATGACTACCTAAGGCCCCAAGAAGGTGGTGGTGTGATGCCTAGACTCATGTGTCCAATGTGTGGTGGGGGTCATAGTAGTCCATGCTTGAGGGATACCAATGTTTGTTTTGGTTGTGAGGAAGTAGGCCACAAGATGATTGATCGTCCACGAAATCACAACAAGGGTAAGGATGTCTATCTCCAAGGCTGGGGTGCTAATGTAGTTCCTTTGGGTAGAGGAGGCCAACAAGGTAGTTCCCCAAGACACAATCAGTTTTATGCTCTCCATGGGAGGCAAGGGGTTGATGAGGTGCCCAATATCATTACCGGCATGTTAAAAGTCTTTGATTTCGATGTGTATGCATTGATAGACCCTCACTCTTTCTTTTGTTACTCCTTTTATTGCTAGAAAATTTCCTGTTGAGCCCTAATTGTTCTGTGAGTCTTATGAGGTGTCTACTCCTATTGATGCATCTACTGTTGCTAGAAAGGTCTATGAAAATTGTCCCGTTTGTCTCTTGTATAAAATATTGCCTTGTGATCTTGTTGAGTTAGATATGGTTGATTTTGATGTCATTCTTGGAATGGATTAGTTACATGCATATTATGCCTCTATTGATTGTAGAACCCATAGGGTCAAATTCCAAATGAAGCCGCCCTTAAGTGGGAGAGTCATAATGTGGTGGTCAAGGGTAGGTTTATCTCTTGCATTAAAGCCCAAAGTTGATCTCTAAGGGGTATATCTATCATCTGGTGAGGGTTAGGGATTTTGAGTCTAAAGTGCTCCCTACAGAGTCGATTTTGATTGTAAATGGGTTCCTTGATATCTTTCCTAGTGACCCTCCCGGTGTTCCTCCCAAATGGAAAATAGAATTTAGTATAGACCTCCTTCTCAATACTTAACCCATTTCCATTCCCCCTTACCATATGGCCCTGGCAGAGTTAAAGGAGTTAAAGGAGCAATTTAGGGATTTATTGGAGAAAGGTTTTATTAGGCCTAGCCAATCATCTTGGGATGCACCGTTGATTTTTATGAAGAAGAAGGATAGGTCTCTTAGAATATGCATTAATTACCGACAACTTAATAGGGTCACCAAAAAGAATAAGTATCATCTACCAAGGATTGATGATTTGTTTGAGCAACCTCAAGGGGCTAGTCACTTCTCTAAGATTGATCTTTGGTTCGGGTATCATCAAGTGAAGGTGAGGGAGTGTGACATTCCCAAGACATCCTTCCGGACTAGGTATGAGGATTATGAATTTGTGGTTATGTCTTTTGGGTTGACTAATGCACTAGTTATCTTCATGGATCTTATGAATAGGGTCTTTAAACACTATCTTTATTTGTTTGTAGTGGTTTTGATTGATGATATTTTGATCTACTCTCATAGTGAGAAAGAACATGTGAGTCATCTGAGAGCAGTGCTACAAAGATTGAGGGAAGAGAAGTTGTATGCTAAATATAAGAAGTGTGAATTTTGGTTGAAAAAGATTGCCTTTCTAGGTCATTTGGTGTTGGGGGATGTTATTAAGGTGGACCCTAAAAATACGAATCTGATTAGAAATTAGCCTAGACTATTGACCCTATCAGACATTAGAAGCTTCTTAGGCTTAGCGGGTTACTACCGGAGGTTTGTAAATGGGTTCTCTTCTATTGCTTCCCCATAACTAAGTTGACTCAAAAGAAGGCTATATTTGTGTGGACCGATAAGTGTGAAAAGAGTTTCCAAACCTTGAAGTATAAGCTTGTCTCCGCTCTTATCTTATCTCTACCAGAAGTGTTGGAAGGGTTTGTTGTGTATTGTGATGCCTCCTGAATTGATTTGGGTTGTGTTTTGATGCAAAATGCTAAGGTGATAGCCTATTGTTCTAGGCAACTCAAAGTGCATAAAAAGAATTATCCTACTTATGATCTTGAATTGGCAGCCATGGTTTTTGCTTTGAAAATTTGGCGTCATTATTTGTATGGGTTGCATGTTGATGTGTTTACCAAGAATAAGAGTCTCCAACATGTGTTCACTCAAAAAGATCTCAACTTGAGACAACGAAGGTGGTTAGAACTTCTTAAGGATTATGATATAAATGTGCATTATCATCCCGATAAGGTAAATATTATGATGGATGCTTTGAGTAGGGTGACTATGGATAGCCTAGCTCGTATTGATAGTGGGGACGAAAAGGTGGTTAGGGAGTTTCATCAGTTGGCTAAATTGGGGGTTATTTGGAAGAGGTTGATAATGGTAGCATTGTGGTTGTTGATGGTTCAAAAATCTTCCTTGGTTGATGAGGTAAAATCAAAAGAAGATCTTGATCCCTCCTTGTTAGAATTGAAGGCCTTGGTGAAAGAGGGCAAGGTGGAGGTTTTCTCCCAAAGGGGAGATAGTGCCCTTAGATACCAAGGTAGGTTGTATGTGCCTAGTATTGATGATTTGAGAAAAAAGATTCTTGATGAGGCTCATAATTCTTCTTATTCTATTCACCCCGATTCTACGAAGATGTATAGAAATTTGAGGGATGTGTTTTGGTGGGGAGGTATGAAGAAAGACATTGCCGAATTTGTATTCGGTTTCCATAGTTGCCAACAAGTCAAAGCCGAACATCAAAGTCCGGGTGGCCTAACCCAAGACAAAGAGATTTCTACTTGGAAGTAAGAGGAAATTAACATGGATTTTGTGGTTGGGTTGCCTAAGGCTAGGAAGGGTTTTGATTCTATTTGGGTTGTGGTTGATCATATGACAAAGTCGGCTCATTTCCTATATATGAAGACTGCTTATAGGGATAGAGACTATGCTAAATTGTACGTTCATGAGTTGGTGAGATTGCATGGGGTGGCCTTGTTTATCATATCAGATCATGGTGCTCAATTCACTTCACACTTTTGGAGATACTTCCAAAGGGGTCTTGGTACTAAGGTTAAGGTTAGTACAACCTTTCAACCTTAAATGGATGGCCAAGATGAAAGAACTATCCAAATGCTTGAGGATATGCTTAGGGCTTGTATTTTTGAGTTTAAAGGTAGTTGGGATGATCATCTTTCATTGATTGAGTTTGCTTATAACAATAGCTATCATTCTAGCATTGGTATGACTCTTTTTGAGCCTCTCTATGGTAGACATTGTAGATCACTGCTTGGCTGATTTGAAGTGGAACAAAGGGATTTGTTGTGTCCAAATATGGTTATGGAGGTTATGGAGAAGGTAAGGTTAATTAGAGAAAGGTTTAAAACAACCCAAAGTCATCAAAAGTCCAATCGATGTGAGGAGAAGAGAGCTTGTATTTAAAGTTGGTGATTTGGTCTATTTGACAGTGTCACCCATGAAGGGTGTAGTTCGTTTTAGTAAGAAGGGTAAATTAGGTCCAAGATTTGTGAGTCCTTATAGGGTGTTGAGGAGGATTGGTAAGGTGACATATGAGTTGGAATTGCCTAGTGAGATGGATTTGATTCATCCAGTGTTTCATGTATCCATGTTGAGGAAATGTGTGGGTGATCCGAATGACATTGTTCCATTGGATGTTATGGGTGTTGTTGAAGATAACTTTACTTATGAGGAAGTTCCAGTAAAGATCTTAGATAGACAAGTGAAGAGGGTGAGGAGCAAGGATGTTGCTTCTGGAAGGTCCTTTGGAGGAATCAACAAGTCGAAAATGCTACATGGGAGGTCGAAACGGACATGCCAAAATGATATGCTTATCTCTTCCATTCTACTCAAGCCTAAGGTACTAATTCTAAGTTTCGATGTAATTTCATGTCTCATGTTTCAATCTCTATGTCAGTTGTATGCATTCATATTTATGTTGACAAAGTTCATAGTGATTTTAACACTTTTGTTGAGATTTTTTAAAATGGTGTTTAAGTGTATTGATGCATTCTTGTTGCGGCTGATTTCTTCATGATTACTCTTCTTATGTATACTTCCTTGACCTTCGGGGACGAATGTTCCCATGAGGGAGATATTGAAACGATCCCAAAAAGTTCTTGAAAATGTTCCTTGGAAGTTCCTGGAATCGTAATTTTCACATTTCTCAAAATCCATGCCTGATATCGAAAATCCAACTTCATATTCTTGATCAGGGGGCAAAATTTCATGGGGATTGGGTATAGTCCCTAATCATAGCGCAATTTGACTTTGCCAAGTTTGCGCAAAATAGTGGCGATCTGCAATGGTACCGTGATGCGTAGCCGTTGTGGATCAGTGTAAAATTTTCCTTTGTGATGGGTCTACGTTGTGAACCAGACATGGACCTGTGTATTTTATTACCAGTGATTTTTATCTCGGTCCAAGGCTTTTGGGTCTTGGGCCTAAGTCTTTCCATGCGTGAAAATACGTATACTTAGCCATATTTTACCTTTATATCATACAAGACATTTTCCAATACTCTCTAAAATGCTTAGACAAACATTTCACCCTAAATTTCAAGTCCCAAAACTCATCCAGATCTTAAGGATTTCACTCAAGCTTCAAGTCTCCATTTCCGATTTTCATCAAGAATTCTCCAAAGTCAAGGTATGTGGGTTTCAACCATTGAGTCCCTTCACCCATGGTGCCCAAGGTTCCTTTTTACTTGAATCTCATGTTTCTAAGTTGATTTACTCATATGTTTTACTTACTATGAATTTGACTATGAACTATGTTGCGGTTTTATAAAAGTGTGACTATTTAAGCATATTTTGAGCTAGAATCTTGGATATATCTTGAGATTTGATGTAGGGTTTTGATGTATGTTACATGAGGGTGTTACAAAGTGTTAGTGGGTGGTTTTACATTAAGTTATGTTGCTTGATTTCAATCTTGAATGACATGGATTTACACTAGCATTGCTCATCCACCAAGTGTTTGATAAAATGTCCGGTTACTACATCTTGGGTAATGGAAAGCCTAATGCTTGGCATATGAGTTAAGTGCCTTTATGATGATGAATGCATGTTATGTATGTGTTGATTCCATGAGAAGCATCTATTGAGTTGTGAGTTGGCCATAACCAATTGAGGGATTGATACCTCAATCATATTGGATTGGGTGGTAAGCCATCAACCAATTGAGGGGTTGGTACCTCAATCATCTCAGATGGGGGTAGTAAGCCATCAAGAAATTGAGGGTTGATACCTCAATCATCTTAGATAGGGGTGGTAAGCCATCAACCAATTGAGGGGTTAATACCTCAATTGAAAGGACCACAAAAAGTACCCGAAAATGTTCCTCGAAAGTTCTCAGAATCATAATTTTCATATATCTAAAAATCCATGTGCGATATCAAAAATCCAAGTTCATATTCTTGTTCAAGGGGTCAAATTGAGTGAAAAATGAGTCTAGCCCCGACTTAAGATAAGCCATAGCAAAATTCAAGAATCGCAAAAATACGATTTCCACTGAGGTTTCTGTGCCCTTGGCGCGACGCAACAAGGGCGCGCGTCAGTATAATTTTTGCCCCTTTTTTCTTGTCCGGTCCAAGGCTTCTAGGTCTTAGGCCGAAGTGTTTCCATGCATGAGAATACCTATACTTATCCTTATTTCCCCATCATATCATCCGAGACATTCCCAAATACTCTTTCAAACACTTAGACAATATTTCATCTCTAAATTTTAAGTCCCAAAACTTATCCAGATTCTAAGGTTATCATTTAAGCTTCAAGTCTTCATCTCCAACCTTCATCAAGCCATTCTCTAAAGCTAAGATATATGAGTTTCTTTGATGGGTTCCTTTCACCCATGTTACCCAAGCTTTATTTTCTTAAAAATGCATAATTTAAAGTTGATTTGCTCATGGGTCTTACTTATTATGAAATCCACTACACACTATGTTGGGGTTTCATGAAATTATGATTGTTTTAATATTTTTTGAGCTATGAATCTAAGATCTATTGTGAGATTTGATAAAGGGTTTTGATGTATATTGCTTGAAGGTGTTTCCAAGTATCTATTGATGGTTTTACATTGGATTTTCTATCATGATTACACTCTTGAATTGCATCATTTTACACTAGCACCACACACCCACCAAGTGTTTGATAAATTGTCCGGTTATAAGTTTCTTGAATAATTAAAGGTTCAATGCATGTCTTATGAATTGAATGACTATATGATGATGAAAGGAATGCATGTATATGATATTATCTTTATAGTATTGGGAATAGACCAAGCCTCACTCGGGGGGGTTGTAGGCTCAGGTAACCTTGTTGAGGGGTTTGTACCTCGATCTCCTCACTCGTGAGATGGTAGTCTAGTAAAATCATGTCGAGGGGTTTGTACCTTGGTAACCACATTGGGATGTTTGTACTCCATCAACCATGTTGGGGGGTTTGTACCTCATCAACTTATTAAGGGGTTCGTACCTCATTTGCCTCTCTAAGGGTGTGGTAGGCCTTGGATATTCACTAACAATGGTCTCTCTTTACACATGTATTATGTTTTATATAAGCATGATTTTACTTCAAGCATCATTCATACATGCCATATTGTTATATGTTGATCCATTGCCCATGTAGTGCATTTTTCTTATGGTGCTTATAACTTGTTGCATTGCATCCTAATTACTTAGTATATTCAAACATGCTAACACATACTCTATGCCTACATGATGTCACCATATAGGAGTCGGAGCTCCGTTTGATCATCCTCCTCCACGTGGCTAGTACGACTCTTCTCAACCTCTTTGGTGAGTCCTCTATTTCAGGGATGATGTTTATGATTTCATATTATGTTCTAAGACTATCTTTATATTTTGAATATGAGGGTGAGCCTGGTAGCTTGTCTTGGCCCCCGCTAAGTATCTAAGTTTTAGAGGTATTGTTAGACATGCTTGTATTATGCTATGAGCTTTGACTCTCTCTTGAATCTTGATGTTTATGATATGAAGATTATCCCATTTACCCCTATTTACTATATCTTATTTTACTTTATTGCTTTCGCGACCAAGGATATGTAATGATATGTTAAGAGGTTGGCCTGGGGTCCCTTCGAGTTCCTTATACGCCATATCACGTCTAGGCCCTAGGCGTGGACCGTGTCAAAATTGGTATCAAAGACTAGGTTGTTAGATCCACGGAGTCCAATACACAGTGTCGATTAAAGTCTTATTCATGGTTGTGTTGTGCACCATAACTATGAGTAAGCGGCTATGAGGCATCTTAGGAAATGTTTCCCTTCTTCATGTTCTAAGTCATGCTATAGAGATGAAATAAGGTTTTTTCCTCTCCTAACGATTGTTCTTTTCTATTCTAGATCATGCCTAACACAAGAGGAAGAAGAGCCCGCTCTCCCGATGACCAACCAGCTTATGGTAAGCACCAGGATGCTCTTACTTTGCTTACACAAGTTGTGGCTAATCAAGCCAATCAGTGGCCCAAGCCCCTCATGCTCCTACACCGACATCTCGGGTGAGAGACTTCATGAGGATGAATCCCCCGAAATTCCATGGGTCAAAGGTGGATGAGGACCCTTAAAAGCTCATTGATGAGGTCTACAAGGTTTTGGCTATTATGGGTGTTAGATCGGAGGAGAAGGCGGAGTTGGCGGCTTACTAACTCAAGCGAGTGGTACAAATATGGTTTAACCAATGGAAGGAGGAGAAGGGAATCAATAATGTGGTTCTTTAGGAGGAGTTCAAGGTGGCTTTTCTTAATCGCTTCTTCCCTCTTGAGCTTAGTGAAGCCAAATTGGTGACGTTTATGAATTTGAGACAAGGGTCTATGAGTGTAAGGGAGTATGCCCTCAAGTTCACTCAACTCTCTAAATATGCTCCCCACTCGGTACCTGACCTAAGGTCAAGAATGAATAAATTTGTGATGGGTGTTTTCGATTTGGTGAGTGAGGAAAGTCGGTCCGCTATATTGATTAATGACTTGGATTTGTCCCTGTTAATAACCTATGCTGAACTAGAGGAGAAAAAGTTTAGGAAGAGGAGGCGTCATGAGGCCAAGAGGTCCTATTTTGATAGTTAGAAGGGTGGCCGGTTTCATTAAGGCCAAGGGTCTTCTCATGCATCTAAGAAGAGGGTTGCCAATGACTTTCCAAGGGCCTAAGGTGTTTTCTTTCTAATGGTGGGTGTCCAAAATGTGGTAGTGGTCATAGTGGCCCGTGTTTGAAGAATATTAATGCGTGTTATGGTTGTGGGGGAAATTGGGCATAAGCTGATGGATTGCCCCCGCTATCGCAACAAGGGCAAGGAGGTTCGTCCACAAGGTGCTAATACAGTTTGTTGGGGGAGAGGTGGCCAACAAGATGTTTCCCCAAGGCACAACCAATTTTATGCTTTACATATGAGACAAGTGGTTGATGAGGTGCCCAACGTTGTTACTGGTATGTTAAAAGCCTTTGTTTTAACGTGTATGTATTGATTGACACAGGTGCCACTCTTTCTTTTGTTACCCCCTTTGTTGCCAAAAGGTTTCATGTTCAGCCCGAATTGTTGTGTGAGTCATATAAGGTATCTATTCCTATTGGTGCATCTATTATTGCTAGAAAATCTATAGGAATTGTCCTATTTGCATCTTGTATAAAATATTGCCTTGTAATCTCGTTGAGCTGGAGATAATTGATTTTGATGTCATTCATGAGATGGATTGGTTGCCCGCATTCTATGTCTTTATTGATTGTAGAACCTGTAGGGTCAAATTCAAATTACCAAATAAACCCGTTTTTGAGTGGGAGAGTCATGATGTAGTGGTCAAGGGTAGGTTCATCTTTTGCATTAAAAACCGTAACTTGATCTCTAAAAGGTGTCTTTATCATCTTGTGAGGGTTAGATATGTGGAGTTTAAAGTCCTTCCCATAATGTCAATTTCGGTTGTATATGAGTTCCCTGATGTCTTTCCAGATAACCTCCCAGGTGTTCCTCCCAAAAGGGAAATAGATTTTGGTATAGACCTCTTCCCCGATACTCAACCTATTTCTATTCCCCTTACCGTATGGCCCCGACAGAGTTAAAGGAGTTAAAGGAGCAATTGAGGGACTTGCTGGAGAAGGGTTTTATTAGGCCTAGCCAATCACCTTGGGGTGCATCGGTGTTGTTTGTGAAGAAGATGGATGGGTCTCTTAGAATATGTATTGACTACCGGCAACTTAATAGGGTCACGATCAAGAATAGATATCCTCTTCAATGAATTGATGATTTATTTGACCAATTGTGAGGGGCTATCCACTTCTCTAAGATTGATCATCGGTCCAGGTATCATCAAGTGAAGGTGAGGGAGTGTGACATTTCCAAGACAACCTTCCGGACTAGGTATGGGCATTTTGAGTTTGTTGTGATATCTTTTGGGTTGACCAATGCACCGACTATCTTTATGGATCTTATGAATAGGGTCTTCAAACCCTACCTTGATTCATTTGTTGTAGTCTTTATTGATGATATTTTGATCCATTCTCATAGTGAGGAGGAGTATGTGGGCCATTTGAGAGTAGTGTTGCAAAGATTGAGAAAAGAGAAGTTGTATGCTAAATATGAGAAGTGTGAATTTTGGTTGAAGGAAGTTGCCTTTCTAGGTCATGTGGTATTGGGGGATGGTATTAAGGTGGATCCTAAAAAGGTGGATGTGATTAGAAATTGGCCTAGACCATTGACCCTATCGGATATTAGGAGCTTCTTAGGCTTAGCGGGTTACTATCAGAGGTTTGTGAATGGATTCTCTTCTATTGCTTCTCCCACGACAAAGTTGACTCAAAAGAAAGCCAAATTTTTGTGGACCAATTATGCATTATCATCTGGTAAGACTAATGTTGTGACGGATGCTTTGAGAAGGGTGTCTATGGGTAGCCTAGTTCATGATGATAGTGGTGATAAAAGAGGTGGCTAGGGAGGTGCATAGGTTGGCTAGATTGGGGGTTAGGTTGGAAGAGGTTGATAATGGTGTTGTTGTTATTGGTGGTGGTTCTAAGTCTTCATTGGCTAGTGTGGTAAGAGCAAAGCAAGATCTTGATCCCTCTTTGTTAGGATTGGAAGATTTGGCGAAGGAGGGCAAGGTGGAGGTTTTCTCCCAAGGGGGAGATAGTGCCCTTAGGTACCAAGGTTGGTTGTGTGTACCTTGTGTTGATGGCTTTGTGGAAAAGATCCTTGATGAAGCCGTAATTTTTCTTACTCTATTTACCCCGGTTCTACCAAATGTATGGAGATTGAGATATGTGTATTGGTAGGGAGGCATGAAGAAGGGCATTGCCAAATTTATTTTCGATTGTTATAGTTATCAAAAAGTTAATGCCGAACATCAAAGGCCGGGTGGCCTAACCTAAATATAGGAATTACTACTTGGGAGTGGGAGGTGATTAACATGGATTTTGTGGTTGGATTGCCCAAGACTAGGAAGGGTTTTCATTCTATTTGGGTTGTGGTGCATAGGGTGACGAAATTGGTTCACTTTCTATCGATTAAGACTACTTATGGTGCCTAAGTGTATGCTAAATTGTACATTCATGAGTTGGTGATATTACTCGAGGATATGCTTAGGGCTTGTGTATTGGAGTTCAAGAGTAGTTGGGATGATCATCTTCCATGCATTGGGTTGCCTATAACAATAGTTGTCATTCTAGCAGCGGTATGGATTCTTTGAGGCTCTATGTGGTAGACATTGTAGATCACCGGTTGAGTGGTTTGAAGTGGGAGAGATGGCTTTGTTGGGTTTGGATCTGGTTATGGATGCTATGGAGATAGGGAAAGGTTGGGGACAGCCCAAAGTCGTCAAAACCCCTATGTCGAAGTAAGAAGAAGCGAACTTGGATTCAAAGTTAGTGATTGGGGCTTATTGAAGGTTTTGCTCATGAAAAAGTATGGGTTGTCCCAGTAAAGAGGGAATTAAATTCATGGTTCGTGAGTCTTCATGAGGTGTTGAGAAAGGTTAGTATGGTTGCACACAAATAGGAAGTGGCTATAGGTACGGAATGGTTCCTCCGGTTCTTCATGTTTCTAGGATTGTGGAGGTATGTTTGTGATACAAGTGTTATGGAACATTTTGAGGTTGTGGGCATTGTAGAGGATGAGTTGACTTATGAGATGTTCCAATGGAAAGTAGGGTGGATATGAGTGAAGATTGATTAACAAGGGTGTGGTGTTCGTCAAGGCCCTTTCTAAGAATTGTGATGTTGGAAGTGTAATTCAGGGAGTCGGAGTGGTCATGGAAGGCAATATCCATACCTTTTTCATTCTATTTGAGCTTATAATAACAAATCTGGTCCTTTTTATGATTTCAAATGCTAAGTATCAACCCTCATGTCATTGCATACATTCATGTTTAAATTAACAAGTTCATGATGATTTTACACTTATGTTGAGGTTTTTGAAATGACGTTTAAGTGCATTGTTGCATCTTTATAGGGCTGAAATTGTCATGTTTACATCTCTCATATGTTCCCAAGGGGGAGATATTGATACGACCCTAAAAAGTTCCCTAAGATATGCCTCGAATGCGCCTGGAACCGTAATTTTCATATATCTCAAAATTTATGCGTGATATCAAAAATCTGACTTTATATTCTTGATCAGGGGGTCAAATTGAGTGAGAAATGGGTCTAACCACAATTGTAGAGCAAAGGAATCACAATTTCATTTTTCCAAAATTCAGTTTCCAGTGAGGTTTTTGCGCCCGCTAAGGGCACGCCTCAATTCATTTTGTGAGCTATTTTTCTTGTTCGGTCCAAGACTTTTTGGTCTTGGGCCTAAGTGTTCCCAAACGTGAAAATACTTTTACTTAGCCATATTTCACTCTCATATCATATAAGACATTCCCCAATACTCACTCAAACACTTAGGCTTATATTTCTCTCAAGATTCAAGTGCCAAAACCTCTCTGGATCTTAAGGAATTCAACCAAGCTTCAAGTCTCCATCTCCAATCTTCATCAAGTTCATCTTCAAAGCTAAGTTATGTGGGTTGCTTTCATGGGTTCCTTTCACCCATGATACCCAAGTTTCGTTTACTCTAATTTGCATGACTTGAAGATGATTTAAACATGGGTCTTATTTATTATGAAAATCACTGCCCACTATGTCGGGGTTTATGAAATTATGATTGTTTTACTATGTTTTGGGCTACGAATCTAAGCTCTATGGTAAGATTTGATGAAGGTTTTTGTTGTATATTGCTTGAGGGTATTACCAAGTATCTATTGAAGGTTTTACATCGAATTTTCTTACATGATTCAACTCTCAAATGACATGGTTTTACACTAGCACTACACACCATCTAAGTGTTTGATAAAATATACGATTATGATATATTGAGGAATTGAAGGTCCAATGCATGTCTTATGAGTTGAATGACTATATGATTATGAAATGATGTTGGAATGATGATGAAATGGTGATGAAAGTGATATATGTATATGAAAACTATATGATGATGAAATGATGGTGAAATGAATGTATGTATATATATTATTCTCTTATATAGTATTGGAATGTGACCATGCCTTACTCGGGGGTTGCGCGCCAGGTAACCTTGTTGGGGATTTGTACCCATCAACCTATCATGGGGTTTGTACTCCGATACCACGGGTGGTAAGGCAAAAATCAACCAACCTATCAAGGGGTTTGTACTCTAGCACCAGAGGTGGTTGGGTGCAGAGATCACTAACCTATCGATGGATTTGTACCTTTGTAACCTATCGGGGGGTTTGTACTCTGGCATAACGGGTGGTAGATTGTGATGATCCACCAACCTATCGAGGGGTTTGTCCCTTGGTAACCTATCGGGAGGTTTGTACTCTAGTCACCAAGGGTGGTAGGGTGTGATGATCCACCAATAGTTTGTGGTCTCTTCTTACACATATATTATGTTCTATGTAAGCATATTCTACTTAAGCATTGATCATACATGACGTATTGATAGCATGTTATCTATTGCTTATCTCTATGCACTTCGACTATGATGCCTATCTCTTGTTGCATTGTATCCTACATACTTAGTACATTCAAATGTACTAACACATCCTCTATGACTACATGATGTCACTATGTAGGAATCGGTGCATTGCTTGATCATTCTCCTCCTCCACATGGCTAGTACGGTTGTCTCTCAAGCTTGTTGGTGAGTCCTCCATTCCGGGGATGTTGCTTATGAGCTCTTTCCCTGTATTAACGCTATCTTTCCTTTATTTATGTATTGACCATGAGGGTGAGCCAGGTTATTTGTCGTAGTCCCCGCTCTTATTTATGTAGTAGAGGTGTTGTTGGACATGTTATGTATGTATGCCATGAGCCTTGGCTCTCTTGTTTCTTGATGTTATGATATGGAGGTTTACCCTTAGTCCCAATTCCCTTGTTTATGCTTATCTCTTGTTCTCATTTTAATTGCTTCCACGTCCAAGGATGTGTAATGATATGCTATGAGGCATGTTTGGGGTTCCTTCAGTTTTCCCATTTGCCGGTCATTTCTAGGCCCTAGGCTTGGGTCGTGACATTAAGCAAGCCTTTTAGCACATTATTACACATCCTTGGTCGCGGAAGCAATAAAATAACAAGAGATAGCAAATATGGATAAACGGGGCTAAAGGAACATCTTTCATATCAAAAACAACAAGAGTCAAGAGAGAGTCAAAACTTATAACATTACACATGACATGTCCAACAACATCTCTACTATTTAGATAAGAGCGGGGGCCAAGACAAGCAATTGGGCTCACCCTCATTGTCAACATATACATAAAGAAAGATAGTCTTAGAATATAGCATGAGGTCATGAGCATTGTCCCCGGAATGGAGGACTCAGCAACAGGCTTGAGAGAAATCGCACTAGCCACGTGGAGGGAGATGCTCAAGCAGGGCTCTGGTTTCTGCATGGTGCCATCATGTAGACATAGAGTATGCATTAGTACGTTTGAGTGTACTAAGTATATATTGTGCAATGCAACAAGTGATAAGCACTATAAGCAAAATGCATAACATAGGCAATGGGTAAGCATATAGCAATATGGCATGTATGAATGATGCTTGAAGTAAAATCATGCTTATATAGAACATAATACATGTGTAAAGAGAGACCATCAATAGTGCATATCTAAGACCTACCACCCCCTTGGAGAGGCGAATGAGGTACAAAACCCTCAATAGATTGATAAGGTACAAACCCCTCAACATGGTTGATGGAGTACAAACCCCCCAACATGGTTATCAAGGTACAAACCCCTCGATATGGTTTCATGGGCCTACTATCTCCCGAGTGAGATGATCAAGGTACGAACCCCTCAATAAGATTACCCGGGCCTACAAGCTCCCAAGCGAGTCTTGGTCAATTCCCAACACTATATAGATAATATCATATACATCCATTCCTTTCATCATCATATAGTCATTCAACTCATATAACATGTATTGGACCTTCAAATTCTCGAGAAACTCATAATCGGACATTTTATCAAACACTTGGTGGATGTGTAATGCTAGTGTAAAATCATGCAATTCAAGAGTGAAATCATGCTAGAAAATTCAATGCAAAACCATCAATAGATACTTGGTAACACCCTAAAGCAATATGCATCAAAGCCCTTTATCAAATCGTACAACAGATCCTATATTCATAGCTCAAAACATGCTAAGATAACCATAATTTCATGAAATCCCAACATAGTGTGTAGTGAAATTCATAATAGATAAGACCCATGAGTAAATAAACTTTAAATCATGTAATTTTAGGCAAAAGAGAGCTTGGGTATCATGGGTGAAAGGAACCCATGAAAGAAACCGACATACCTTAACTTTGGAGAATCCTTGAAGAAGATAAGAGATGGATACTTGAAGCTTGAATGAAAAACTTAAGATCCGGATAATTTTTGAGACTTGGAATTTGGAGATGAAGTATTATCTAAGTGTTTGAGAGAGTATTTAGGAATGTCTGGATGAGATGAGGGTGAAATAAAGCTAAGTATAGGTATTTTTATGCATGGGAAGGCTTAGCTCAAGATCCACAACTCTTGGACCGAACTTGAAAACTGGCACCAAAATAAAACATTGGCGTGTCACGCTAGCAACGGGCACCTCACTGGAAATTTCTACTTTGAAAATTGATATTATGATTCGTTCTCTCTAAAATTAATGTTAGACCTATTTCCTACTCAATTTTGCCTCGAATAAGAATATGATGTCGGATTTTCGATATCTCGCATGAATTTTGAGATATATGAAAATTACGATTTTGGGTACTTTGGAGGCACATTTTTGGGCACTTTTTGTAGTCGTTTCACTTCCATTATTTTTGTCACGACCCAAGACTAGGGCCTCAACATGACATGGCGAATGGTGAACCCTGAACAGACCCCAAACAAGACTCTTAAGATATCATTACACATCCTTGGTCGGGGAAGAAATTGAATAACAACGAGAGCATAAAACAAGGATAAAGGGCTAAGAGAAGTCTTTCATAGCATAAAACATCAAAAGAGTCAAAGAGAATGAAAGCTTATAGCATCATTACATAACTTGTCCAACAACACCTCTACACTTAGAATTGAACGGGGGCCAAGACAACTCTCTGAGCTCACCATCAAAGTCAAAAGCACACAAATAGATAATGAAAGTCTTTACATAGCATAAGAACAAGAGATATCATCCTCGGAGTTGAGGACTCACCAACATTTCTTTGAGAAGATCATACAAGCCATGAGGAGGATGAGAATGATTGTGTGGATCTCCAGTTCCTACAGGGTATCATTTAGGCATATAGTATGCGTTAGTACATTTGAATGTACTAAGTATGTAGGATGCAATACAACAAGAGATTGACAACACAATCAAAATACATAATCATAAACAAGAGATAATATATTAGCAACATGACATGCATAAATGATGATTGAAGTAAAACATGCTTATATAGGACATATTACATGTGTAGGAAGAGACAATAATCATAGACCAAGAAATTTAGTACTTGGAATCCAAGGCATGCCACCCCCTTGGAAGGTGGATGAGATATCTACCACTCATCTTTGGTAGTATGGAATTGCCACCACCCGACAAGGTGGATGAGGTATATATCCCTCATCTATGGTAGTAAAGGATTTCCACCACCCGATAAGGTGGATGATGTATATACTCCTCATCTATAGTAGTACGAGATTGCCACCACCCGACAAGGTGGATGAGGTACATACCCCTCATCTATGATGGTCACTTGCGACACTATAGCTACTTTCCATGAAATCAACACATTCATATATTACTTTCATCATCATAAAATCACTTGACTCATAGCTAAAACGACTCAAAAACTTCCCGAAAATGTGCCTCGAAAGTGTCCGAAATCATAATTTCCATATATCCTAAAATTCGTGCGCGATATCAAAAATTTGACTTTATATTTTTGTTCAAGGGGTCAAAATTAGGGGGAAAAGAGTCTAACCCCGATTTAAGAGCAACCGTAGCAAAATTAAAATCGCAAAAATGCAATTTCCAGAGACGATCCACGCCCCTCACACTCCTATGCATTTTTTTGTTCAGTTTTTCTATCTCGGTCCAAGTCTTTTGGGTTTTGGACCTAAGTGTTCCCAAATGTTAAGATACCTATACTTAGCTATATCTTACCCTTATATCATCCTAAAAATTCCCCAATACTCACTCAAACACTTAGCCTTATTTTCACTCCTAAATTCAAGTCTCAAAACCTCTTCAGGATCTAAGGATTTCCTTCAAGTTCTTGTTCAAGCTTCAAGTCTCTATATCTAATCTTCCCCATATTCATCTCCAAGCTAAGGTTTGTGGGGTTCTTTCATGGGTTTCTTTTACCCATGATACCCAAGCTTCCTTTCCTTATGAATTGCATGATTTAAAGGTGATTTATTCATTGGTCTTGTTTATTGTGAAAATCAGTGCACACTATGTTTGAGCATTTGAAATTGTGACTGTTTTACCCTATTTTGAGTTATGAATCTAGGGTCTATTAAAAGAATTGGTGAAAGGTTTTGATGTTTATTGCTTGAGGGTGTTACCAAGTATCTATTGAAGCTTTTACATTGAATTTACTAGCCTGATTTCACTCTTGAATTGCATGATTTGACACTAGCACTACATACCCTCTAAGTATCTGATAAAATGTCCGAATGTGATTTCTTGATGAATTGCAGGTTCAAAGTATGAGATATGATATGAATGACTATATGATGATGAAAAGAGCTTGTGTATATGATATATTCTATATAAAGTGTTCCATTAGACCATGACCGATCCGAGTAACCTAGTTGAGGGGTTGGTATCTCAAACACTAGGGTGCTACGTGAAATTGCCAGTAACCTAGTGAGGGGTTTATGCCTCACACACCATGTGGTAGGTGATATTCCCACTAACCTAGTTGAGTGTTTTGTACCTCACGCACTAGGGTAGTAGATGAGATTGCCACTAACCTAGTTGAGGTGTTTGTACCTCATACACCAGGGTGATGGGTGAGATCATCATCACCTACCAAGGGGTTTATACATTTGGAAATCTAGTTTGGTCTCTTTTACACATATGATATCTGATATAAGTATGAGTTACCTAAGCATGTTTTACTTAAATATTGATCATACATGCCATATTATTATATTATGCCTATTGCTTATTGTTATGCATTTTGATTATGATGCCTTTGTCTTGTTGCATTGCATCTTACATACTTAGTACATTCAAATGTAGTAACGCATACTCTTGCCTATATGATCTCATCGGTGCCCAAGTTGATCATCCTCCTCCTCCATGTGGCTAGTTCGGTACTACTCAAGCGAGTTGGTGAGTTCTCCATTCCGAGGATGTTTATCTGTGTTTCTCTTATTATGTATTGAGACACTCTTCTTTATGTTCTATTTTGACTATGAGGATGAGCCCGGTTGCTTTGTCTTGGACCCCACTCTTCTCTATGTAGTCAAGGTGTTTGATGGACATGCTATGTCTCTTTGATATGAGCTTGACTCATTGTCTCTTGATTATGATATTAAAGCAAGCTTTTCCCTTAGTCCATTTTGCCTCATATTTACTCTTTACTTCTTGTATATGCTTTCGCAACCAATTATGTGTAATGATACGTTAAGAGGCTTGTTTGGAGTTCCTTCGAGTTTCCTATCTCCGTGTCACGTCTAGGCCCTAGGATTGGGTTGTGACATAGGCGATGCAATAGATCATCAATAATTCAAGAACCCTAACCGGGACATTTTATCAAATACTTGGTGGGTGTGTAATGCTAGTGTAAAATCATGCAATTCAAGAGTGAAATCATGCAAGAAAACTTGAAGTAAATCAACCCACCAACACTTGGCAATATCCTCATGCAATATACATCAAATCCCTTCATCAAATCTCAAGATAGATCATATATTCATAGCTCAAAACATACTTAAATAGTCACACTTAGTTCATAAAAAAATTCATAATAAGTAAAACCCATAAGTAAATCAACTTAGAAACATGTAATTTATGTAAAAAAGAAGCTTGGGACCATGGGTGAAAGGACCCAATGGTTGAAACTTACATACCTCAACATTGGAGAGATTCCTTGATGAAGATTGAGATCAGAACTTAAAGCTTGATTGAATTTCATAAATCCAGAAATGAGTTTAGAACCCTTGATTTTGAGTGAGATATTTGTCTAAGTGTTTGAGAAGGTTTTGGGGAAGGTTTTGAATGATTTGGGGTTGAAAAATGACCAAGTGTAGGTGTTTTTACGCATGGGAAGACTTTGGCCCAGGACCCAAAGGCCTTGGACCGAATAGGAAAAAACTGGAAATAAATTAACATAGGTCCGTGTCTGGTCCGTGATGCAGAGCTAACGTGGATGACATACTTACACTGGTCCGCGATAGTTGCGAGTCGTGGTACCAACGCGGATTGTCACTAAAATTTCAAAATTTGCAAAATTCATTTTTCACTACGGGTCCTCTAAAATTTGAGTTATACCCATTTCCCACTAAATTTTGTCCCCTAAACAAGAATATGATTTTGGATTTTTGATATGATACATGGATTTTGAGATATATGGAAATTATGATTTTTGGACACTTTCGATGCACATTTTGGGCACTTTTTGAGGTCGTTTCAATATATCCCCATTGGGAATTTTCACGATCCAATCCTAAGGCCTAGACGTGACCGACAAATAGGGAACCCGAAGGAACCCCAAGCAAGACTCACAGCATATCATTACATATCCTTGGTCACGGAAGCAATGCAAAACAATATAAGAAACATAAATAAGGAGAATTGGGACTATGGGAGAAACTTATATCTAAATAGCTTTAATATCATAAGTAAGTCAAAGCTCAAGCATGAAACATAACTTTCCCAACTACACCTCTAACATAGGACTTAACGGGGGCCAAGACAAGCAACTGGGTTCACACTCATAGTAAAAGTATACCAAAAAGAAGGATGGTCTTTAGTACATAGCTTAAGAACATATATACTGCCCTCGCACATAAGGACTCACCAACTAGATTGAATGGATATCACTAGCCACGTGGAGGATGATGATGACCAAATGAAGCTCCAGTTCCTACATGGTAATATCACGTAGGCAAGAGTATGCGTTAGTACGTTTGAATGTACTAAGTATGTTGGATGCAATGCTACAAGAGATAGGCATCATAATCAAAATGCATAATAATAGGCAATAGGCATAATATAACAATATTCCATGTATGATTATTGCTTGAGTAAAACATGCTTAAGTAACTCATGCTTATATAGGATAGCATAAGTGTTGAAACGATCAAGCTAGATTTCCAAAGTATGAACCCCTTGGTAGATTGGTGATGATGCCGCCCCATCACATAGCTGTGAATGTAGAATCTTCTCCAAAATAAACCCTAACATAAAGTATATATAGTGTTTACAAATATAACCCTAAAAATTATACAGAAAAGATAGCTGGAAGCAGATACGTCACATAGGTACGACTCTTAGGGTAACCTATGAGTCGTAATCGGGGTATCATATTCAGAACTTGGCATTTCGAACTTGATTGTTGCAACCCACTGTTATGAGTCATTACTCGAGCTACGACTCATATTCTCCTCTCGTAATCTAGGCCTTCATTTCTTGGTCAAAACTTTTGTCTCTCTGTTTCTTGCTACAAACCCACCTATACGAGTTGTAGGGAGACTTACGACTCATAGAGTGTCCTCGTTGGGCTGACCTCCACTTAGTAGATTTTATGATTTTTGTTGTCTGTTTCTTGCTACGAGATCACCCTACGACTCATAGGAAGGCTCGTATGTCTTGCATTTCAGCAAAATCTGCACCTTTCTCTCAAAATTATGCCAACCTACCTTTTCTGCAATATCAACACAAAACCACATAAAAACCATAAAAAGTCGCATTGAGGACTTGCAAAATCACTCATTTTAGGCACCAAATGCGATGTAATTTGACAACACATCACTTGGTCTTACTTATGTCGGTTGAGGTCACATTCCTACTATGTATAAGTATCATTTGCATTTCATGCATCATTGTCTTCATGACATCTTGTTATACTATATTCTTTGGTATATATCTCTTTTGATACTATGTGCCCTTGTCATCTAATATTGAAGTGCAGGATTTGGTAAGTTCATGCATTGTACCCTGTATACTTATTACATTGGATTTGGTAAGTTCATGCATTGTACCCTGTATACTTATTACATTCAAACATACTAACACATACTCTTGCGTACATGATTTCACCATTTAGGGATCGAGGACTTTGATCATCCACCATTTGACACTCAGCTCGGGTTCCAAGCTTGCTTGTAGTGGTGAGTCCTATCTTCTAAGGATGCACCACCATCTATCTACTTATATTACTTACTTCTCCTTGTGTATTTGAGGGTGAGCCTAGGGTATGTCTTGGCCCCTGACACATCTATGTAGAGGCATTGCTGGACACCTTTGTAAACCTTTTTACGATATATGCTATGGTTATGGTTAAGCTTTTGTCATGTATTTGGTCATCTTTGACTATAATTGTTATGTGACTTGATCATATATTTGATGGAAAGATCCTAAGTACCAAATTTCCCCCATAGCATGAGTCCTATGTTCCTGCCCTTTAATATTCATGTGCTATGTTCTTTGTGAACTCATGTTAATCCTTTTACCTATGATGCCCTCATAGCGTTAGTCCTACTTTCTCGTTCCTTAGAACTATGTGTTGATTGTTGAATGCGCTTCCGAACCAATGATGCGGGTTTTGGTATCTTGAGGCTTGTGTAAGGACTTTCGGGATCCCATTCGTCGTGTCACATGTAGGCTCTAGGTCCGGGTTGTGACAACAACATTTTCCTTGGTTTTTATAATTCTCCCAAGGGCATTGAGATCATAGCCCCATGCCCATTTAAAATCTCTCATACTTAGTCATTTTTCAGCTCTATATCACTCAAAATCCTCTCAAAACTCTCTCTAAGACTTTAGCGAATTTCTCTTTCAAATTCAAGGATTTCAAGCTTAATTTTGGAACTCAAGGATTCAATCCAAGCTTCAATTTTCCTTCAAACCCATCTCAAGAAAACCCAAGTTTGAGGTATATAGGTTTCATCTATTGAGTTCTTTCACCCAGGGAGCCCAATCTTTATTTTTATGAAAGTTAGATGATTTCAAGTTATATTATTTTTGGGTGTCTTTTGGAATATGAGCATGAAATATGTTGCAGTTTTATCAAGTATTGTTGATTATGCATGAATATCATTTTAAACTTATATTATGAGTTGATTTTTGCCTATTGAAATTATGCATAGCTTGAGCTATGAGCTATGAACTATGATGAGCTTTTGAGATAAATTTCATAATACCTAATTTGGGGTTTTACTACAAGATTGGTGGGTTGATTTTGAATTGATTTACTCATTTTGTTATGCTCTTGAGTTGCATGATATTTGATCAAGTATCATGTGCCCACCAAGTGTTTGATGAGATTACATGACAAGAATTCTCAAATTATTTAAAAGATTTACAAATCAAGTGACTTCATGATGATTAAGGACTTACAAGCATGTATTGAATTCATGAAAAATATTTATGATTTTACAAGTATCAAGTTAAGCCGTATTTCAATATTTTTACCTTTTGTGAGCCATTCATGTTAAAACAAGGGTTCATGTATGATTATGATCTATTCTCATGTTCAAGTTAGGCTCACTAATAGAGGTCAAGCATGT
This sequence comes from Solanum clarkiae, assembly GCA_011800125.2. Lineage (NCBI taxonomy): Eukaryota > Viridiplantae > Streptophyta > Magnoliopsida > Solanales > Solanaceae > Solanum > Solanum clarkiae. The sequence continues at coordinate 5,177,526 of JAABOM020000101.1, forward strand.
TCAAGAGCTACTCATGTCATGATTATCACATTTCTTACAAGTTATACGAGTTATGATTATTTCATGTATCCTGTGGGATTAGACCTAGCACCGATTAATGATTAAGATGGGGGCTCGATACAAGGGGTCCTTATATAAAGTCTTTAGTCTCTAAACTATCTTCCATCATAGGATTATATATTGCCCTTGCTATACTTGTGGATCCATCTAGTGCACATTCACATGTTTTATCATGTTCAGTTTACCTTGGCAAGTAGACTACACTTTGTCGAGGGGTGTCATGCCTGATCACTAGCTAGGGCGTGTCATGCCTTGGATTCCAAGTTGTAGATACTTGGTCTATATCGGTTAAGATCTTCTATCACATATGTATATTAACATCCGCAAGTTAAATGTTTTACATGCATGTTTCATTACGAGCATCGATCATACATGTCATATTGAGATTATATCCATTGCCTATATGTATGCATTTTGAATATGATGGCTTACATCCTTGTTGCATTGCACCCCGCATACTTAGAACATTCAAACGTACTAACGCATACTCTATGCCTATATGATATCACCATGTAGGAACCAGATCTTCTTTTTTATCGTCCTCCTCCACGTGGCTAGTTTAGTTCTTTGAAGGATGCTAGGTTAGTCCTCCACTTCGAGGACAATATCTATTTTACTCATGCTATGTTGAGACTTATTTCTTATGTCAAATACTTGTTACTATGAGTGTGTACTCGAGGAGTGTCTTGGGTCCCACTCCATTCTTAAGTAGCGGTGTTGTTGGATACTATGGTTGTATATGCTTATGAGCTCGACTCTCCTTTTATTTCTATGTATATGAAAGACTATGCCTTAGCCCCGTTTCCCCTTTTTAGTACTTGACTCTTGTTATTGTTTATTTTGCTTCCGCAACCAAGGATGTATACATGATATGCTAAGAGGCTTGTTTGGGTTGTCTCCGGACTTCCCATTCAGCGTGTCGCGTCTAGGCCCTGGGCTTGGGTCATGACAATTATTTTGAAGATGAACTAAAAAAGGACAAACAAATTAAAATGAATGGAATATCATATTTTAAATTTAAATTTAGTCATGTGAATAAGAGTATAAAAATAATCAGCTTCCTCCATATATCAAACCAATAATAAATTCCCATGTGGGTAGAGAGAAAAAGAAAAAGAAATTCAATTCACTTTGTACTTTTTCTTCTTTGTTGCCTTCACTATTTTTCCACTTCAACCAAAAAGAAAAAGTTTAAAAATAAAAAATTAAAATACAAATTTGTAAGAATTGGACTTATTGATGCATCTGCTTTAGCTGCTTGACTATATTTTTTTAGTTACTTTTGTTATGGTTTTGTAATATTATCCCTAGTAAGATATTTTTCCAACTATTTCAACTATGATGCTACTATATCACCCAATCAATAATTTTAAGTCATGTAAATAGTGAATTACGATAAAACAAGTTTCTTTAAAAATTGGAGAAATAAAATTAAATAACTATTTTAATATCTTCCAATGATTACACTTATGTCAACAAGAAAATACTTCAAAATAAATACAATTAAATCAAAAAACTCGGGTATATTACTTAAAATAATGTAAAAAGTACTATAAGTCATAATAGTTGTGAATTCAAATATTTGGTTCTCAACTTTATCAGTGTCACATAAATTGAAACAAGGAGAGTAACATAAATTATTTTAAATTTATGTAAAATGTACTATAAATTGCAACAACTAATTATTTAATAAAAAATAAAAATAATTGATTGGCTCTCAAAATTTTGTATGCGCAACTACTAAAAAAACTGTTAAAAGTGACCTCAAAAATGGATCGCTAAAAAAGAGACCTCAAGAGGTCTCTATTCTATTGAATATTATTTTTTTTATTTTTTTCGAAAAAGAGACCTTATGAGATCTATTAAATAAAAAATAACATTCAGAAATAATAATACCAATTTTATGAGATTTATATTAAATTTTTTTAAAAAATAGCGACCTCACGAGGTCTCTAGAGATTTAAAAAAATTAATATTAATAATTATATTTTTGAAAAAAGGACCTCACAAGTTCTAAAGCCCTTTTCATTAAGTTTACCCGCCCCCTTTTTATCAAAAATCCCAAATGTACTTCAAAAGAAATTTCGCATCTCCTCCACCTGCGTTAAAGAACAGACGAATCCTATTTCTAAATGGGCTAAACCGTTAAGACGATGATGAGTTTGCTGCAGCACCTCTACCAACGAGTTTGCAGAGAACTAAAGTGTGTTCGAAATAGAGATAGTGAAATCTTTTAGAGGAAGCCCGCAACTCCTCTACTGGCGACGACCAAGTTTGCAGTAGCAGGTGTTCCACCGACGGAGTCCATAGTAGAAGGAGATGTTTGAAACTCCTTTATCTCCTACATCTGTAAGGTTTAAAATTCTTATATTTTCTGTTCATCTTACTTTTTTTTTGTTTTGTGAAATTCACATGTTGATCAGTAATTATTTTAAATAGGTAAGAGTTTCTTATTTTGAATTATAGTATTATGAGTTTCAAATTATTTTTCTCCAGTTTGGCCTTATATTTTGAAGTTGAAATGTGAAAATTCAAGTTTTTAAAACTTATAGTTGAGTGGGAGTGAGATTTCTCCTAAAATTTAACATTAATGTTTAATGACATATGCTATATGTCTATCCTCAGAAAATTTAGTGATCAAGTTATAGACAAATTAAAAGACTTAACATATTAAGTTCAATTAGTAAATGAACTTATCTTCTTGATAGTTAAGCAGATCTTTTGTAATCTTGATCAAAGAAGATTATTTTGGTACCAGTAGGCCCCTCGTTATATGCACATTTCTAAATCTCATAGATAAGAAGTGTTTCAGCCAATGCTTCGTTGTGATAAGTCTAATTGTGAAAATGAAAACTCTGTAGGAGAGCCCATTGAGCACCTATTGCATAGAAGAAAAGCTAAGACGATCGGAAAAATTCATGTATGCCTCTTGCACCAAGAAAGTAAGGACATGATGCCTTCCTTGACTCAGCAAAAGATATCACGAGTAATATTATCATATATCGTCAGATTGACCATTCTATTTTCGAGCTGCTTGTGGACTTTCAAGCAGACCAAACAATTTGTCTCTCAATGTCGTGATTCTTTATTTCATTTGACTATTTTGGACTTTCTCGAGAATATCTACTAGTTGGTAAAAGTATGTTGATTTTGATTTCTCTATTTTTAGTCAAGTTTTCAATTTTAGAATAACTGAATATAAAGTTTTAAGACTCATTATATCTGTTGTCAAGTTAGAGCAATATGAAATATCAAGGGGTGTAAGTAGTGGATGGTTAAACATGTAAAGTATAGTAAAAGGAAAAATGTGCTAGGTGATCATCTGCGATTATACTATTGATACCTAAGTTCTGTAACTGAAGCAACTTCTTATATGTTCCCTTTATTCCAACAATTGCATCATGTAATAGTTAATACAAAACTTGGAATTGCAAAAGAAAAATACTGAGATAATGAAAACTTATGCGGCAAGTGTATCCTCATGTATTCAAAACATAAGGAAATTTAAATGAATGAGGAGCATTTTTGAAATAACCCCAGAAAGTTCCCAAAAATGTGTCTCAGAAGTATCCGGAATCGTAGTTTGCATATATCTCAAAATCCATGTGTTAATTCAAAAACTCGAGTTCATATTCGTGATCAAGGGAAATATTGAATGGGAATTGGGTCTAACCCTAATTTTTTAGCAACCGTAGTAAAATTCAAAAATCCCAAGTTTTGTGAATTCCAGTGTCCAGGTGCGATGCTGGCGAGACATGCTACTGTGTTAAAAATGCCCAGTTTTGTTGAGTCGGTCCAAGGCTTATGGGTCTTGGGCCGAATTGTTCCCATGCGTGAAAATACCTATACTTAGTCTCATTTCATCTCGTTCAAGATATTTCCAAATACTCTCCCAAAAACTTGCACAATATTTCATCTCCAAAATTTCAAATCTCTGAACTCATCCGTATCTTAAGGTTCTCAATCAAGCTTGAGGTCTCCATCTCCAATCTTCTTCAAGGATTCTCCAAAGTCAAGATATGTGGTTTCCTTCATGAGTTTCTTTCATCCATGATACCCAAGCTTTCTTTTACCTAAAATTGCATGATTTAAAGTTGATTTACTCATGGATCTTATTTTATGAATTTCACTGCACAATATATTATGAAATTGTGATTGATTTAGCATGTTTTGAGCCATGAATCTAAGATCTATTGTGAGGTTTGATGAATGGTTTTGATGTATATTGCTTGAGGGTATTATCAAGTATATATTGATGGTTTTATATTGAATTTTCTAGCATGATTTCACTCTTGAATTGCATGGTTTTACACTAGCACTACACACCTACCAAATATTTGATAAAATGTCCGAATTATGATTTCTTGAGGAATTAAATGTCCAATTCATGTCTTGTGATTTGAATGAATATATGATGATGAATGGAATGTATGTATGTGATATTACCTTTATAGTGTTGGGAATTGACCAAGTCTCACTTGGGGGCTTGTAGGCCCAGGTAACCTTGTTGAGGGGTGATCGCCTCGCTCAGAAGGTGTTAGGCCTGTGCAACTATGTCGATTTTTGTACCTTGATAACCACGTTAGGGGATTTGTACTCCATCAACCTTGTTGAGAGGTTTTTACCTCATCAACCATGTTGGGGGGTTTTGTACCTCATCAACCTATTAAGGGGTTCGTTCCTCATTCGACTTTCCAAGGGGGTGGTAGGCCTTGGATATGCACTAATAATGACCTCTCCTTACACATGTATTATGTTCTATATAAGCATAGTTTTACTTCAAGCATCATCCATACATACCATATTGCTATATGCTTACCCATTGCGTATGTTATGCATTTTACTTATGGTGCTTATTTCTTGTTGCATTGCATCCTACATACATAGTACATTCAAATGTACTAACACATATGCTATGCCTATATGATGTCTCCATATATGAACCAGAGCCCCACTTGATCATCCTTCTCCACGTGGGTAGTATGACTTCTCTCAAGCTCTTTGGTGAGTCCTCCATTTCGGAGATGATGTTTATGATGTCTTACTATGTTCCAAGACTATCTTCTTTTATGCATATGTTGACTATGAAGGTGAGCCCAATAGCTTGTCTTGTCCCCCGCTAAATATCTAAGTTTTAGAGGTGTTGTTGGACATGTTATGTATCTATGCTATAAGCCTTGACTCTCTTGTTCCTTATATTTATGTTATGAAGTTTCCCCTTAGTCCTTCTTTCCCTTACTTCTAATCTAATTTGTCATTTACTTGCTTCCACAACCAATGATGTGTAATGATATGTTAAGAGGCTTGCTTGGGGCCCCTTTGGGTTCCTCATTCACTGTTTCACGTCTAGACCCTAGGCTTGGGTCGTGACCAACTTAGTATTAGAGCATAAGGTTGTTAGGTCCTCGGCGTCCAATACACAACATCAATTAGAGGTTTATTAATGGTTTTGAAGTGCGCCACGACTAGAATGGGAGGCTATAAGGCGTTCTAGGAAATGTTTCACTTCTTTATGATCTATGTCGTGTGATAGAGTTAGGTTCCCTAGGGCTTATTGCTAATCCCTAACTGTTATATTTCAGGATATGTCTCAAGCTACTCAAGATGGTGATATATCAAATGCGCAGGTTTGTAATGCTCTATGGGTTTTTGTCAAAGTGGTGACTAAATTGACCACTCACCTCAATCAACAAATGAGTGATCCTGATACTTCAAATGGTAAGAGAAGGGGTAGTGAGGCTAAGAGGGCCCGTTTTGAAGGAAAGTTCCAAGGTCTCAAGGATAGAGGTGATACTGTGTGTCCAACATATGGTAAGGTGCATAGAGGCCCATGTTTGAGGGGCACCAATGCTTGCTTCAGTTTTGCTGAAGAGGGGTATATAAGGAGGGATTGTCCTTATATATGCAATAAGAGTAAAGGTGGTAATGATGGAGTGACTCATCTTAGATGACCAAAATATAGGAGGAATCACAGTGGTGCATGTTGGAGGAACATGGGGCATGCTTTGGGTGTGGTGAGATAGGCCACAAAATGTCGGAATATCCACATACTCACAGCAAAGGTAAGGATGGCCTACCATAAGGGCAAGGTGGTCATGTTAATCAAGAGGCTCAAGGAGGGAATGAGTGCCTGACATTGCTACTGGCATGTTGAAATTTCCTTTGGTTTTGATGTGTATGCCTTGATGGGCTAGGTGCCACTGTCTCTTTCATGATTCTTTCTAGTTTCTAGTAGGCTTTAAGTGTGCCCCAAGTTGTTATGTGAACCTTTGGTATTTACCCTTATGTTGAGCATATTGTTGCTAGAAAGTTCTTAGAGTTGTTCCGTGTTCATATTGCATTAGGTCTTGCCTTGTGTGAATTATTGAGTTGATGTAGTGGATTTTGATGCCATACTTGGGGTGGATTAGGTGCATGAGATGTGGTGTCTCCTTTGATTGTAGGGCCCATAGAGTTAGAATTCAATTCCTTAATAAACCCGTTTTTGAGTGGGGGCTTATAAGGTGGTTGTGAAGGGGTAAGTACGTTTCTTGTCGTAAGGTACAATTGATCTCTAAGGGTTGCAATTATCATCTTGTAAGAGCTAGGAGTATTGAACCAATGTTATTTCCATTGTGTTGTTTCCAGTGATTAATGAGTTAGTGAATGTTCCTTTTGATATTTTGAATTTGGCTTGGTGTCTTTTTGTTAGACTTATCCACTAATTATGTCTATAGGTCTGATGAATAGGGTCTTTAATCCCTACCTTGTTATGTTTTCGTGGGCTCTGGTGATGAAATATTGATGTATTTAGAGTTATGAAGCATTTGGGGTAGTGTTGCAAATCTTGGGGAAAGAGAAGTTGTATGCTAAGTTTGAGGAGTGCGAATTTTGGCTGAAGGAGGTTACCTTTCTAAGTTATGTGGTGTTGAGGGATAGTATTAAGGTGGATCCTAAGGAGCCGAATGTGATTAGAAATTGTCCTAGACCTTTGACTCCCTTGGGCATTAGGATTTTTTTGGGCTTAGCGAGTTACTACTGGAGGGTGTAAATGAGTTTTCCTCTATTGCTTCTCCTATGACTTAGTTGACCCCAAGTAAGGATAATTTCAGCGGACTGATGAGTATGAGTGGAGTTTCTAAAACCTTAAAGTTTAAGCTTGTGTCCACTCCTATCTTGGCCCTACCGGAAGGTCTGAAGGAGTTGTTGTATATTGTTATGCGTCAAGAATTGGTTTGAGTAGTGTTTTGATGCTAAATGGTATGGATAGCCTATGCTTCTAGACACTTAAGATTCTTGGGAAAGAACTATCCTACCTATGATCTTGAGCGAGCCACCGTTGTATTTGCATTAAAGATATGGCACTAACATTTGTATAGGATGCATATTGATGTGTTCATCGATCATTAGATCCTCCAATATGTATTTACTCGAAAGATCTCAACTTAAGGCAAAGAAGGTGATTAGAACTTCTTAAGGATTATGATATGAGTGTGCATTATCATCCCGGTAAGGCTAATGTGGTGGTGGATGCTTTGAGTAAAGTGTCTATGAGTAGCCTAGCTCATGTTGATGATGGTGGCAATGGGGATGCAAGGAAAGTCCATCGGTTGGCTAGATTGGGAGTTAGATTGGAAGAGTTTGATAATGGTGGTGTTGTTGTGGTTAATGGCTATAAATCTCCATTGTTGAGGAGGCGAAAGCTAAGTAAGATGTTGACCCTGCTTCGTTAGAATTGAAGGCATCGGTAAAGGATGGTAAGGTGGAAGTTTTCTCCCAAGAGGGAGATGGTGCCCTAAGATACCAAGGTAGGTTGCGTGTGCCTTGTGTTGATAGCTTAAGAGAAAAGATTCTTGATGAGGCTCATGATTTTTCCTATTCTATTCACCCCTGTTCTACTAAGATGTATAGAGATTTGAGAGAGGTGTATTGGTGGGGAGGTATGAAGACAGACATTGCCAAATTTATTTTTCGGTTGTCATAGTTGTCAATAAGTCATAGCCGAACATCAAAGGCCGGGTGGCCTAGCCCAAGATATAGAGATTCTTACTTGGAAGTGGGAAGAGATTAACATAGACTTCGTAGTTGGGTTGCCAAAACTAGAAAGGGTTTTGCTTCCATTTGGGTTGTGGTTGATAGGATGACAAAATCGTCTCATTTTCTACTGGTTAAGACTACATATGGGGCTGAAGATATGCTAAATTGTACATTCACGAGTTGGTGAGATTGCTTGGGGTGCCCTTGTCTATCATATCGGATCGCGGAGCTCAATTCACTTCACACTTTTAGAGGTCCTTCCAAAGGGGTCTTGGTACAAGAGTTAAACTTAGTATGACCTTCCACACTCAAATGGATGGCCAAGCCGAAAGAACAACCCAAACTCTTGAGGATATGCTTAGGGCTTATGTATTGGATTTTAGGAGTAGTTGGGATGATCATCCTCATTTGGTTGAGTTTCCATATAACAATAACTATCATTCTAATATTGGTGTGACTCCTTTTGTGGCCCTCTATGGTAAGCGTTGTAGATCATAGGTTGGGTGGTTTGAGGTAAGAGAAATGGCTTTGATAAGTTTGGATCTAGTTATGGAGGCTCTTGAGAAGGTAAGGATGATTAGAGGAAGGTTAGAAATAGCCCAAAGTCATCAAAAATCCTACGTCGATGCGAGTAGGAGAGACCTTAAACTTAAGGTTGGTGATTAGATCTATTTGAAGGTTTCACCCATGAATGGTGTGATTCATTTTGGTAAGAAGTTTACATTAAGCCCAAGATATGAAAGTCCTTATAGAGTGTTGAAAAGGATTGGTAACGTAGCATATGAATTGGAGTTGCCTATGAATAGGGACATGGTTCGTCCGGCCCCTCATGCATCTAGGTTGAGGAGATATGTTGTTGACTCAAGTGCTATAGAACTTTTGAGGTTGTGGGTGTTATGGAGGATAAGTTGGCTTAGGAGGATATCCTGGTTGAGATATTGGATGGATGGGATGAGTTGACTAATAGGGATGTGGTATTCGTCAAGGTACCTTGGAAGAATCATCTAGTCGAGGGTTCCTCTTGGGAAGCTGGAGCAGGCACGGAGAAGCGATATCCGAACATCTTTCACTCTATTCAAGCTTGTGATAATGATTCAAATCCTTTTCTTTTATGATTCCAAATCTTATGTTTCAACCCTATGTTACTTGTATGCATTCATGTTTTTGTTGACAAGTTCAGGATAATTTTTACACTCATGTCGAGATTTTGAAAATGGTATTTTAGATGTGTTGTTCCATTCTTATTGGGGCTGATTCCTTCATGATTACTCTTCTTATGTATGTTTCTTTGAAATTCAGAGATGAATGTTCCCAAGGTTCCTTTCACCTATGATACCCAAGCTTTCTTTTACCTAAAATTGCATGATTTAAAGTTAATTTACAGATAGGTCTTATCTATTATGGTTTCACAGCACATTATGTTGGGGGTTTATGAAATTGTGATTATTTTAGCATGTTTTATGCAATGAATCTAAGATTTATTATGAGGTTTGATGAAGGTTTCTGATATATATTTCTTAAGAGTATTACCAAGTATCTAATGATGATTTTACATTGAATTTTCTAGCATTATTTCACTCTTAAATTGCATTGTTTTACCCTATCACTACACACTCGCCAAACGTTTGATAAAATGTCCAGATTATGATTTCTTGAGGAATTGAAGGTCCAATGCATGTCTTATGAGTTGAATGACTATATGACGATGAAAGGAATATATGAATATGATATTACCTCTATAGTGTTGTGAATTGATCAGGCCTCACTAGGGGGCTGTAGGCCTGGGTAACCTTGTTGAGGGATTTGTACCTTGATCACCTCGCTCGGGAGGTGGTCAGCCCGTGCAACCATGTTGAGGGGTATGTACCTTGATAACCACGTTGGTGGGTTTGTACTCCATCAACCATATTGGGGGTTTGTACCTCATCAACCATGTTGGGGGTTTGTACCTCATCAACCTATTGAGGGGTTCGTACCTCATTAGCCTCTCTAAGGGGGTGGCAGGCCTTAGATATGCACTAATAATGGTCTCTTCTTACACATGCATTATGTTCTATATAAACATAGTTTTACTTCAAGCCTCATTCATACATGCCATATTGCTATATGCTTACCCATTGCCTATATTATGCATTTTGCTTATGGTGCTTATCGCTTGTTGCATTGCATCCTATAAACTTAGTACATTCAAACGTACTAACGCAAACTCTATGCCTACATGATGTCACCATGTAGGAACCAGAGCCCCACTTGATCATCCTCCTCTACGTGACTAGTATGACTTCTCTCATACTCCTTGGTGAGTCCTCCATTTCGGGGGCGATGTTTATGATCTGATACTTTGTTCTAAGACTATCTTCTTATATGTATATATTGACTCTAAGGGTGATCTCGGTAGCTTATCTTGGCCCCCACTAAATATCTAAGTTTTAGAGGTGTTGTTTGACATGTTATGTATCTATATTATGAGCCTTGACTCTCTTGTTTTTGATATTTATGTTATGAAGTTTCCCCTTAGTCCCTTTTGCTCTTACTTCTAATCTATTATGTCATTTACTTGCTTCCACGACCAATAATGTGTAATGATATGTTAAGAGGCTTGGCTGGGATCCCTTCGGGTTCGCCATGATCCGTGTCACATCTGAGACCTAGGCTTGGGTCGTGCCATTTTTTGTGTGAGACATACAGAAGTGGCATCGCATCAAAATAGACCTACTATTATACTCCATCTATTAGCCTTTTCGAGTTCCTCGTGGTTTGAGACTGATATGTGAAGTTTCACCTTCACATATGCAAGACTCCTCTCTCCTTTTGCCAAACAATTACAAAGAACAAAACGTACACTTCTCTTTTCTAAAATATGTCCTTGTTTACTTTGCTTCTTTTTCCTCTTTGATTTATCATTTGTGAATTTAATTAGTTTATTTCCTCAATTTTAAGTGTCATTGGAATATTTATTTAGAGGCGTTTCCTAAATATTCTCTTCAATATTTATAGGTTAGTGTATCTCAACTGCTAATGTTATATTGGATTAATGCAATATCCATTTTGAAGATTCAACATATACAGGAAAATGAATTTAAGTAATTAAACACCTTAAAGATCAAAGATGAGATAAACAAATCTATAAAAACTCATACCAAAAGATAGCATGTTTTAAATATCTAAAACCAGTGGACAGAAGATAAAAAATTCAGACATCAATAGGTTTAGTATGGCAAGATGCAAGGTTGGAAAGCTTAAAAAATAGGATTCTAATCAATACAGAAGTACCATTTCTGTATTAACTTGGATCAACACTCGATAGCAGTGAGATATTTTAAGATAAAAGTTTTACATGTGCATTCGTAGCATCCGAGAAAATGAGTTTCTTCAAATAATCAATAGTGTGCTTGTAATTTTCTTTCTCAGTTGACCTACTAACCTACTTCACTTGTTTTGTCTCCTGTTAGATGAAACAAATGACTGGTTATCAACAACTTTTGACCCATCTTCCTGGACATTAGTTCTTTGCCTTTTTCCAGAACGTTTCTCTTTCAAAGCCTTGGTTGATTACCTATGATAGTAATTCAAAACTTTTCTTTTATCTTTTGTATCTCTTTGATTTGTCTAGGAAAAGATTATCAATTTTTGAACCTAAATCTTTTCTTCTGATATCCTCTAGGTCTGCTGGTAGAAATTACAACATGGAAATAATGAACAAATATAAGACTAACACAAGAATAAAAGTAGAAAGTGTCACTGAGATCGACCTGCTGGTGTTTGTCATGGTTTGGTCATATATACCTCTACACCTTCCATGTGCTATTTCTTGAGGCATCAGATTGATCTGGACAACCTTTTTCCCTACTCTTTTCCATAACTTACATATTTAAAGTTAAATTTGCACGAAACACCGAGGCTGGAAATAATGTTGCCATTAAAGTTTTGGCCAAAGACACTATTCTCAAACATAGAATGGTTTAACAGGTACTGAAGTATACTTTCTTAAAATTCTGGAGTTTGTGCTTCATGTGTTGTGTCCTGCATTTTCATTTTTTTTTTGTTTTGATGATGATGGTTTTTATATATCATACATTTAAAGGTTGGAGCTTGATAAATAGAAGAGTTATTCCAACTTGTAAAATGATCATTGATGGAGGCTATGAACTAGGCCTAAAACCTAATTTGACAATCATTCTTGAATCTAGGTTAGAAATATCTCCTACAAGATGCCTCTTTTCTCAAGTTATCATCTGTTAACATGTCTTCTTCTCTCATCTCTGTGAATTATTACTCCATTAGGTTTCATAGTTCGTAGTTACAGGTTAAAGACTTATTAATCATTGCTTTATTGCAATATCTCTTGTGATGACCCAAGCCTAGGGCCTAGACATGACATGGTGAATGGGGAACCCGAAGGGACCCCAAACAAGCCTCTTAAAATATCATTACACATCATTGGTTGCGAAAGAAATTAGCCAACATAATAAGAGTAGAAATAAGGGAAAAAGGGTTAAAGGGATACTTTCATTGCATATACATCAAAAAAAGTATCAAGGCTCAATATATAACATGTTCAACAACACTTCTACTACATAGATAAGAGCGGGGGCCAAGACAAGCGACCGAGCTCACTCTCATAGTCAATACATACATAAAAGAAAGATATTCTTAGTACATAGCAGGACATCATAGATATTGTCCCCAGAATGGAGGACTCAACAACTAGCTTGAGAGAATTCGTACTAGCCACATGGAGGAAGACTCTCAAGTGGAGTTCTGGTTACTAGATGGTAACATCATGTAAGCATAGAGTATGCATTACTAGGTTTGAATGTACTAAGTATGTAGGATGCAATGCAACAAGAGATAAGCAACATAATCGAAATGCATAAGCATAGTCAAATGAGTAGCATATAACAATATGGTATGCATGGAAGATATTTGAAGTAAATCATGCATATATAGAACATAATACATGTGTAAGAAGAGACCATAATTAATGAGTTCATAGTTTATCTAGGTACAAACACCTTGATTGGTTGGTAGATCATCGCACCATACCACCCCTGATGATTGAGGTACAAACCCCTCAACCTGGTTATCAAGGTACAAACCCCTTGATTTATTGGATACTCGCACCCTACCACCTCTGGTGATTGAGATACAAACCCTTCAACCATGTTATCAAGGTGCAAACCCCTTGATTGGTAATCAAGGTACAAACCCATCGACATGGTTACCTGAGCTCTTAAGCCCCCGAGTAGGGCATGGTCAATTTCCAAAACAATCTAGGAGAATATCATATAAATATATTTCTTCCATCATCATAAATTCATTCAACTCATAAGACATGCATTGGATCTTCAATTCCTCAAGAAACCATAACCGGATATTTTATCAAATACTTGGTGAGTGTGTAGAGCTAGTGTAAAATCATGCAATTAAAGAGTGAAATCATGTATGAAATCTTGAATTAATTCATCCCACAAATATTTGGTAACACCATCATACAATATACATCAAAACCATTCATCAAATCTCGAGATATCTAAGATATATATCTCAAAACATGCATAAATAGTCATACTTTCACAAATCCCCAACATAGTTCATAGTCAAATTCATAATGGAAAACTCGTATGTAAAATCAACTTAGAAACATGTATTTTAGGTTAAAAGGAATCTTGGGCAAGTTGAAACCCACATACCTTAGCTTTGGAGAATTTCTTGAAGAATATCTGAAATTGAGAGTTAAAGCTTGAATGAAAACCTTAAGATCCGAATTGAGTTTTGGGACTTTAATTTAGGGTGAAATATTTGTCTAAGTAGTTGAGAGAGTGTAACGACCTCAAAAAGTTTCGAAAAATGTGCCTCGGTAGTGCCTAAAATCATAATTTCCATATATCTAAAAATTCGTGCATTATCTCGAAAATCCGACTTCATATTCTTGTTCAGGGGGAAAAACTGAGTGGAAAATATGTCTAACCCAAATTTTAGAGAAACTGTAGCAAAATTTGAAATTTTAAAGTGTCAAATTCCATTGTGTAGTGCACGTTCTTGGTGCGACATGCCTCTGTGTTATTTTTATCCAGTTTTTGTTTGGTCGAAGGCCTTTGGGTCTTATGCCTAAGCCTTCCCACATGTGAAAATATCTATAATTAGCCATATCTTTCCTTCATATCATATAAGAGATTCCCCAATACTCACCCAAACACTTAGGCTTATATTTCTCTCAAATTTAAAGTGCTAAAACTGTCTCCGGATCTTAAGGAATTCAACCAAACTTCAAGTCTCCATCTCCAATCTTCACCAAGTTCATCTCCAAAGCTAAGGTATGTGAGTTTCTTTCATGGGTTACTTTCACCCATCATAAACTTCCTTTTATTATAAATTGCATGATTTAAAGTTGATCTATTCATGGATTCTTGTTTATTATGAAATGCACTGTACACTATGTTGGAATTTATGAAATTTTTATAGTTTTACTATATTTTGGGCTATCAATCTTTGATCTATCTTGAGATTTGATGAAGGATTTTGATGTATATTGCTTGAGGGTGTTACTAAGTATCTATTGATGGTTTTACATTGGATTTTCTAGAACGAAAACACTCTTGAATTGCATCATTTTACACTAGCTTTACACACCAGCCAAGTGTTTGATAAAATACCTTTTTAAGGATTATTTCAGTCTTGATGATCTATTGGTTGAGTTATGATTCAATTGACTCTATGATGATTATGAACTTTCTAAAGATGTGTTTGAATCATAGAAATGATGATGATGTTATAGGACCGGATTAAGACCCTTTCTTAAAATTATACCTCTTATGAGACTTTGATGTTGTTGTTAATGAAAGGGTAATGTTGGTCATATGATTGAAGTAAGGCTCACCATTTGAGGTCAATGATGTTGAGAGCTACTTTTTCCATTTATTAATGTTTATTATAAGTTATTAAAGTATGATTATCTTATATATTTCGTGAGATGAGACATAGCACCGAGTGGACTAGAGGCGAGTCCCCAAGTCCTAGAACTACATACCACCATAGGTGAACGGATTAGAGGTGAGTTCCCAAATCTCTAAGAGGCGAGTACCCTAAATATGAGGGCTTGAGGGAAGTACCCGGTCCGGTCTTGAGGCGAGTACCCGAGTCCAAGAACTAGAGGTAAGTAATCAATTCACCTAAGGCTTAGTGGATCCAAGGGGGATATATTGTAACGACACTAAAAAGTTCTTGAAAATGTGCCTCGAAATTACTCGGAATTGTAATTTCCATATATCTAAAACTCCATGCGTTATTTCAAAAGTTCGACTTCATATTCTTGTTCAAGGGGCAAAATTGAGTGGGAAATAGGTCTAACCCAAATTTTAGAGCAACCGTAGAAAAATTTGAAATTTGAAATTGTCAAATTCCAGTGTGTAGTGCACGTTCTTAGCGCTACACGCCTCTGCAATTTTTTGTCCAATTATTGTTGTCCGGTCAAAGACCTTTGGGTCTTGGGCTTAAGCCTTCCCACAAGTTAAAATGCCTATACTTAGTCATATTTTGCCTTGATATCATACAGGACATTCCCCAATACCCACTCAAACACTTAGGCTTATATTTCTCTCAAATTTCAAGTTCCAAAAACCTCTCCGGATCTTAAGGAATTCAACCAAGCTTCAAGTCTCGATCTCCAATCTTCATTAAGTTCATCTCCAAAGCTAAGGTATGTGGGTTTCTTTCATGGATTCCTTTCACCCGTCATGCCCAAGCTTTCTTTTCTTACAAGTTGCATGATTTAAAGTTGATTTATTCATGGGTCTTGTTTATTATTAAAATTCACTGCACATTATGTTCTGGTTTATGAAATTGTGACTATTTTACTATGTTTTGGGCAATGAATCTTTGATCTATTTTGAGATTTGATGAACGGTTTTGATGTATATTTCTTGAGGGTGTTACCAAGTATCTATTCATGGTCTTACATTGGATTTTCTAGCATGATAACACTCTTTAATTGCATGGTTTTACACTAGCATTACACACCTGCTAAGTGTTTGATAAAATGCCTTTTTAAGGATTCTTTAAGTTTTGATGATCTGTTGGTTGAGTTTTGATTCAAGTGACTCTATGATGATTATGAGTTTTATAAAGATGTGTTTAAATCATGGAAATATTGATGATGTTGTAGGGCCGAATTAAGCCCCTTTCTTAAGGTTATACCTCTTGTGAGTCTTTGATGTTGGTGTTAATGAATGGGTAATGTTGGTGATGAGTCATTCTTATGATTGAAGTTAGGCTCACCATTTGAGGTCAATGATGTTGAGAGCTACTCGTGCCATGTATCTATGTTTATTGAAAGTTATTAAAGTATGATTACCTTATATATTCTGTGGGATTAGACTTAGCACCAAGTTTACTAAAGGTGAGTCCTCAAGTCCTAGAACTATGTGCCATATAGGTGAAGGAATTAGAGGCGAGTAACCTAAATATGAGGACTTGAGGTGAGTACCCGAGTCCAGGATTGAGGTGAGTACCTGAGTCTAAGAACTAGAGGTGAGTTCCTGGTTCACATAAGGCTTAATGGATCCACTTAGGTATTAGGAGGTTCACCTTGGCAATTAACTTCCCTTTTTCCTCCGATGTGGGGTTGACATCGGGATTCCGAGTTATAGCTTGCTTGGTCTTATTTTATGTCGGTTTAGGTTTCTTCCCACACTATGCATTATGAACTATACAAGTTGATTTGGATTACAAGCATGGTTTTACTTTAAACATCATTCATACATGTCATATTGTTAGTATGTTATTCATTACTTATGATTATGCATTTTGCTTATGATGCCTATCTCTTGTTGCATTGCATCCCACATACTTAATACATTCAAATGTACTAATGAATACTTTATGTCTACATGATGTCACCATGTAGGAACCGCTGCATGGCTTGATCATTCTCCTCCTCCACATGGCTAGTACGATTGTCTCTCAAGCTTGTTGGTGAGTCCTCCATTCTAAGGACGTTGCTTATGATCTCTTGCTATGTACTAAAGCTATCTTTCATTTATTTATGTATTGACCATGAGGGTGAGCTCAGTTATTTGTCATGGGCCCTACTCTTATCTATATAGTGGAGGTGTTGTTGGACATGTTATGTATTTATGCTATGAGCCTTGGCTCTCTTGTTTCTTGGTATTATAATATGGAAGTTTGCCCTTAGTCCCAATTCCCTTGTTTATGCTTATCTCTTATTTTCATTTTAACTACTTCTGCAACCAAGGATGTGTAATGATATGCTACGAGTCTTTTTTGGGGTTCCTTCGGGTTCCCCATTCGCCGGGCACATCTAGGCCCTAGGCTTAGGTCTTGACATAGAGTATTGGGAAATGTCTTGTATAATACGAAAGTAAAATATGACTAAGTATAGGTATTTTCATGCATGGGAAGGCTTAAGACCAAGACTCAAAAGCCTTGGACAAAGACAAAATTCACTAAAAACAAAATACAAAAGTTTGTGTTTGGTCCACGACATAGACCTGTTGCGGAGGCAAAATTTAGACAGGTCCGCGATGGCTGAGCATCGCGGCACCGTCGCGAATGGATTCTGGTAATCGAAATTTTAGGAAAATGAAATAACCATTTGTTTGCTCTAAAATTGGGGTTAGACTTGAAATCACATAGGGGACTTAGATTAATACCTTAGGCTTGAGTGGAATGGAAAAGATAAAGATATCGCTTTTGTATGTCCGCTTCCTCCTCCAAAGTAGCACTTTCAACTCGTTGATTCCTCCAAAGGACCTTCACGGAAGCAACATCCTTGTTCCTCAACCTCTTTACTTGTCTATCAAAAATTTGGACTGGAACCACTTCATAAGTCAAGTTGTCTTCAACAACACCTACAACTTCAAGAGGTACAATAACAATAGGATCTCCCACACACTTCCTCAACATGGATACATGAAAGACCAGATAAACTAACACCATCTCACTAGGCAATTCCAAATCATAAGCTACCTTGTCAATCCTCCTCATTACCCTATAAGGACCCACATATCTTGGACTCAACTTGCCCTTCTTACCAAAACGAACCACACCATTCATGGGTGACACTTTCAAATAAACCCAATCACCAACTTCGAATTCAAGATCCATTCTCCTCACATAGGCATAGGACTTTTGGCGACCTTGAATCATTTTCAACCTCTCTCTAATCATCCTAACCTTCTCAAGAGCCTCCATAACCAGATCTGGTGCCAACAAAGCCACCTCTTCAGCCTCAAACCACCCAATTGATGATCTACTATGTCTACCATAGAGAGCTATACCAATGCTAAAATGATAGCTATTGCTATAGCCAAACTCGATCAATAGAAGATGATTATCCCTACTACCCTTAAGCTCCAATATGCAAGCCCTAAGAATATCCTCAAGTGTTTGAATAGTTCTTTTGGCTTGGCCATCCGTTTGAGGGTGAAAAGTCGTACTAAGTTTAACCCTTGTACCAAGATCCCTTTGAAAGGAGCACCAAAAATGTGAAGTAAATTAAGAACCATGATCCAATATTATGGAAAAAGGAAGCCCATGCTACCTCTCGCATTCATAAATGTAGAACCTAGCATAATCTTCAGCCCCGTATGTGGTCTTAACGAGTAGAAAATGAGCCGATTTTGTCATCCTATCAACCACAAACCAAATGGAATCAAATCCATTTCTAGTCTTGGGCAACCCAACCACAACATCCGTACTAATCTCATCCCACTTTAAAGTAGTAATCGCTATGTCTTATTCTAGGCCACCCGTTCATTGGTGCTCAACTTTGACTTGTTGACAACTATGACAACCAGAAATAAAATTGGCGATGTCCCTCTTCATACCTCCCCACCAATACACCTCTCTCTAATCTCTATACATCTTAGTAGAACCAGAGTAACTAGAATAGGATGAACCATGAGCCTCATCAAAAATCTTTTCTCTCAGGCCATCAACAGAAGGAACACACAACCTACATTGGTATCTAAGGGTACCATCTCCCCGTTAGGAGAAGACCTCCACCTTACCATCTTTTACCAATGCCTTTAATTCTAACAAAGCGGTGTCAATATATTGCTTAGCTTTCACCTCCTCGACCAATGAAGATTTAGAACCATCAACAACAACAAAACCACAATTATCCACCTCTTCCAGCCTAACTTCCAATCTAGCTAATCGATGGAACTCCCTAGCCACCCTTTTGCCACCATCATTAACATAAGCTAGGCCACACATAGACACCCTACTCAATGCATCGGCCACCATATTAGCCTTACCAGGATGATAATACACACTCATATCATAATCCTTAAGAAGTTCTAACTACCTTCTTTGCCTCAAGTTGAGATCATTTTGAGTGAAGATATATTGGAGACTCTTATGATCGGTGCACATCAACATGCACCCTATACAAATAGTGACACCAAGTTTTCAAGGCAAAGACCACGACGGCTAATTCAGGATCATGGGTAGGATAGTTCTTCTCATGCACTTTGAGTTGTCTAGAAGCATAGACTATCACCTTACCATTTTGCATCAACACACAACCAAACAAAATCTAGAAGCATCACAATACACAACAAATCCTTCTACCCCTTCTAGTAGTGACAATATAGTAGCTGACATAAGCTTATCTTTCAATGTTTGGAAAATCATTTCACACTCATTAGTCCACACAAATTTGGCATTCTTTTAAGTCAACTTGGTCATAGGAGAAGCAATAGAAGAGAACCCATTCACAAACCTCCGATGGTAACCCGCTAAGCCCAAGAAGCTCCTAATATCTGACGGGGTCAATGGTCTAGGCCAATTTCTAATCACATTCGTCTTTTACGGATCCACCTTAGTACCATCCTCCGACACCACATGACCTAGGAAGGAAACCTCTTTTTACCAAAATTCATATTTTTCATACTTGGCATAGAACTTCTCATCACTCAATCTTTGTAGCACTACCCTCAAATGGCCCATATGCTCCTCCTCATTATGTAAATAGATCAAAATATCATCAATGAAAACCACAACAAATGAATCAAGGTAGGGCTTAAAATCCTATTCATAAGATCCATGAAAATAGTTGGTGCACTGGTCAACCCAAAATATATCACAACAGACTCATAATGCCCATACCTAGTTCGCGAGGCCGTCTAAGGAATATCACACTCCCTTAAATTCACTTAATGGTACTCTGACCAAAGGTCAATCTTAGATAAGTGACTAGTTCCTTGTAATTGGTAAAAAAAAATCATCAATCCTTGGAAGAGGATACTTATTCTTTATGGTGATCCTACTAAGTTACCGGTAGTCAATATACATTCTAAGAGACACATCCTTCTTCTTCACAAACAACACAGGTGCACCCAAAAGTGATTGTCTTGGCCTAATAAAACCCTTCTCTAACAAATCCCTCAATTTCTCCTTCAACACTTTTAATACTACTGAGGCGATACGGTAAGGGGAAATAGAAATGGGTTGAGTATCGGGTAGGAGGTCTATACAAAAATTTATTTTCTTTTTGAGAGGAACACCAGGAAGGTCATTTGGAAAGACATCAAGGGACTCATTTACAACTGGAAATGACACAATAGGAAGAGCCTTGGACTCCACATTCCTTACCCTCACAAGATGATAGAGACACCCCTTAGAGACAACTTGCGGGCTTTAATCCAAGAGACGAACCTACCCTTCACCACCACATCATGACTTTCCCACTAAAGGATAGGTTCATTTGGAAATTGGAATTTGATCCCATGGGTTCTACAATAAATAGAGGCATAATATGCATTTAACCAATCCATCCCACGTATGACATCAAAAACCCACCATTTCCAACTCAACAAGATCATAAGAAAAAATGTTATGCAAAATGCAAATGGGATGACTACTATAAACCTTTCTAGCAACAATAGATGCACCAATAGGAGTAGACACCTGATACGACTCATACAACAATTTAGGCTCAACATGAAACTTTTTGGTAACAAAGGGGTTAACAAAAGAAATGCCACAAATCAATTAATGCATATACATCAAAATCAAAGACTTTTAATATACCAGTAACGATATTGGGAACCTCCTCAACCCCTTGTCTCCTTTGGAGTGCATAGAATCGATTGTGCCTTGGGGCAGCACCTTGTTGGCCACCTTTCCCCATAGGAACCACATTTGCACCTTGTGGACGAACCTCCTTAACCTTGTTATGGTTACAAGGACAATCAATCTTCTTGTGACCCACTTCCCCACATCCATAACATGCATTAGTATCTTTCAAACATGGGTCCCCATGAGCCCTACCACAGTTTGTACACACATTGTTAGGAACCACACCACCAACACCTTGGGTTCTTGGGAAGTCATTTGCGAACCCCCTATTAGAAGCATGAGAAGACGTTTTGCCTTGATGGGACCGGCCACCTCTTTGACTTTGGAACTTTCCCTCAAAACGGGTCCTCTTGGCCTCTTCCTCAACTTTTTCTCCTCTATTTGTTCGACATAGGTCATCAAATGGGACAAATTCATGTCACTAATCAACATAGAAGACCGACATTCCTCACTCACCAAATTGGATACACCCATCACGAACTTGTTCATTCTAGACCTTGGGTCGGCAACCAAGTGGGGAGCATATTTAGAGATTTGATTGAACTTGAGGGAGTACTCCCTCACACTCATAGACCCTTATCTCAAATTCATAAACTCCACCATCTTAGCCTCCCTAAGCTCAAGAGGGAAGAACCGATTAGGAAAAGCCACCTTAAACTTCTCCCGAAGCACTACACTATTAATTCTCTTCTACTCCTTCCATTGATTAAACCATATTTCTGCTACCCCTTTTAGTTGGTAGGCTGCCAACTCTACTTTCTTATCCGATTTAAAACCCGTGATAGCTAATACCTTGTAGACCTCATCAATGAACTCTTGAGGCCCTCATCTACCTTAGGCCCATAGAATTCTAGTGGGTTCATTCTTATAAAATCCCTTACCCGAGATGCCGTTGTAGGAGCATGAGGGGCTTGGGCCCCTAAAATTCCCCACACTTGCCTAGGAATGCCCTCATAATCGTAATTCCCTTATATATCTAATCAAAGATATTTAAACACCCCTCAACGTAGCTTGGAAAGACCCTACGATGTATTTTTTTAATATCTCAAAATTCGTGCAGAATTTCGTAAATAGACCTCATATTCTTGTTTAGAGGGAAAACTTAAGTGGGAAAATGAGTACCTACAAGGTGTACTTTGTCCATGCCATGAAAAATAATTTTTGGTGAAAGTTTGCACAAACAATAGCGGTCTGCGATGAGTCCGCGATGCGGACTTGACACGGACTAGTTCAAAATTTTTTGAAAATTATTCTTTTTTACTCTAGGGTAATTGGGTAATAATCCTATACCTATATGCACGAAAATCCCTCATTGGCTAGCCGTTTTGAGCCCTAAAACCAACGAAAAACCTCTCAAAGTCCTCTCTAATCTTTATCAAATTCTCCATTCATTCTCATGATTTTCAAGAAGTCTTGTGGGAATTCAAGGAAACCAAGTCAAGCCCAAAGTCCTCCCTATGATTCAAGTGTCCCAATCTCTTTTCGGATCTAAGGATTTCATTCAAGTTTTAAGTCTCCATTTCAATTCTTCTTCAAGAAAATCTCCAAAGTTAAGGTATGTGGGTTTTAGCCATTGGGTTATTCCACCCATGGCGCCTTATTCTCCTTTTCACTCAATTTGCATGATTTAAAGTTGATTTTACAAGTGGGTTTACTAGTGTGATCATGTATATGAACTATGTTAAAGCTATGTCGAGTTGTGATTGTTTTGCTATGTTTTGAGCTATAAATCTTGGATCTAATGTAAGATTTGAGGAGGGGTTTTGATTTATATTGCTTGAGGATGTTGTAAGGTGTTGATTGAAGATTTTACAATGGATTTTCTAGCATGATTTCACTATGAAATTGTGTGGTTTTACACTTGTATTACATACCCACCAATTATTTGATAAAATATTTTTTTAAGGATTCTTTAAGCTTGGATGATCTATTGGTTGAGATATAATTCATGTGACTCTATGATGATTATGAGCTTTCTAAAGATGTGTTTAAATCGCGAAAACGTTGTTGATATTGTAGGGCCGGATTAAGCCCCTTTTTCTAAGATTATACCTCTTGTGAGCCTTTGATGTTAATGTTATTGCAAAGGATAATGTTGATGATAACACATTATTTGATGATTATGAGCTTTCTCTCCGACTACGGATCCCATAAACTTCAACTTTTACTATGAAAGAATATTCCATGTAAGTGGTCTCATCAGGTGCAAGTAGGGGCATATGTTGCAAAGGATTCTTTTACAATACAAATATGTGAAGTGGCTCTAGAATCAAGCCACCACTCCTTGGGGTTTCATACAAAGTTGCATTGAGTCAACGTGGCACATAAGTTATCCACTTCTTTATTCTTCTCAATCATATTCACTTGATTCTTCTTCTTTTGCTCCTTTGAAGAGCGGCAATCAAAAACTTTGTGTCCCACCTTCTCACAGTTATGACAATTACGCTTGAATCTCTTTTTATGTGGATTGCCTTTTGGTCCAAATGGCTTCTTTCTCTTTTTAGCATTTAGTCCTTCTTCAACAATCATCTCCTTGCGTTTATATTTCAAGTAATTCTTGAAGTCCTTCCAAAGTGGGGGTAACTTCTCAATGATGGCTACCACTTGGAAAGCATCTTTCACAACCAATCCTACATTAAAGATTATGTGAGTATTAAGAAAAAATTTAATATGCTCAAACTAGATATTAAATAGATTTATAACTTCTGCAAGGAGATCATGAATTATAACCTACAACTCCTGAATTTAGGTAACAACAGGTTTACTGTCTACCATTTTATAGTCCAGGAACTTTGCCACAGTGAATTTTTTCATTCCGGTATCTTCAATTTTGTATTTCTTTTCCAAAGCATCCCACATTTCCTTGGAAGTCTTCATGTTGTTGTATGACTATACAGATTATCTTGCAGGCCACTCAGAACGTAGTTCCTACATAGAAAATCTGATTACTTCCATGCTTTAGTCACCAAGAATCGTTCATCGAAATATTTCTGAGATGTTAATGAGGAAGACGTACTTCTATTTATTGACAATATCTTCCATTTCGTCCAAGCAAGATCCAGAGTATCGGCCTTATTGGGTAGTATGGGATCCGTAGTCGGAGAGAAAATCACCCATTTGATTAAGCACGCTGCCAATCAAAAATTACCATCATCCAAAGATCCTTCAGCTAGTACAGGAACATTCTCGTTAATGTATCTCTGTAGACTTAGGGTAGTCAAGTAGAAGAACATCTTCTCCTGCCACCTTTTCAAATCAACTCCAGTAAATTTTGTAGGTTTTTCAGTAGGTGAAATTGTAGGCGAAACATTTGAACAACTTGAAGATGCAGTAGATGTTATTGTAGTAGTCGTCGTTCAAACAGTTACTTCAATTGAGTTAGTCATTTTTTCTATCACAAACAGACAAATACTGAATTCTCAAAAAGGAAGGAAAAAATAAATGTTAAATTCCATAAGCTTGTTAGTCCCTTTGTATTCAAGTAATAAAAATCAAAAACAATAAATATAGTAATCGAAATTATTAAGCTAATTTGAGTCCACAGAATACACTTTGTGTCCTTAAGAATTTAATCCCCTCACTATACCCGAGGTTATGGATTATTTTCTACTAGGATAAAATAAATTAATAACTACAGAATAACAGTACCTCAAGTTCTTATAGTTATTAGCAAATTCAAGAACCAACAATGACTTTCACACAGACTCGAATTTATTTTGACAGAAAATTTATGCAGAAGAAGAAGAATTTTTGATGATAGAAAAAATGCAGAAGGGTCTCTATTTATAGGGAACAACAAGAGCAAATCCACCTATTCAGAACAGATACATGTGTTCAGAATAGGAATAGTACTGTTTGGGAACGATTGTGTCTATTCACAGGAAATTTGTGCGTGTATTTTGAAATATAGTTAAACTAACTAATTTCACGTTAATTAATAAATAATTTTAAATTAATGAATAATTTATGAATTAAATAACTAATTAATAACTCACAAACAAATATCAGGAAAAGGAAAAAAAATAAATTTTGTCCAAAAAATTTATTAATCAATCACAACATTTGCCAAATCCAAAGCCGTAGCCGTAGCCGTTGATGAAGCGAAGAGATCGATGACGACAAAGACGCAAGAGGGTCCCCTTTACTTGACTCTTTAAGAGTTAAACTAAGTGTTTCCTAATATAAGGACAACACTTTTAATCTATTTTTTAGATGAGGGATAAATGACTCTTCATCTCCCTTTCCCTTACTCTTTAAACCATCATTTCCTTTCAATTTTTCATTTTCCAATTCACACTTATTACTTTAAACCTAACATTTACTGAATCCAAAATAAATATCCATCTTTAGGGACATAAGAGGCATAGCCCTATCCGACATTGGCAACATAGTTTATGAGTTGGAGTTAATATTTAGTCATATCTATATCAGTGCTCATACTCCTCCTAGTGACTCAATATGCTTATATCAATCAGCTTAGTCTCATCTTTGAATTTATTTCAATCAAATTCCATCAACTCGCTCAACAAACCAACCAATCAGGATGATCAATCATGCATACTGTTGGGACTCGTCAATCATTCAAGACTCTAACTCAAAAAATAATTTAAACTCCAATCACTCATGGTCATCTCATAAAAACATGATGAAGATCACACAAAAACATCTAAGATACTCATTATATAAATATAAAGGTGATATACTCCTCATGCTCGATTATGCTTAAGTAATTTAACACATAAATTCACAATCGTAATCTGAATTCAGTCAATGCAACATGAATTGCATAGAATGTTACAATTTAGGGTTCATCTATACTAAAAAATGTGTTTATGTTTTCATTCTAAAACTCCATTTTGTCAAGGAATATTTGGGCACTAAATATGTCTCACATATTTCAAGATGAGCATTAAATTCAGCTTTAGAAAATTCACCCCGTCCATCACATTGAAGAACTTTAATCCTTTTTTGAAAATTGGTTTTCTACCTTTTTCTAAAACTTAACAAGCATTTCAGATTTTCAATATGTGTTATGTTTAGTTTTGAACCATTACCAGCAATAATTTTATTAGGACTATCTACCGACTTCAAGGAAGTGAGGGAAATAAGTTGGTGATGCAATTTCACTTCAGTTACAATAAGTCCACTTTTCAGTTAAAGTGAGCTTGAATTTGCCTGATCAATTGTAGGATTGGCCTCACGAGTGGAGACTTTATTTATTGTATCGATCTTTCAGATTTGCTCAATAGGGCCCATGCCTTCAAAAGAATAAGGCAGAGGAAGGGAAAATTCTTGAAGATAGTAGGCCCTTACTTCAAAATAATCAATTAGGTTATCATCCTGGTGTACTTCAATGTTGGACAGGTTACCCATAGTATTTATCATATGGTGTTGTCCTTTTCCTTTGTATCCTCAAAGTTTACTACAACTAGGACTTTAAGAAGATCATCAAATACTGATAACAAATATTTTCATCAATAGAAACACACTATGTGATTGTTTCTAGAAAAACTTTGACAAGGTGATTAGACTTCCTTACCTTTATGGGAGTTCTACCTTAACCAATTAGAACGTTTGACTAATAGCTGGACAAAATCCTCCGAAACCTCGGCTAATGTTTGAGCTTGAAAATCCATATTGTGATTTGGTTGAGTATCTTCCATAATATCATAGTTGTGTATCATATTATACGGAGTTAGCTTATTTAATTCAGAAAATAAATGTTTTTACAAAATCTAAACATCCCCCTTTCTGGGGAAGATTGGTATAAAACATCTATTCTCTCCTTGAGGAAGAAAGAATTAAACATCTTATTGATTTTATGCTATACAATTTATTGATATCATGCTTGCCTATCCTGAAATCTCCAAGTGGTCTTTGGGAAGCCAGAACCAATCCAATTAAATAAGATGAGTTCAGAGTCAATTTTGTAGTTCATCCAGATAAGTTTAGCTTCAAATATCATTTTAGATATCACATTGTCAATCAGACTATAATAACTTGACATGCAATCATCAATCTCATAAGCAGCCTAGACTTCACTTCTATCAAAAGAGTGTTCCGTTCTGTTCTCATCAACATTATAGAAGTTGGAATTAGGAACAATCATTAACTTATAAGCTTATGGTTCTAAATCAACAGGAGAATTAGACTGATGACTTTTTTTGCTCACATAACATTTCGTAATCCTCCACAGCATCATGAGCAGTTTTATCCCTTCTCAGATCTTGTTTTATAACTTTAGGAGAAGTTTGTTTCTTTTTTCCACTTTTTTTCTTCTTAGATGAAGTTCGAGAAGAGCTGATGTACAGCCCTATGCAGCAAGGCACAAAAAGTCTTCTGTCTTTAGTGTTCATATTGATTTAGAACCAAAAGCTATGTCAATGAATGTACCTGAATCTGACTTTCATAGTTTTGACGAGGATAGAATGGACAAATGGTTTGATGGAAATCAAGTCTGGGCCGCATATGATACAGATGATAGCATGCCTCGCAATTATGCTCTGATTCACAATGTGATATCTGCAAAGTCATTTAAAGTGAAATGTTGCTGGTTGATCTCCAAAATAATTCTGAACTAAGCTCAATTAATTGGGTTGGTTTAGGATTCCTCAAGACCAGTGGAGATTTTAGGATAGGAAAGCGTAATCTCAATATGATGCTCAATTCTTTCCCCTACAATATCAAGTGGGTGAAAGGTGCTAAAGGTGTCATCCAAATTCTCCATCAAAAGGGAAATGTTTGGGCTCTGTACAAGCTTTGGTCTCCTGAATGGAATGAGCTAACTCTGGTGGATACCATATATAGCTAGAGAAATAGCTGACGATAAATCAAATTGCTGAAGCATACGGAGGAATCTGGAAACTTGACTATGCTTAATATATTAGGAGGAATATGGGAAGTGCACTGGATTTTTGTGAAGGAGGTTGAATTCATAAACAGAATGAGGGAAGGTATCCTTATGTCACGCCTCAGGACGGTACCCTTGGCGTCGTTGGAACTTGAAGAATCATTGTTGATTCCCCAAGAGAACTACCTTCCCTCATCATCAAGTCATGCTCAATAGAAGAAGAATGCTCAAGAAAAGCTATCTGTTGAGATAAATAAGTCTCTTCTAATAATAGTTTCCAATGAACAAAATTTGGAAAAAATATATATCGATCGACTATATATACTCAATGTCTATGAAACCTCTATCTAATCTAGGATGTGCCAGAAAAAGTCTTAGGCTACCTCAAAAATGAAATACTTATAATACACAATAAAAGAAAGAAACAGGCTCATTTGAATAACAAGGAAGGCTCACTAAATCTTGAAACAGACTCTGGACTTGAAAGATGCGCTTGTTGAAGACCTTTATCTCCTGTATCCATATCATTAATGATTCAGACCCAAATAGGTGTCAGTACGTCAAATATACTGGCATGTAAGATGGCTGAGTAAACAAGTCAGGCTTAGATACAAATAAAAAAATCAACTCAACAATCCATGACACAACTCAGCAAATCATGCAAGATTTGTATAATAAAACAATGCTCCTAAACTAAACTCTAGCATGAAACTCAGCAAAATCAGTTATGCACAATTCTAGAGTTTCTCTAACTGAAAATCATCATATATAAGCTGGTGATGAGACAACATTAGCACTATCATTGCAACAGTTGTCCAATACTTGCCAAGGTAAGGGGCGATCAAAGCATTCTGGATCCAAAATAAATGTCCATCATTTTAGGATATAAGAGGCATAGCCCTATCCAATGTAGGCAACGTAATTTATGCGTTTGAGTTAATATTTACTCTACCTATATCGATGCTCAATACTCCTCCTAGTGACTCAATATGCTCATATAAATAAACTCAGTCTCATCTTCACATTTACTCTAATAAAACTCCATCAACTCTTTCAACGAATCAACCAATCAGGACAATCAATCTGCATGCTATTGGGACTCATTAATCATTCAAGACTCTAACTCAAATGGTAGTTTAGATGCTAATCAATCATGCTCATCATATAAAAACATATGAAATTCTCATTATGTTCATATACAAGTGATATACTCTTCAAGCTCAGGCATAGTCAAGTTACTCAACCTTTAAATTCACAATCATGATCCCAATTTAGTCAATGAAAAAAGGATTGCATAGAATGTTACAATTTAGGGTTCATTTATACTCAACAATGTGTTTATGTTTTCATTCTAAAACTCCATTTGTTCTAGGAGTATTTGGGCATGAAATATGTCTCACAAATTTCAAGATGAGTAATAAATTCAGCTTTAGAAAATTCACCCTCTCCATCATATTGAAAAACTTTAATCCTCTTTGAAAATTGGTTTTCTACCTTTTTATGAAACTTAACAAACACTTCACATTTCTAATATATGTTATGTTCAGTTTTGAACCATTACCAACAACAATTTTATCAGGACCATTATAAGACTGAATGTTAGACAGGTCACTTGTAAAATTTATCATATGGTATTGTCCTTATCCTTAGTTCCCTCTAAGTTTACTATAGCTAGGACTTCAGGAAGATCATCAAATGATTGATAAGTGAAATTTTCATCGATAGAAAAACTCAAGTATGATTGCCATTAGAAGAAATTTGATAGGGTGATTAGACTTCCTTACCTTTCTGGGAATTCTACCTTAAGCAATTATAACATTTGACTAACAGCTGGCCAAAATCCTCCACAAGCTCACCTAAACATTTAAGCTTGAAAAATTATATTATGATTTTCTTGAGTATCTTCAGTATATCATATTTAAGTATAATATTATGCAGAGTTAGCTCATTCCATTCAGCAAATGAAAGTTGGTAAAAAACCCAAACATCCCCCTTTTGGGGGAGAATTTGTGGAAAACATCTAGCCCCTTTCACCCACTTGACCTTGAGGGAGACAAAATTAAACCTCTTGTTGATATCATTCATGGCTATCTTAAAAATATCCACTAGTTTTGGGGATGCTATAACCGACCCAATTAATTAAACCTAGTTCTAAGTTAATTTTGAAGTTCAGCAAGGTAAATTTAACTTCAAATGTCTTTTTAGATATCACATCGCGAATCAGAGTATAATAGTGCAACATGCAATCATCACTGTCATAAGCACCCTACACTTCACCACCATCAAAAGATTTTTTCGTTATATTCTCATTAACATTATGGAGTCAGACATAGAAACAACCGTTGACTTATAAGCTTATGGTTCTAAATCAATAGGAGAACTAAACTGGTGACCTTTTCTTCTTGCATAACATTTTGTAATCCACCACAGCATTATGAACAATTTTATCCATTCTTGATTCTTTTTTAATAACTTAGGAGAAGTTTGTTTCTTCTTTTCCACTTCTTTTTCCTTCTTCGATGAATTTTGAGAAGTGGCTAATGCAAATGATGTGTAGCCCTACGCAGTAAGGTAGAAAAAGTCGCTTGTCTTTAGTGCTCCTATTAATTTAGAACCAGAAGCTAAGTCAACGACTATTCCAGATTTGAACTTCCATAGATTTGACAAGGATAGAATGGAAAAATGTTATGATGGTAATCAAGTCTGGGCTGCTTATGAAACCGATTATTGCATGCCTCGCAATTGGATTCATAATGTGACATCTGCAAAGCTATTTAAAGTTAAATACACTTGGTTGAATGATGTGTTGTCAAAAGACAACACATTTGATGCCTAAAACAAGGGATTTTGTGTGTTCTCAGTGCATCATTTTATAATTTTTATGTATTTTTGTGTTTATTTTTGCAGAAAATATAGGTTGGCCAGATTTTGGGAGAAGTTGCAGATTTTGTTAATTTTTGAAGATCTACGAGACTCACTATGAGTCGTATGAGTCGTAGGGGATGATGTGTACGAGACTAGTCTATGACCCGTAGCCAAGGCTATGAGTTGTAACTGTGTCCCATACATAGTTCTAGTATCAATGTTTGCTAGAAAACTATGGACTATGAGGCCACAATACGGCTCGTAGTCTCCACTATGAGTTGTACCTGACCCTCATATCTATCATCTGCAACTGTGTTCAACGACTGTTTCTTTTGTTGCTTTTATTTGTTTGTATTGTTGGTACTAATTGTTTGGGGGCTAAGTGTGACTGATTTTTTTTCAAGTGATGTGGCCCCTAAAACTAAATGTATAGCAAAAAGGGTTGTGAATACAAGACTTCTATATGAGGACTCTGGAAATTAACAGTCAGGTGGGTCGAATAAGATCCACAATGTACGGATTGACCCCGAGGCATAGGTGCCTTAGACTAGAGCGGCTACTGCTTATGCAGCCCAGACCAAAGTTCAAAAGATTGGTTCCTCCCAGCCTGGTGAGAAGGGACATGGTGATGAGTACGAGGGGAGTTCGCTACAGATGACTCCTTCTGGTTTGGAGTCTAATTCAGAAGAGGTTCCCCCAAGACAGAGGAGTAGTCCAGTCCTTGATTTCCCTATGCATTTCTAATACGGATCCACAACATCATCAATGGGGTTTCGAGGGCATGGAAGCCATCTATAGATAAGTGTTAGAGCCGAAGAGGCAAGAGAAGCCGGTGAGATCATTCTACGAGTAGCCCCGATTGGTGGATACAGGCCTGAGCCATGTCCTAGCACTAGAGGCAAAGATAAGATGACATCGGCTCAGATGGTTGATGGACAAGTTTGGAAAATACTCTATCATGACCCAAGCCTAGGGCCTAGACGTAACCGGTGAACGGAAAACTCGAAGGGACCCCAAACAAGCCTCTTAGAATATCATACATACATCCTTGGTCGCGGAAGCAAGATAAAACAACAAGAGAGATACACACAAGGGAAGTAGGGACTAATAGAGAGATGAATACTTAAATAACATGTAAACATTTAGAAATAAGGACAAGGGACTAAGGGAAATCTTGCGTAACATCAAGACCAAGAGGCAAAAGAGTTAAGGCTCATAACATAGAAACTTAGCATGTCGAACAACACCTCTACTACGTAGATAAGAGCGGGGCCCAAGACAAAGCAACCGAGCTCACCCTTATAGTCAACATAAGCAATAAAGAAGAGTGTCTCATTACATAATAAAAGAAACATAGACCAACTTACCTGGAATAGAGGACCCACCAACTAGCTTGAAGGATACTGAACTAGCCACGTGGAGGAGGACGATGATCAACTTGGGCTTCAGTTCCTACATGGTGAGGTCATGTAGGCAAGAGTATGCGTTAGTACGTTTGAATGTACTGAGTAAGTAGAATGCAATGCAACAAGAGATAGGCGTTATAATCAAAATGCTTAACAATAGGCAATAGACATAATATAACAATATAACATGTATGACCAATGATTAAGTAAAACATGCCTAAGTAACTCATGCTTATATAGGATATCATATGTGTAGAAGAGACCAAGCTAGATATCAAAAGTACAAACCCCTTGGTAGGTTGATTATAATCTCACCCATCACCCTGGTGTGTGAGGTACAAACCCCTCAACTAGGTTGATGATGATCTCACCCATAACCCAGATATGTGATGTACAAACCCCTCAACAAGGTTAATGATGAACTCACCCATCACCGTGGTGTGTGAGGTACAAACCCCACAACTAGGTCACCACCCTTGTGTTTGAGGTACTAAGCCCTCAACTAGGTTAGTGGCAATCTCACCTACCACTCTGGTCTTTGAGGTACTAACCCCTCAATTAGGTTCTCGGGCTCTTAGTCCCCCCAGATCGGGCATGGTCTAATGCAACACTTTATATATAATATATCATATGCACAAGCTCTTTCCATCATCATGAAATCAATCATATAATATCTCATGCTTTGCACCTTCAATTCCTCAAGAAACCATAACCGGACATTTTATCAAACACTTCGCGGGTGTGAAATGGTAGTATAAAATCATGCAATTTAGAGATGAAATCATGCAAGAAAATACATTGTAAAAACATAAATCAACACCTTGTGACACCCCCAAGACGTATACATCAAAACACCTTTCAAATCTTACAGTAGATCCAAGATTTATAGCTCAAAACATATCAAAAAAGTCACAACTTTACATAGCTTTAACATAGTCCATAGACATGTTCATATTAGTAAACCCATTTGTAAAATCAACTTTAAATCATGTAAATTAAGTAAAAAGGACATTAGCGTACCATGGGTGGAAGGACTCAATGGTTGAAACTTACATACCTTGACTTCGGAGAACCCTTGAAAATTATTGGAGATTGAGACTTGAAGCTCGAATGAAATCCTTGATGAAATCCTTAAGATTGTTCTTGAGTTTTCAGTCTTGAACTTAGGGTAGAATATGAGTCTAAGTGTTTGAGAGGATATTGGGGAATGTTAAGGATGATATGTGGGTGAAATTAGGCTAAGTATAGGTATTTTCACGTATGGGAACCCTTAGGCCCAAGACTTAAAAGTCTTGGACCAAAGTCAAAAATCAGGATAATTTTAACACTAGTGCGTGGCGTGGAAGGAACACGCACTTACACTATTTCTCAGCTCACTTTGAAAATTCGGATTTTGCGACAGTTGCTCTAAAATTCGGGGTAGACCCATTGCCCACTAAAATTTTCCCCTTGAACAAGAATATGAAGTAGGATTTTCGAAATAACGCATGAATTTTGAGATATATGGAAATGACAATTCCGGGCACTTCTGAAACATATCTCTGGGCACTTTTTGGGTAGATTCAATATCTTTCCCTTGGGAACATTCGTCCCCGAATGTCAAAGAAACTTACATCAGAAGAGTGATCATGAAATAATCATCCCCAACAAGAATGCAACATTACATTTAAAACACCATTTTCAAAATCTCAACATAAGGGTAAAATCATCATAAACTTGCCAACTTAAACATGAATGCATAGGAATGACATGGGGGCTGAAACATAAGACTTGGAATCATAGAAAAGACTTGACATGTCATTATAAGCTTGAATAGAATGAATGCAATAAAGATATTGCTTCTCTATGCCCACACTAGCTCCCCAATAAACAAATACGAAGAGATGACTCTTCTAAAAGGCCTTCACGAACACTACCTCCTCATCAATGAACTTCTCCACTCATCCATCCAACACCTCCACCGGGACCTCCTTCTAAGCCAACTTATCCTCTAGCTCACCCACAACTTCAATGAGTTCTATAGCGCTAGAGTCACCAACACATCCCCTCAACCTAGAAGCATGACAAACCGGATAAATCATAACCCTACCATAGGCAAATTCCCAAACTTAGGCAACCTTACCAACCTCCCTCTACACTTTATAAGGACTCACAATCCTCAACTCAATTGTCAACCTTAAAAGCACCTAACCTAATTGTTACCCTAACAACCATCTCCCACTTGGGAGACAACCTCCACTCTATCATTTTCTCACCCAAAACTTCCAACTCTAATAAGGCATAATCTAGGCCTTGCCTCATCTAGAACTTTTAACCCAATAAGATTTAGAACCATCAAGAATGCTACACCACCAGGCTCAAATTCCCTCAACCTAACTTCTAATATAACCAATCAACAAACCCCACCCTCAACCTAACTTCTAATCTAACCAATCAACAAACCCCACTAGTCTCCTCTTTGCCACCATCAACAACACATGCTAGGTTACCTAGAGCACCGACCGCAACATTAGCCTTACCGGGCGAAAATAATGCACACTCAATACATAATCCTTAAGGAATTCTAACCACCTTCTTGCTATCCACAATGCATACCTATCACATTTAGCAAACAACCTCTCATCCTCCAAGACTTGCAACACTACTCCCAAATGATTCATAAGCTTTAAACAAATCAATAACTCATCACTAGAGACTACCATAAACATATCAACGTAGGGTTTTAAGACCCTATTCAAGAAACCCACAAACATCACTGGTGCATAAGTCAATGAAACAACTCCATCAATACTAATAATGCTCACTACTTGTCCGAAAAGACACATAGGGATATCACCTACCCTCATCCTCACTTGAGAACAAAACCTAAACCTCAAATCAACCTTAGAGAAGTGACTAACACATTGCAGTTGACCAAATAAATCGTCCATCCTTAACCATCACATCACAACCTTACGGGTTCTATACTCATCGAAAGCCTGCTATGCAAGTAGCAAAACCACCCCAAGACCTCCAACACCCCAAACTAAGTCCAACCAAGATCACAAGACAAGACTCTATGCAACAATAACATAGGCAACCCTTATAGACCCTTTCTAGCTACAATAGACTCGCGCAACCTTTCGGATCACACACATGAATCCTATTAGCACAAAAGAATAACACAAGGAATAACAACTCCCGCACTTATCCAATCACCCTACTCATAATGTCGATCACAACATTGGCCTTACTTAGGGTCAACCAAGTTATAGGAGAAGTAATAAAATATAAACTATTCACAACCTCCATTATTAGCCCGCTAAGCCGAAGAAGCTCTTAATATTCAATGGGTTCAAAGGTCTAGGCCAATCTCTAATCACCTTCGTCTTACTAGGGTCCTCTTTAATACCATCATCCGGTACCACACGACTTATGAAGGCAACCTCTTATAACCAAACTTCCACTTTTCCTATTTAGCATCCAAATTTATTCCTTATACTTTGTTGTACTACCCTCAGATAACTCACATGCACTATCTCATTAGGGAAAAGAACTATCATATCATCACCAAACCACCATAAGCCTAATAGAGTAGGGACTAAAGATCATATTCATGAGGCTTGTAGGAATAACCGGCATATCAGCCAAAACAAAAGACACTACCCCAAAATCAAAATATCGGAAAGGGACATTCAAGGCCTCGTCTTCCACTAACAACAATTCCATAAACAAAACAACTTAGGTTCAACACCTCTAATTCTCACAAGATGATAAATGCAACCCCTTAGAGACCAATTGTATCTTAAGACATGAGATAGACCTACCTCTCTTTCTGTCACTTAACAACCTTCCACTCAAAGATGGGCTCGTTAGGGCATCACAATATAACTCTACGGGTGCCATCATCCATGAAGACACAACATGCATGCAACCATTCCATCCTGTGTATGACATCAAAATCTACACGCCAAGTCCAACAAACCACAAAATAAGACCTAATGTATTACAAACTCGGATGAACACCTATGGACCTCCTAGCAACCTTATACCCAATAAAAGGATAGACACCAAAGGTCCACACAACAACTTGGGCACATAAGAACTCCCACTAGCAACCAAAAGGAATAGAGAAGAAATAGCGGCACATCGAGCCTATTAATGATGCACATCAAATCCAAGGAAAATTTAACTTACCCGTAATAATATCAGGCATCTCATCCCCTTTTTGAGCCACTTGATCAATATGACCACCTCTATCCAAAAGTCGACCACCCTTACACCCCTTTGAACAAATGGACAATCCACTAGCTTGTGACCCACTTTACTACATCCAAAGAAAGCATTAGTGTTCCTCCAACATGGGCCACTGTGGTTCTTCTCACACCCTCGACACTTGGGATTTGTCATCCCACCATCACTTCCTTTCGGTTGAGCAAGAGGACTACCACTAACATTGTGCCCAAATCCACCACAACCAAAGTAAGCATTAAACTTCTTCAAACATGGGCCACCATGGCCCTCCCCACACTTTCAGCATCTAGGGCTTTCCATCCCTCATCACCTCTTTTACCCATTTTACGCTTATGAGGACACTTCTTTATCGTATGACCCATCTCCGCACAACCATAACAAGCATTACTACTCTCAAACATGGGACATAATGGCCTCTACCACATTTTGGACACCTAGAATGAGGTATCACACCACCACCACCTCTACATTTGGGCCTTTATAACTTACCCTCAACACGAGCCTTCTTGGCATCACAGACCCGACTCTTACCATTTGAAGTCTCGGGGGAACTCACTTGTTAATTGAGTTGAGTTGCCAATGTTGTCACCACTTTGGCCATTATCCATTGAAATGACCCTACAAAGTGCTCGACAATGAGCCTTAGAAGATCCCGAAAATGTAATTTCTACATATCTCAAAATTCATGCGTGATATCAAAAATCCGACTTCATGTTCTTGTCCAAGGAGTCAAAATTAGGGGGAGAAGGTTCTAACCCCGATTTTAGAGCAACTGTATCGAAATTTGAAATTCACAAAATGCAATTTCAAGAGAGCAAAGCGCCCCCCTTCCGCAACCTGCCTTTGCCTTATTTTGTGACTATTTCTTTTAGTTTGGTCCAGTCTTGGGCCTAAGTGTTCCAAAATATGTTTTTCGCTATACTTAGCCATATTTCACCCTCATATCATCCAAAACGTTTCCTAATACTCACTCAAATACTTAGCCATATTTTTCACTCCCAAATTCAAGTCTCAAAACCCTCATCTGGAACTAAGGATTTTCTTCAAGCTTTAAGTCTCCATTTTCAATCTTCATCAATAGCTTCTTCAAAACTAAGGTATGTGGGTTTCAACCATTGGGTCTTTCTACTCATGGTGTCCTAACCTTCTTTTTACTCAATTTGCATGATTTGTAGTTGATTTTACAAATGGGTTCACTAGTATGAACATGTCTATGAACTATATTAAAGCTATGTAAAGTTGTGACTGTCTTGCTATATTTTGAGCTATAAATCTTAGGTCTATTGCAAGACTTGATAAGGGATTTTGATGTACATTGCTTGAGGGTGTTGTAAGGCATTGATTGATGGTCTCATGATGGATTTACTTGCATGATTTCGCCTCTATATTTTATGGTTTTATACTAGCATTAACACGCACCAAGTGTTTGATGGAATGTTCGATTATGGTTTCTTGAGGAATTGAAGGTTCAAAGCTTGAGATATGATATGAATAGCTATATGATGATGAAATGAACTTGTACAGATGATATAATCTATATAAAGTCTTTCATTAAACCCTTCCTGGTCCGGGGAAACTAAAAGCTCGGATAACCTAGTTGAGGGGTTCAGTATATCAAACACCAAGGTGGTAGGTAAGATTGCCACTAATCTAGATAAGAGGTTTGCACATCACACACCAGGGTGATAGGTGCAATTATCACTAACCTAGATGAGGAGTTTGTACCACACACACCAAGTTGATATGTGATCACTAACCTAGATGAGGGGTTTGTACCTCACACCAGGGTGATAAGTGATATTATACTAACCTACCATGGGGTTTGTACTTTGGAAATTTAGCTTGGTCATTTCTACACATATGATATCCTATATGATCATGAGTTACTTGAGCATGTTTCACTTATGCATTGATCATACATGTCATATTGTTATATTGTGCCTATTGCCTATTGTTATGCATTTTAATTATGATATTTATCCCTTGTTGCATTGCATTGTACATACTTAGTACATTT
This sequence comes from Solanum clarkiae, assembly GCA_011800125.2. Classification (NCBI taxonomy): domain Eukaryota; kingdom Viridiplantae; phylum Streptophyta; class Magnoliopsida; order Solanales; family Solanaceae; genus Solanum; species Solanum clarkiae. Next base: position 5,216,077 of record JAABOM020000101.1, read on the forward strand.
AAAAGTACTAACGCATAATCTTGCCTACATGACATCACCATATAGGAGCCGGTTCCCAAATTAATGATCCTCCTCCTCCATGTGGCTAGTTCAGTACTACTCAAGCTAGTTGGTGAGTCCTCCACTTTGGGGACCTTAGTCTGTATTTTTCCTATTATGAATTGAGACACTCTTCTTTATTTTCTATTTTGACTATGAGGGTGAGCCAGGTTTCTTTATCTTGGCCCCCACTCTTATCTAAGTATTAGAGGTATTGTTGGATATGTTATGTATCTATGATATGAGCTTGACTCTTTGTCTCTTGATTAAGATGTTATGCAAGCATTCCCCTTAGCCCTTTTGCCACTATTCTTACTCTTTATGTCTTTTATATGCTTTCGTGACCAATGATGTGTAATGATAAGTTAAGAGGCTTGTTTGGGGTACCTTTAGGTTCCCCATTCATCGGGTCACATCTAGGCCCTAGGCTTGGGTCGTGACAAACTTGGTATCAGAGCACTAGATTGATAGATCCTCGGAGTCCAATACACTATGTCGATTAGAGTTCTTTTCGTGGTTGTGATGTGCTCCATGACTATGAATAGAAGGCTATGTGACATTTTAGGAAATGTTTCCCTTCTTCATGTTCTAAGTCGTGGTATAGAGATATGGTATGTTTTCTCTCTAATGATTGTTCTTTTCTATGCTAGACCATGCCTAACAATCAAGGATGAAAGTACCAAACTCCCGAGGATCAACCTGCCAATGGTGAGCTCCGGGATGCTCTCACTATGCTTGCCCAAGTTGTGGCCAACCAAGTCAACCAAGGGGCACAAGCCCCTCTTGCTACTACCCTAGGGGCTAGGGTAAAGGACTTCATGACGATGAATCCTCCGGTGTTCCATGGGTCAAAAGTGGATGAAGATCTACACGAGTTCATTGATGAGGTCTACAAGATTTTTAATATAATGGGTGTTGGGATGAATGAAAAGGTGGAGTTGGCAGCGTACCAACTCAAAGGGGTAGTTCAAATATGGTATGATCAATGTAAGGGGGAGAAGTGAATTGGTAATGTGGTGCTTTGGGAGGAGTTCAAATTGGCTTTTCTTAATCAATTTTCCCTCTTGAGCTTAGGGAAGCTAAGTTAGTAGAGTTCATGAACATGAAAAAGGTGCTATGAGTGTGAGGGAGTATCCCCTCAAGTTTAATCAACTTTCAAAGTATGCTCCTCATTTGGTGGCCGATCCTAGATCTAGCATGAATAAGTTTGTGATGGGGGTTTCTGATTTGGTGAGTGAGGAATGCTGGTCCGCCATACTAATAAGTGACATGGATTTGTCTCGATTAATAACCTATGCCGAACAAATGAAGGAAGAAAAGTTGAGGAAGTGAAGGGGCCATGAGGCCAATAGGGCCCGTTTTAAGGGTAAGTTCCAAAGGGGTGGCCAATTCAATCAAGGCCTAGGGTCTTCTTATGCTACTAATAGGGGTTTGCCAATGACTACTCTAGGCCTCAATTTATTGGTGGTGTGGCTACTAATGATGTGTGTCATAAATGTGGAGGGGGTCATAAGGGCCCATATTTGAAGGGTTCTAATGCATGCTATGAATGTGGGGAGCTTGGTCACAAGAAGATAGATTTTCCAAGAAACCGTGGCAAAAGGTCGAGGTGCAAATGCAGTTCCATTGGGTAGAGGTGGCCCTCAAGGTGGTGCCCCAAGGTACAATCGATTTATGCTATACATGGGAGGCAAGGGGTTGGTGAGGTTCACGACATTGTTATTGATATGTTGAAAATCTTTGATTTTGATGTGTGCGCATTGATTGATCCGGGTGCCAGTCTTTCTTTTGTTACCCCCATTGTTGCCCAAAAGTTCTATGTTGACCCCGAGTTTTTGCATGAGTCATACGAAGTGTCTACTCTTATTGGTGTCTCTAATTTTGCTAGGAACCTTTATAGAAGTTATCCTATTTGCATTTTGCATAAGTTGTTGCCTTGTGATATTGTTGAATTAGACATGGTTGATTTTGATGTCATTTTTGGGATGGATTGGTTGTACGCCTACTATGCTTTTATTGATTGTAGAACCTGTAGGGTCAAATTCTGATTTCCAAATGAACTCGTCGTTGAGTGGAAAAGTCAAGATGTGGTGGTCAAGGGTAGGTTTATGTCTTGCATTAAAGCCCATAAGTTGATCTCTAAGGGGTGTCTTTACCATCTTGTGAGGGTTAGTGATGTGAAGTCTAAAGTCACTTCTATAGAGTCGGTTTTGGTTGTAAATAAGTTCCTTGATGTCTTCCCAAATGACCTTCTCGATGTCCTTCCCGAAAGGGAGATAGAGTTTGGTATAGATCTCCTTCCTGATACTCAACCTATTTCTATTCCCCCTAATCGTATGGCCCTAGCGAGTTGGAGCAGTTAAAGGAACAAGAAGATTTGCTAGAGAAGAGGTTTATTAGGCCTAGCGAATCTCCATGGGGTGCTCCGATGTTTTTTGTGAAAAAGAAGGATGGGTCACTTAGAATGTGCATTGACTATTGGAAATTCAATAAGGTCAATATAAAAAATAGATATCCTCCTCCAAGAATTGATAATTTGTTTGACCAATTGCAAGGGTCTAGCTTTTTATCTAAGATTGATCTTCGGTCTAGGTATTATAAAGTGAGCGTGAGAGAGTGTGATATTCCCAAGACGACATTCTACACTAGATATAGGCATTTTGAATTTATGGTGATGTCTTTTGGGTTGACCAATGCACCAACCATCTTCATGGACCTAATGAATAAGGTCTTCAAACCCTACCTTGATTCCTTTGTTGTGGTCTTCATTGATGATATATGGATCACTCACATAGTAGGGATGAGTATACGGATCATTTGAGGGTTGTGTTGCAAAGATTGAGGGAGGAGAAATTTTATGTCAAATATGAAAAGTGTGAATTTTGGTTGAAGGAGGCTGCATTCTTGGGTCAAGTGGTGTCGTGGGATGGTATTAAGGTGGATCCTAGGAAGACCAATGTGATTAGAAATTGGCCTAAACCATTGACCTCGTCTGATATTATGAGCTTCTTGAGCCTAGCGGCTTATTATAGAAGGTTTGTGAATGGGTTCTCCTCCATTGCTTCTCCTATGACAAAATTGACTCAAAACAAGTTAAGTATGTGTGGACCGATGATTGTGAGAGGAGCTTCCAAACATTGAAAGACAAGCTTGAATAGTTTATTATTTGTACTTGTGTTTCTTGATCTTGAATTTTGTTAAGTTTTGTTACGTTATTTCCAATACATTTCATAAATATCATGATGCCCAAGGTTAATGATACGGTCTCTCTATCTTCATGGTCACTAGAGAAAAATTTTCCTACATTATAAATGCAATTTTTATAGTGATGTGACATACACATGCAATGCACTACCCTAAACTAGTAATAACAAAGATTTATTATTATTATTATTATTATTATTGTTATTATTATTATTATTATTATTATTATTATTATTATTATTATTATTATTATTATTATTATTATCTAAGAACATAGTAGCCAAGGCTCTTTTCCAGGTCCAATTATCCTACCAAATACTGCAATCTCCCTCATTGATTCTCCAAATGATGGTAAGTTCGTAGTACACATATATAGGGTAGACAATAATCCTATACATATATATGTAGGTCATACCCATTCTTGACCTACTAATTCATTTGGATGGTAAACAATAAGCCGCTATGATTGGACCGATGTATCATTGTCCAAAGGGAGTCAATTGACAACTATAGATTGCTCCTTTTTTATGTATATATTGGATTCTTTTGTTAGAACCCGTAAGTCCTTAATTGGTTCAATTTGGTAAAATTTGGGACCAAATATAAATTTCTTCTAAAGTATAGTCCTTAAGATTTAAAATTATTAGTGGGGTCATGTGTGGTGACACCTTTTGATTGGTTTAGGTGGAGTTTTCTTGCCTATATATATTTATGCATATCATGTACAAGACAAGATCTTCCACACTTAGAAAAAATAAGAGCAACCAAGAAGAAGAAGAGAGTTCTAGGGTTGCTACAGTAACCCGAAAAAAGTTCTATTTTTCTCAATTTTTCGATTGTTTGACGCTTCAAGCTTGGTATATTGGGTTCCCTAAGTGGCGTGGAGGTGTTAGTTAGTCAAGGAAACGCTTGGTTTGTTGGCTATGATGATTTGGGTGTAGTAAGGGGCTTGAAAGTTATATTAACTTGTAGCTTCATTTATGTAAATTAAAGCTTGTGGGTGTGTTAGTGGTGTGTTAAATTGAAGATAAAACATGAAAAGAGGGTTGATTGTTAGTTTGAATTGTGAATTTGGAATTTGGAGTTTGAAATGGGGACAAACTTGCATATGAAAATACATTGATTTATAGTCATGTGTTTATGTTTATTTGACATGAAAATAGTCCTTGTAGGGTGAAAGAAGTGTTTGGAAACTATGTGAATGTTTACATGAGGGTTATCTTGAATTGGAGCTCCATTGGAAGTGTAATGTTATGTTTTAACGATGGGAGTTTTGCGTTGGGCATTGGAGTGATGTATTATGGTTCTTGGAGTATATAGGAAGGCTTGAATATGGTAGATGTGTACCTATATGTATGCTGCCCTATTTTATCAAGTATGCTATAATAGAGTTTTGTGGTGTTGTTGAGGTTGTGATGGCATTGGAGAGGGTTTATTG
>JAABOM020000101.1:5220857-5248465 GCA_011800125.2 Solanum clarkiae
ACGATTGCATTGTCTTGGCCCCCGCTCTTATCTATATAGTAGAGGTGTTGTTGGACATGCTATGTATCTATGATATAAGCCTAGACTCTTCTATCTCTTGATTATGATATTATGAAAGCTTTCCCATTAGTCTCACTGCTCCTATTTCTACTCATTTATGTCATTTACATGCTTCCGCAACCAATTATGTGTGATGATAATTTAAGAGGCTTGTTTGGGGACCCTTCGGGCTCCCCATTTGTTGTGTCATGTCTAGGCCCTATTTTGGATCATAACAAACTTGGTATCAGAACACTAGGTTGTTAAATCCTCATATTCCAACACACCGCATTGATTAGAGTCTTATTCATAGTTGTATTGTGCATCACAACTATGAGGCGTTCTAAGAAATGTTTCACTTCTTCATGATCCATGTCATGCGATAAAGTTAGGTCCCCTAGGGATTATTGCTAATCCCTAACTGTTACATTTCAGGATATGTCTCAAGCTACTCAAGATGGTGATATGTCAAATACGGAGGTTCGTAATGCTCTATGGGTAATGGCCAAAGCGGTGACAATATTGGAAGCTAAAGTAAATCAACAAGTGGGTGCTCCTGAGAGTTCTAGTGGTGGGGGAAGAGGTAGTGAGGCCAATAGGGCCCGTGTTGAAGGTAAGTTCCAAAGTTCCAAGGGCAGAAATAGAGATGGTGTGGTGCCTCATGCTAGGTGCCCAAGATGTGGTAGAGGCCATAATGGCCCAAGCTAATGCTTATTATGGTTGTGGGGAGATGGGTCATAAGGTGAAGGAGTGTCCTCATAAGCGTGAAAGGGGTAAAAGAGGTGATAGTGGGATGACTAATCCCAAGTGTCGAGGGTGTGGGAAGAACCACGGTGGCTCGTGTTGGAGGAACAAGAGTGCTTAATTTGGATGTAGTAAAGTGGGTCACAAGCTAGTGGATTGTCCATTTGTTCAAAGGGGTGTAAGAGTGGTCAATTCTTGGATCGAGGTGGTCATGTTGATCAAGTGACCCAAGGGGGGATGAGATACCCAATGCTATTACTGGTAAGTTAAAGTTCCCTTGTCCTTGATGTGCATCAATAATAGGCATGGTGTGCCCCTATTTCTTCTCTATTCTTTTTTGGTTGCTAATGGGGCTTCTTGTATGCCCAAGTTGTTATATGGACCTTTGGTGTCTATCTTTTTGTTGGATATATTGTTGCTAAAAGGTTCATAGGTGTTGATCCGAGTTTGTATTGCGTTAGGTCTTGGTTTGTCACTTGTTAGAGTTGGCATGTTAGATTTTGATGTCATTATAGGGATTGATATAATTGCATGCATGTTGTGTCTTCATGGGTGGTAGGACCCGTAGAATTAGATCTCGAATTCCCTAATAACCTGTCCTTGAGTAGGGGCTTGTAAGGTGGTTGTGAAGGGGTAAGTGTTGCCCCATGTTCTTATTGCATAGAGCCTTATATTGTGATCTTGGTTGAACTTAGCTTGATGGGTTGGAGGTCTTGGGGTATTTTGGGATACTTGCATAGCATGATTTCAAGGAGTTTAGGACCCGTAAGGTTGTAATATGATGGTTAGGGTCGGTGGATCTATTTGGTCAACTACGATAGGTTAGGCACTTCTCTAAGATTGATCCTTGGTTTGGGTTTTGCCCCATGTGAGGATGAGGGTATTTGTTATCCCTAAGTGTATTTTTAGGCTAGGAGTGAGCATTTGAATATTGGTGAGTTGTATGGTTGGCTTATGCATCGGTTGTGTTTGTGGGTTTCATGAATAAGGTCTTAAAACCCTACCTTGGCACCTTTATGGTGGTCTCTAGTAATGAAGTATTGATCTATCTAGGGTGTGTGAACCCTTTCGGGTAGTTTTGTAAGTGTTGAGAAATGAGAGGTTATTTTCTAAATATGTTGAGTGTGAATAGTGGGTAACAAGAAGGTGGTTGGAGCTTCTTAAGGATTATGGCGTTAGCGTGCATTAGTTTTTCCCGGTAAGGCTAGTGTTGTAGTTGATGCTCTAAGTAGGGTGCCTATGGGTAGCCTACCATTGTGGTAATGGTGGTCAAAAAGTGACTAATAGAGTTCGTAGGTTGGCTAGATAGGGAGTTAGGTTGAAGGAAGTTGAGAATGGTAGTATAGTGTTCTTGGTGGTTCTAAATTGCTTTAGTTGGATGTTCTAGATTAGGAAAGGCCTTGATTTTGCCTTATTAGAATTGGAAGTTGTGGATAAAGATGATAAAGTGGAGGTTGTCTTTCAAGGAGGAGATGGCGGTATATGGTACCAAGTGGACTAGGTGTGTTTAAGGTTGACAATTGAGTTGAGGATTGTGAGTCCTTATATAGTGTAGAGAGAGGTTGGTAAGGTTGCATAAGTTTGGGAATTGCCTATGGATGTAGATATGATTCGTCTGGTTCTTCATGATTCTAGGTGGATGGGACGTGTTGGTGACTCTAGTGCTATAACACTCTTTGAAATTGTGGATGATATGAAGGACAAGTTGGCTTAGGGGAAGGTACCGGTGGAGGTGTTGGATGGATGAGTGGAAAAGTTAATTAATGAGGATGTGGTTTTCATTAAGGCCCTCTTAAAGGATCATCAAGTCAAAGATGTCTCCAAGGAAGCTGATGCGATCTTATGGCAACGATATTCGTATCTCATTCACTCTAATCAAGCCTAAAATAATGACTAAGTCCTTCATGTGATTCCAAGTCTTATGTTTCAGCCCCTATATCATTTGCATGAATTGATATTTATGTTGACAAGATCATAATTATTCTTACACTTATGTTGAGATTTTAAAATGGTATTTAAGTGCATTGTTGCATCCGTATGTGGGCTGAAATTATCTTATTGATGTCTCATGTATACATTTTTTGATATTCGGAGAAGAACGTTCCCAAGGTGGAGATATTAACACCTTGTAACTCTATGCTCTCATTTACCAACGTTTCAAGACTCATTTGGTTAGCTTGGGGGTGTATTAGGTTCTTGGGAGACTCCTAATACCTAGATAAGTTCAAGACTTCCCTAAGAGTTGAGTTTTCGGTGATGGTTCATGCAAGGGTCAAATTTAAGTGAGCATAACTTTTAGCATACCTACAACTGGGTGGCCCATGACATGTCAAATGAATGCCCTTTGAGTTAGATTTCCAATGCACTTGGTTTCACCTCATTCCAATGTCTGATGAAGGAGTTTTGGTCGTTTTCGTGAGACCCTCTTGTGCAATGGTGTCAAACGGACAGCTTGATGAACAGTGAGGTGTGTGATGGGCCATTTAGATTGCTCGGGGCTGGAAAAGGCTATTTTTGGCCTAAGGAATGTGACATGGCCAAAGGGACGGGCTATGTGGCTAGCCACTGATCGTGTGGAGGGTCGTGGGGGTGTGCAAGAGGGGCAAGGTTGGCATGAGGGGAGATTTTGGCTAAGGGAGGTACCACGGTCACCCTTGACTGGCCGTGTGAGAGATGACGGCGTATGGGGTTGGGCGTGAAGTGGCCTACCACATTTTCTTGTCCAAGTGTGGTGCATCAGACCACTAAATGGACCGTGAAGCACCACATGGCCCGTGAAGTGGTCTATCAAAGTGACGTCGACGCTAACTTTTTCTCAAGTGCTCCAATTGCAATTTTGAGGCTAAGTCTTGTCTCACGGGAACTCCACATGACCCGTGGAGTGCCACACGACTAGTCAAGCCTCCAATGAGGCAACACTTGGTCATTTTTTTTCCATCCTTTCACTAATGGCATTTTCATAAATGCTAATTATTTCTAATGACCCTTTTTGACTTCCTAGGCTATCTTAACCTTCCTAAAAGACCTAAACACTATTCCTAAGGACCCATTCTACTACTCTCATCTCAATCACACTCTCAAATCCTCTCAATATCCTCCATCGAGCCCCAATTCAATTTCAAGGAAACCCAAGAACAAGATTGGAATCCAAGATCATTTCTAAGCCTCCATTCTTCCCAATCTAAATTCCAAGCAACTATAGACCTAAGGTATGTGGGTGTATTTCATGGGTTCCTTCCACCCATGATACCCAAGACTCATTTTACTCAAATTGCGTGATTTAAAGTTGATTTACAAATGGGTCTTGCTTATTATGAAATTCACTACACACTATGTTGAAGCTATGTGAAATTGTGACTATTTCGCTATGTTTTGAGCTGTAAATCTTTGATCTATTGTAAGATCTAAGGAAGGGTTTTGATGTATGTTGCTTGAGGGTGTTTCTAGGTTTGATTGGTGGTTTTACAATGGATTTTTCTTGCATGATTTCATCTCTATATTTCATGGTTTTATACTAGCATTACATACTTTTTAAGTGTTTGATAAAATGTCTGGATGTGGTTTCTTGAGGAGTTAAAGGTCTAAAACATGAGATATGATATAATTGACCATATGATGATGAAATGAGCTTATGTATATGATATACTCTATATAAAGTATTGCGTTAGACCATACCCGATCCAAGAAACCTAGTTGAGGGGTTAATATCTTAAATACCAGGGTGGTAGGTGAGATTGCCACTAACCTAGATGAGGGGTTTGTACCTCACACACTAGGGTGATGGGTGCGATCATCACTAACCTAGATGAGGGGTTAGTACCTCACACACCAGGGTGATGGGTGCGATCATCACTAACCTAGATGAGGGGTTTGTACCTCACACACTAGGGTGATGGGTGAAATCATCACTAACCAACCAAGGGACTTGTCCTTTGGAAATCTAGCTTGGTCTCTCCTACATATATGATATCCTATATAAGCATGAGTTACTAAGCATGTTTTACTTAAGAATTAATCATACATGCCATATTGTTATATGATGTTTATTGCTTATTATTACGTATTTTGATTATGATGCCTATCTCTTGTTGTATTGCATCCTACATACTTAGTATATTCAAATTTACTAACACATACTCTTCCCTACATTATATCACCATGTAGGAACCGGAGACTAAGTTGATCATCCTCCTCTACGTGGATAGTTCAGTACCATTCAAGCTAGTCAGTGAGTCCTCCATTCTAGGGATGTTAGGCTATATTTCTCTTATTATGTATTGATACACTCTTCTTTATTTCTATTTTGACTATGAGGGAGAGCCTGTTTATATTATCTTGTCCCCCGCTCTTATCTATATAGTAGAGGTGTTGTTGGACATGTTATATATCTATGATATAAGCCTAGACTCTGCTATATCTTGACTATGATGTTATGCAAGCTTTCCGCTTAGTCTCATTGCCCTCATTTCTACTCTTTTATGTCATTTACATGTTTCTGCAGCCAATGATACGTGATGATAAGTTAAGAGGCTTATTTGGGACCCTTCGGGCTCCTCATTCACCGTGTCACATCTAGGCCCTATTGTGGGTCATGACAGCTATTAACCTTGCCGAATTGAATTGATAGATTTGGATGGAGGATTAGTCTTACTTTAAAAGACCCCTCGTTTTAGATTTCCCCTTCTTATTCTACTTTCTCTCTTTCCTCCTCAACCCTTTCACATTCCTCATCATATTTCTACGCCTTTATCTCGTGTTTTGTGTTATTTGCTTGTGGATTTCACGTCTAAGTATTGGTGTTTGTATCTTTGCTCGATTAGTTTTCTTTTTAGTTTGTTTTCTTTCCTTATTGTGTTATTGTTCATAATATTTGTGCTTGGGTATGTTCGTGAGTGCTTGTGTTTGTGCTTGAATGACAGACTTGTTGTTGGACTTGGACCACACCTTTTTGGAAGTTAGGAATGATAAATGGATGTGAGTTTGAGCATATTATGCTTATTGGATGTTAAATTGTTACTTGGTGTAATTTGGGATGAGCTCAATAGTTTGAAAATGCTCATTTCTGCATATCATTGCGTTGGATTTTGCATTGTCTTGTTGGGTTCACTACTAATTTAGTAAAGATTGATCTTTGGGTGATGTTTGGATTATGGGTCATTGGCTTAAATTGATGGTTTGATTGATCCTACTGGTGGATGGTAATTGGAATAATTTTTTGTGCCTAAATCAAATAGTTTTGCTCGATGATGGATTAGTGACAATTTTCTTAAGGACTTAATCATCAATCTGGTACGTATAACTTATTTTTCCTGATAAATTCTAAACAAGGATGTTATGAGTGTTGGATTAAGTGTAAATGCATGGGAAATTGTGTTTGAAGTTATTTGAGATGTCTATGTTTTGAATTGGTGAGGAAATACCAGGTCAGCGCGTATCCCTTTAGGGTGCTAGCTCGCCTTTTCAGGCCTTGAAGTTTTTGGATCACTTAGATCTCGCCAATCGCCTCCTAAACTTGCCTGTTTTACCCACTTTATGCTAAAACTTTCTAAATGGTTCAGTGAGTTCCTGTAACCTTACCGATTGGATTTGGCAACTTGCCTTATAGGTTTGGATCTCACTAAATTGTCCAACTTCAAACAGAAAACCTTTGGGATGGATTAGCTAGCACAACTTTGCTCACCAAACTAATCGGTAACTCACTAATCCAGTTGGTGAGATACAGACACAATTTTCCATGTGCATATTTTTTCTTCCGTTTTCAATCCGATTTTGACTAAAACTTTCATCCACTTATCTTTGATGGTGTATTGTTTTACAGGTATGGCTAGACCTAAATAATTGATAAGATGTTTGATTGATGAGATCAAGGGTCATGCCCAGAGACATCAAGGAGGGATAGTTATCAAGAAGTCTAGATCCACACAGGCTTCTCCTCATAGACCAAAACATGTGAGGGAATTTGAGACAGATAAAAGAAAGGGAAAAAGTCATGTGGCTGAGACATCACAAAAGTCGGCTTCTAACTCTGACTCGATTGAGGTGGATTGGATGGATGATGACGATTCCAATGAACACTAAAATCGTCCTTCCACCTCAGTCCATGCACCAGTGGCACTATCACCACTGCCCAGAGTTGATATCCCTAAATCATTGTAACGTACCCAAACAAAGATGTGTTCCAAGGTTGTACATGACCTACTAGTTGATCCACCACCACAGGCAGTGCCTGTTATTGCCCTATATTTCATGAATCGTCTCAAAGTTAAAGGATCATGTACAATTTTAGAGGAGAAGTGGATATCTACCAATGGGGTTGTTAACTGATATCTCAATATTTGGGAAATAATAAAATTTCATCAGTTTGAGCTTTTCTTCAGGCCTTTCACTCTATATGTGCCTTCATGGGTTTGGGAATTCTACAAGGCAGATGTTGAACAACTCTTAAAGCCCAAAAAGGGAGTGCCACCCAAGCCCCTATACTTTTTTTAAGTCCGAAAAAATGAGGTACAGTGTGGGCCTTCTATAGTCAACAAGGTCCGGGGTTGTACATTTATAGGTCGAGATGTTTTCCAGGACAAGTTGGCCAGGAACCTGGATGAGTTTCTAGGATGGCTCGCACTATTATAAGTCAATGTTACAGGCCTGTGGATAGGAAAGAGGGTTGTTATTGAGAATCCTGACATTAATATTACTGCTCGCTACTGGTTTGGTTTATTAGCAACACAATGATGCCAGCTCAGAACAAGTCCATCATTCGGCATCTGAAGACAGCTTTATTGGGCTGCATTATAGATCAGGTGCAATTAAATTTGGGTGATATTACCGTATTTGATATATTTGTAAAGGAGAGGCAGCAACAGACGTCACTACCTTTTCCCGTACTTATCACCCAGCTTTGTGAGTTGGCCAAGGTCCCATTTATTGAGGCCACTGATGTTTTGGTTACCCCGATCAGTTCTAGTGATATCTGTCAGATTAAGGCATATTATCTAGGAGATGTGGAGGCTAGGAGGAGGCTATCTCTAGTTGATGCTACATCTATTGTCGATCTGGTGATACTTGAGACTATACCACCCATTTTAAAGACTCTATCTATTGTGGCTCAGGATTCCACCCCAACTAATCTTTCCACCATAGTATCCACCTTTATAGCTGCACCACCCACTTCTTTGGTTCCTCCATCTACTTTTTCGCCCTTGACTCAGGACATGATTTATTGGATGTGTAGCCTAGCCTATTCCACTGACGTTTTTGCCTCTCGTCTAGTCTTATGTAATTTTATGATTGCAGAGACCATTGTAACTACTATTGTGCCACTGTAGATGGAGATAGCTGACCGATGCTATCTTTTGTCTGATTTCTCTTTACGGATGGATCTCCTCACATACTGTGTTGAGGACTTGGAGAAGTCATTGACTAGTTCTAATGCAGTGATAGCCCTTAGGGTTGATGTTACGATCCTTTAGATGGAAGTAGATGAGCTTCGATCCATTAACATCTCGATGTTGTGGGGTGGTATTGAGGTTCCTCCTGAGTCTACACTGATTCCAACACCCAACTCAAGTAATCCATCTGCATCAGTTGTTCCTCTGACTCCGATGGTTGATAGCGATATGCAGGTATCAGGTGTTGATGATATTGAGGAGGAGGATTTTGCTGAGCCAAAAAAATAGACATGAGGATGCATATGCGGTTCTTGAAGATTTGAAGAAGGCCCAAACTATAGACTACTTTGGCTTGAAAATATGAGGATGTCCCCATTTCGCATGCCGCTGTTGATTCTACATGGGAATTGCTACCCCCGAGACCACTACTAAGAGTGATACTCCATCGGCTATGAATTAGTTAGATAGGGACACACTCATTCTCACCACTTTATATCCATTTTTGGTTACATTTTTGTTTTACTTAGCATTTAGGACACCATTGTTCTTTTCTGCGAGTTGGTGGTTAGTACCTAACCCTTTCGGTTGTATATATTTGTCTATTTAAAGCATTGATTTTGGTTTGTATATGGCATTGCTCTAGTTTGATTGGTTTATTATCATTATTTCCTTTGTTTGTCAATTCATTTGTTAGGATCATATTGTTGTTGGTTGTGTTGATTGGCGATGCCCCATGATGGATTGAGTGATGACATTCTTAAGGGTAAATCGATGATTTATTGTGGTATTTGATGGTCATTAACAGTGAAGTTTGAGTAACCATTGATCTATTGGATTTGTTGGTTCAAAAATGTGTGTGAAAATTTTAATGTTCTGTTGTACACTTGAGTGCCGATCACAATCAATATCAATGTCTCAAATTGTGCTTATGATGAACGATATGCTAAGGTCAATCTAAAGAGGTACTATAAGTTGCATAAGTCATGTGTTGACTCATAGCATCTTGTTGTGACTAGTTTATTGTAGATTTTGAGTCTTGCGATGATCATTGCACTTGAGCGTACTCAATTGTTTGAATAATGTTGATAATTGTTCTAGCAAGCCATGCGTAGTGAGCTTTACTTGGAAAATTTTGTTGACAAAACTTGAAACTTTCTCGGTTGGTCTAATTAATTGATATTGGTGTGCGGAATAAAGGATCTTAAGCATTTTCTTCGAGTGTGAATAAAAAATTTGTAGACCTCATGACTAATTTTTGTGCTTTGTCCTTGTGCGATTGTGAGTCTATCTTGGCACAGTTTGAGCCTAACCTGATTTGTGAAATAAAATACTTTTGTTGCCCCACCTATACCCTTCTTGGTGCATCAAGTTGGTATAACAGACCAACTTTAGGCCAAAACCCTAAGTTTAGGGCATGGCATCTAAAAAAAAAAAAAGAATATAAGTGTAAGGTTGATAAAAAAATGTTCCCAAGAATTGTGAATTGGTTTATCAAAGTTTTGAACACCTCCCTTCTATGTATTCGAAAAAGAGAGAGAGAAAGAGAAAATGGAAAAGAAACTTAAGTCTTTGCTTTCTTATACAAATATTTAAACGTAGTTGGTGTTGTAAATAAAAGGGAGAAGGTGCTCGAGGGTGATGAAAAGGTTGAAAAAATTGGTTTAAATGAACCAAGGTTGATTCATTGAATCAGGAAGAGAAAAGTGTAATAATAAATCATGTACCAAGAAGGTTGGATCACTATCCCATATTCTTGACAGTATCCTTGTACCTCAGTGCTATTACAAGCCCAAAAGCCCCTTTTGATCTTTCATGAACTAATTAACATGTTGATTCAAAAATAAGGCAAGTCCATGAGTGAAAATTGGCATGTTTTTTCTTTATTTAGGAGTGTGAGTATTGATTGTGATTTTATAACAGCTCATAATTCTATTCTTAGAATCCATAATTTTCATCGCAAATACATAAGCTTGAAACTAATGATGCCTTACTTGTACCTACATTTTAAGGCTCATTAATATATGTGGGAAGTGTTTTGGAAGAAGATTCGGGTCATAAGAGACCTCTAGTACTTAGTTGAGCTCAAAACATTCCTATCAATTAAGTTTTTTTGCATTAGATTATGCAAGGGTCAAATTTAAATGACCATAACTATCAGCTCACAAGAATTAGGTGTCTCATAATATATCAAATTAAAGATCTTTTAATTATTTTTCCAATGCCACAAAGATTTCCTCAATTGGAGTTTGAACCAAAAGGTATGGCTGTTTTACTACGGGCTACCAGAGCAGAGTGATTCTACGACCCTGACTTGCAGGCCAAGGATTGAACTACAACCCATACTGTCAACTCGTGGAATTACTTCTGCAAGTCCATTTTTGGGTCCCAAACTTTGTGGACTCAATTATGGGTCGTAAAAGCTTCTACAAGTCATAGTTTGGGCTTGTGGGATAAGTTTCAGGACCCTAATATCCACCTCAGTTTCTACAAGTGGATTCAACGGTCCGTATAAGCTTTTACGGACTATAGATATTCCCGTAGATGACTAGGATAGTGTTTCTAAGAAAGGGTATTTTTGTCCTTTCTCACCCTTTAAGCCTAAACTTGTCAGTTTTTTATCTAATTAAATCCCAAGACACAAACCTTTAACTTCATTACACTCAAAACATTCTCCAAATGTAGAATGTAGTTTCAAGAGGAAATCTAGGGTTTTCAAGTATCTTCTTCAAAATTCTTCAAGAATATAATTCCTCCAAATATGTAAGGCTTACAAAAATCCTACTACATTATCTCACCATCAGGTAACTACAAGCTTCTTCAAGTATCAAGTTATTAGTTGAGAACAAAATTTCTTCATTATGAGTAGATGTTCTCATTTATGTTTTGAAGTAAAGCATGAAAATTACCAAATTTTTCTACAATATTGAGGTCCTAAGTCGAGATACTACTTCTAATTGCTAAACTAGTTAAACCCTATAGTTACTACGAAAATCTATGAATTTTCAAGTCTTGCTTTAAACTCAAAAAAAGTATTAGCATAAGTATTATATGAACAGTGAAGCATGAAATCTATGATTTTAGACAAATCTGAGAAAAGTTAAGAAAATATTGAGTTGGGCTCCCAAAGAGAAGAAGAATAACACTTTGAGCAAATATATCCTTTTAAATATGAGCATATAATTAGTAGTGGTGGGAGTAGTATTTGTAATGACCTTGTAGGTTATTTTTGAGATTTTCTGTGAAAATTATCATTTTACCCTTCCGTAAGTTACTTTGGGCCTATTTTGAACTATATGTATTGTTGAAACTGAAATCTTAAATTTTAAAAGTCGAAAATATAAATTTTGGCATTTTTGGAAGCTTAACTTGTTGAAAAAGTGAGTTTTTGTACCAGTATAGTTTTGGGTGTCAGATCAGAGATCTGTCGATTCCATTAGCTTTAGAACATCTAAATTGGTCTATGAGATGTTACAGAACTAAATTCGAAGTTAAAATGAGGTTTTTAGGACCAAAGTTGTGTTTTTAGTTATTTCTGAAACCAAGTTTGACTTTAGCCAACATTCAGAGTTTAGAAGCTCGAATCGAAATACCAACAGTTCTAGTGGTTTCGGATGGTGAAACTAAGATAGAAATGGTTTCGTCATAATTCTTGGAGTTGTCAAGGGTAGTTTAGGTATTTTGAGTTTTAAACTAGTTTATACAAGTTGCTTTGGTAAATATGCTGAGGAGGCCTTGAAATCAATTTATGATGATTCCGTTAAGTTTGGATCACTGTTTCTGGTATGGATACATATTTGGTTGGTGTAATTCTGTTTCTGGATAAGTTTCAAGGGTCTGTTCCGAGTTGAGAATTGGATTTGGGCATTGCTGGTGTAGAGTTTCTCGTGCAGTCATATTCTTTCTCTGTGTTCATGGAGAAGCGAAGAGGTTTTGGTGGCATAGAGCTCCGTATTCACAAGGTTCGATCCGCATTCATGGAGAAGCCCCCGCGTTCGTGAAGGTTTGGCAGCATAGAGCTCCGCATTTACAGGGTTCGGTCCGTGTTCGCGGAGTGCTAGTCATTGGCCTCGTCTTTTTCTCTACGTTTGTAGACCCCTCCTCTGTGTTCATAGAGGTCTTTCTTCCTTCAGTGCTCCGTGTTTGCGGATACTCTTCCGCATTTGTGGAGTGCACTTTTTAGCTAAACAGTGTTAAATTCAAAACCCATCATTTTTATCCATTTTCAAACATTTTAAGCTTTGGGGCAACTTTTTAAGGAGATTTTTGGAGAATTTTGGGTTAAGTGTTTCTATTATTATTTTACTTAATTTCTATTTTTATCTTGATTTTATGAATTTCATGATTTTGAATGTCCAAAGTTTGGGATTTTAAAATTGGGGGTTTTTAGTCTATGATTTCAAAACTTTAAATGATGATTTCACCTTCATTTTGAACTCGATTTTTGTGGGATTTTCACCCACAAACTCTATTTTTTCATGTAAAACTTGATTGTAAAGTCAATTTCAACATTTGAAAACTACGAAATTTAGCCCTAATTTGGACATTTTGGTCCCAAGCCTAATTCATGCCAATATGGGTATCAAAATGCACCTCTTGACACGTAGTATCTGTTTTGATAGTGATTGATTGAGTCGGTGATCGTTTGAGGACTTGAGTTGATTGAAAGCTTGTTCGAGTGTAATTTCTGAATTGAGGTATGTTCGGCTAATCTTTATGGGACTAGATTTGAGTTAGTGGACATGATTATGTGGTAATTACAAGATTTAGAATGATTCATGAGTAAATGGGTTGATTTGTTAAGATTGTAATGGAAATGTTATTCTAATTATGCCAAAATTTGAGTAAATTGTGATCCCATTGATAAATTGAAATGCAATCTTGTGAATCAAGATATTTTGGGTTATTATCATGACGACTAGAGGCTTGTGATACTATTTGGGAAAGTTGTGGTAATTTGAGGTCATTCGGAACAATCTTGTGGATCATATGTAAATTTCGGGACAAGTGAGGTCTGGTATTTGTTATTATATTTGCTTGTGCATATATATTGGGATGAGTGAGGTCCGGTGTGATTGTTAAACTTTTCTATTTGCATAATTTAATAATATGAAATATGATGATGATTGTGGTACCGGTTGTGGCATTTGATCTTATTCTCTATTATTATATGAGGCTTATGAATCAGTACTCTTATCATGATGCCATCACACATACATATATATAGGTTTGTATCATTGACAAACTTATAATTCACATTGCATTGTACCACCCTTTGACCAGGGTAGGAGGCTAGGAAAGAGGCTCCATTTGAGATACTATATTATTTATTATACTACCCCTTGACCTGGGCAGGAGGCAAGGGTGAGATATACACCTTTCAGATCGCTTGACCACGGGAAAGTGGCAACTTTGAGATATTGTGATATTTTGACCACGGGCAGGTGGCAAGGTTAAGATATTATGATACCCCTTGACCACGGGAAGGTGGCAAGGTCGAGAGACACTTAATATATGGCCTAACAGGGCTCCCATGCATTGTATTCACACTCTTATGGCATTGTATTATTAGATATTATGGCCAATTTATCCTATTTTTATGTATATTATTTGAGTTCTAACCCTTTTGATACAAGTGATAGAATTCTTCGTTGTTACATACTTGTTTAATTTTGCTTACCTAGTCGGTTGAACTTACTGGGTACATTTTGGTGTACTCACCCCTACTTTGTTTCCTCCCTATAGATTGAGTACAGGGTCCCGTACAGGGTAGCTAATCCATTCTAGCAAGATTATTCTCTATCTGTCTAGATCTTAGCGGTGAGGCTCAAACTTTGAGTCGCCATGGATCTTTGAGATTTCCTTTATTGTTTCTTTCAGACTGTGTATCAGACATTATCAGTTTGTATTTCATTTGAGACAGTTGTATTTACTGTTATGTACTACTTTAGATGCTCTTGTACTCATGACTCCAGATTTTGGAATTTCGTATGGTATATTGTGATTGTTTCTACTTTACGTTATCTTTCTTTAGTCACAATTTGGTTTTAGGTAATGACAATATTAAGCACCGATATGGGTAAGAGTAATAATAAATCAAACTTATAAGCTATGTAGCCAGCATAGGATAGGATTGTACCAAGAGTACAAATCCTCATTTGCCACTGAGATGACCCAGTTTTGGGATGGATCCACTCCCCTTATACTTCGTCCCTTACCCTAGCAAAGTATGGGATGGCTCTGGTGGTGTAGGCAAGACGTTGTATCATCACAAGGCTCATAGTGATGGTTATCGATTAGAGAAACTCCCCAAGCTAAAGTAAACTAAATTTGCATGCATAGTTTCAGCATATGATATTACTTTCAGCATACACTTTATTTATTATTTTTACTGTCGTATTTTGAGACATGCTTTTAGCTACTTCTAAGTATAGTGCTTTATTCTGACTTTCATGTTTTTGCTATTTTACATGTTCGTACATTCCATGTATTAACATCATCTAGACGTGCATCATTTTGTGATAGAGACGCAGGTGAGACAGTCCCTCAATAGTTGCTCCATTGACCAGCATTTCATTTAGCTATTGGTGAGGCCTCCTACCATTTAGAGGCTTTAAAGTCTTTATTTTTGTTTTAGTACTTATTTTTAGTTATGATTACCGTGGGCCTGTTATTATAGTTGTTTCAATTTATTTTAGTTAATGGTTCCATAGACTGGATGACATGAGTTTCAATTCTTACTTCCAGTTATTTTTGAGATATCTCCTCTGTTTAGTTTGTTGAGATCATTGTAGCATCGTTAGTTCATTATATCTAAGCCTATCACTACCTATATAAGTCTTCCACTGAGTAAAGTAGCCAGTCCAACTGGTTCGCATAGGACCAGAAATGGTTTTGGGTGCCGACCACATTCAGGGTATAAACTCAGAGTATGACAAACTTGTTATCATAGTATAGTGTTCAAGTTTTATAGGGTGTCTATGAAACCATGTCTAGTCGAGTCTGTATTATTGGTGTAAAACACGTGACATCCATAATAGAGAGGCTACAGGGCATTAGGAAGTGTCATTATGAATTGTTATTCTATTTCGTGCTTTAGAGTTTAACTCTGTTGAATCTATTCTAACTCATGCATTCACACATTGCTTTTCATATCACGCCTCCACGCAGAGCAACCAGACTAGCTAGGAATAGAGGACGCCTAGCCAGGCAAAATACAAACCAGTCTGATCCACTAATTCTTGGGGGACCTAGAGGTCCAGCTATGCTTGTTGAGCAACCACCACAGGCGGATATCTCTAATGTTGAGCTCTACCAGGCCATGCAGACATTGGCACATGGAATAACTACACAAGGAGGTCACAAGGAGAGTACAGAAATGATGGTTCTGATACTACCAGGGTTCATGAATTTCTAAGGATGAACCCGCCTGAGTTCATGGGGTCAGATGTGAAGGTGGATCCTGAGAACTTCATTGACGAGCTCCAGAAAGTATTTCAAATTATGCACAGAAGTGATGCAGAGCGAATTAAGTTGGTTACATACTAGCTCAAAGGAGTAGCTAGACTCTGGTTTGATCCGTGGAAAGGAGGCATGGCAGAAAGGGCTCCAGCTTTGAGTTGGGTAGTGTTTGAGAAGGCCTTTTTGGGACAGTACTTTCCCAGAGAGTTGAGGCAGGCTAAGGTGAGGGAGTTCTTGAATCTAAAGCAGGAAACTATAAGTTTGTGGGAGTATAACCTCAAATTCACTCAGTTGTCCTATTATGCTCCAACTATGGTGGCAGACATGAATACCAGGATGGATTTGTTTGTATTTGGGCTCTCTGGGACAACTAAGAGAGATGGCATAAATGCTATGCTAATTGGGGATATTGACATAGCTTGCTTGATGACTTATATGCAGTAGGTGGAGGAGGAGAAGATGCAGGATAGGGAGGAGTTCAGAAATAAGAGGGCTAAGACATCAGGCCAGGAAATAGACAAGACGCGGGTTGGAGGTGCTACTCAATCATCCTTTCAGCTTAAGACATTTAGACCAGAACCTTCATCTGCTATACACTTGCACCGAGGGCCAGGAATGAAAAAGGATCACAAAGCAACAGATTTCAAGGTAGCAGTTATAGGGGAGTATAGCTCAGGGATTATCTCATGATCTAGCTTGTGGTAGGTGTGGCAAGTCTCATCCAGGAAAGTGCTTTGTGGGCACAAATAGATATTTTAGATGTGGTCAAGTGGGGAACTTTTTGAAGGAGTGTCCTATAGGTTGGCAGAACATTAGGGATAATAGATCTCAATTAGTTTTTTCAGCACCATAGGGTAAGTCGGTTCAGAGGGGTGCTATATCAAAGACAGGCAGGGACACAAATCATTTGTATGCCATGGCCACCAGACAGGAGCAGAAGAACTCACCAGATGTGGTTAGTAGTATGCTTAAAGTATTTATTTATGATGTCTATGCATTTTTATACCCAAGTACTACATTATCATTTATGACTCCTATGTAGCCATGAAATTTGAGATCAGTCCAAAATGTCTTCTTGGGCCTTTTAGTGTTTCCACTCCTGTTGGAGAATCTATTCTAACTCGAACAGTCTATGGGGGGTTATCCAATATCAATCTACCATAAAGATACGTTAGTTGATCTGGTTCGGTTAGCCATGGTAGATTTTGACATTATTCTAGGCATAGACTGGCTTCATGTTTGTTATGCCTCCACAGATTGCAGAATCAAGGTAGTTAAGCTTTAGTTTCCCAATGAGCCAGTCTTAGAGTGGAGGGGTAGCTCCACTTGCCTAAGGGTCAATTTATCTTATATCTCAAATCCAAAAAATTAATTCAAAGGAGTTTATATACTACCTAGTTAGATTCAAAGATTTTGGTGTCAAGATGTCATCTCTCCAGTCTATTCCAGTCGTGAATGAGTTTTCAAACGTCTTCTTTTGATAATTTACCTAGATTTCTTCCTGATAGGGAGATAGACTTTAGGATAGACATCCTCCCAAATACTCGGCTGATATATATTCCTCCATATTGGATAGCTCCTTCAGAGCTAATAGAGTTGAAAAAGCAACTAAAAGACATCCTAGATAAGGGTTTCATCAAATCGAACATTTCACCTTTGGGTGCTCCAGTTCTCTTCATGCATAAAATGGATAGTTCTACTAGAATATGCATAGACTACCACCAATTAAATAAGGTCACCATAAAGAATAAGTATCCTCTTCCAAGAACTGATGACATGTTTGAACAACTACAGGATGCTATTTGTTTCTCCAATATAGACCTCAGATCTGGGTACCATCAGCTCAAAGTTAGAGAAAGTGACATTCCTTAGCCTTCAGAACACATTTTGGTAATTATGAGTTTTTATCTAGCATACAAATGGCACCATATGAGGCTCTTTATGGGAGGAGGTGTAGGTCGCCTATTGGGTGGTTCAAAGTTAGCGAGGCTGGATTGATAGGACCTGATTTGGTCCATCAAGCTATAGCAAAGGTAAAAGTTATTCAAGAGAGACTAAAGGCATACAAAGCCGATAGAAAGTTCCTGTGTCGATGTTAGAAGAAGCGACTTGGAATTTGAGGTAGGTGATTGGGTGTACCTAAAGGTTTCATCAATGAAGGGAGTAGATTCGGCAAAAGGGGAGCTTAGTCCTTAATATATTGGCCCCTACCAAATAATTAGGAGGATTTGTAATGTGGCATATGAATTGGAATTGCCACCAGTTAGCTGTTATCCATCTAGTATTACATGTTTCTGTGCTTAATAAGTGTTTGAGAAAGCCTGCACTGGTTGTTCTCATAGAAAGTATTGGTGTCAAAGACAGCTTGTCACATGAAGAAATCTCAATTCAGATCCTAGATCATTAGGTTCGTAGATTGAGGACCAAAGAAAATGCTTTGGTTAAAGTATTATGGAGGAACTAGTTCATTCAAGAAGCCACTTGAGAAGCTAAGGAAGACATGAAAGCTAGATACCATCACTTATTTGTGCCTTCAAATGTCGAGCCTGAAGGTAATATTCCTTATTTCTATCATTGGGTTGAGATACATCCTTAAATACGAGTAATAAGTTGTCTAGGTGGTTTCATATTGAGAGACTAGTGTATAAGTAGCAATCATGCTTAATATTCCTCAATTCCATCTTCATTCGAGGATGAATGATCTCTAGGGGGAGATATTGTAACACCTCATAATTCTATTCTTAGGATCCAAAATTTTCATTGCAAATACATAAGATTAAAATTAGTGATGTCTTACTTGTACCTACATTTTAAGGCTCATTAATATAGGTGAGAAGTGTGTTGGAAGTGGATTCGGGTCATGAGAGATCTCTAGTACTTAGTTGAGTTCAAAAGTTTCCTCTGGATTACGTTTTTCACATTAGATTATGCGAGGGTAAACTTACAAAGAACTAGGTGACTCATAATATACCAAATTAAAGATCATTAAATTATCTTTATAACTCCATCAAGATTCCTTTATTTGGAGTTTGGAGCAAGAAGTTATGGTCGTTTTACTATAGACTGCCAGAGCAAAGTGATTCTATGACCCTGACTTACGAGTCGTAGATTGAACTATGACCTATACTCTCAACTTAAGGAATGAATTCTGCAAGTCCATTTTTGGGTCCCAAACTTTACGGACCCAATTCGGGTCATAAAAGCTTCTACATGTCATAGTTTGGGCCCATAAAGTGAGTTTCAGGACCCCAAAATCAACCTCAGTTTCTACAAATGGATTCTATAGTCTATATAAGCTTGTACGGACTATAGATAGTCCTGTAGACAACTTGGATAGTGTTATTAAGAAAGGATATTTTCATCTGTTCTCACTTTTAAGCCTAAACTTGTCAGTTTTTCACCTAATTAAATCTCTAAATGATAATCTTAAAATTTATTACGTTCAAAACATTCTCCAAACTTAGAACATAGTTTCAAGAGGAGAAAAGTTAGGGCTTTCAATCACCTTCTTCAAAATTCTTCAAGAATTAATTCCTCCAGTATGTAAGGTTTACGAAAATCCTACTACATTATTTCACCATCATGCAACTACTAGTTTTTTCAAGTATCATGTTATTAGTTGAGAATAAGATTTCTTCATTATGAGTAGTTGGTCTTGTTTATGTTATTTTCGAAGAAAAGCATGAAAATTACTAAATTTTTCTACTATATTGAGGTCCTGAGTTGAGATGCTACTTCTAATTTCTAACTAGTTAAACCCTAAAGTTACTACAAAAATCTATGAATTTTTGAGTCTTGCTTTAAACTCAAGAAAATATTAGCATAAGTATTTTATGAAGACTGGAGCATGAAACCTATGATTTTAGACAGTTTTGAGAAAAATTAAGAGAATACTAAGTTGGGTTAAATTCCAAAGAGAAGAAAATGAACACCTTGAGCAAATATTTTTTCAAGTATGACCATATAATAACACTTTTGGGAGTAGTATTGAGCATCGATATGGTTAAAAGTAATAATAACTCGAACTCATAAACTACATAGTCAACGTAGGATAGGATTGTACCAATAGTACAATTCCTTATTTGTAACTGAGATGGATCAGTTTTGAGATGACTCCGCTCTCCTAGTACCTCATCTCTCATCCTGACAAAGTATGGTATGTCTTTGGCAGCATGGGCAAGACATTATATCATCACGAGACTCATAGTGATTATTGTTGATTAGAGAAACTCTCTAAGTTAAAGTAAACTAATTTTTGCATACAGAGTTTCAGCATATGATATTACTTGCAGCACACTCTTTCTTTATTATTTTTACTATCGTATTTTGAGACATGCTTTTAGCTACTTTTGAGTATAATACTTTATCCTGAGTTTCTTGTTTTGGCTATTTTACATATTCGTACATTTCATGTACCGACATTGATGTGCTGTTAAAATATAACACTTTTGATGCTTAAAACTTGGAATTTTGTGTGTCCTCAATGCGACGTTAGTAGATTTGATATGTTTTATGTTTGTTTTATAGGATTACAGGGTTGGCACAATATTTGGGCTAAGTGTATATAATTTGCTGAAGCAGAGGTTCCATGAGATGCTTTATGGGTCGTAGATATTTTTACAGGCCGTAAAGATGGTTTCGTAGACAATTCTAATGAAGGGTGAATTTTTGATTAAGTCTACGAACATGCAGACAAGTCATAGAAAATTTTACGAGCCGTGGACTTGGTGTCATGCCCTGAGAATCAGAAAGAGGGGAGTTGCTGAAAAGTTATCAGAAGAAACTCCTATGGGTTGTAGAACTCTATGCAGACAGTAGAAGGGTGTCGTAGAAGTCAGCCCTAGATTTGAAGAAGCAATCCACAAAAATCCATTTATGGGTCGTAAAACATTATACGGATCGTAGAATCTGCCGTAGAGTTTGTCGACCCAGTTATTTTATTTTCTTTTGATTTTGTATTTTAAATACTATAAATAGGTTTTTTAGGCTATTTTTTTCATAAGGAACCATAGAGGGACGTGATAGAACAATAGAGAGCTTGAGAAACACTTGTAAAACTTTATTTCATCTTTTTATTTTAATCTTGTGATTCTTATTGAAGAGTTCGGATTTCTTGTGCTTAATTCTCTTATGTAAGTGCTCAATTATGTTATTCAGTCTCATAAGTCTTGAATTTACACTGATCATAAGTAGCTAAATCAAATTTAGTTCTAGCCTATAGCTTCATACTTACTTGAGAGGGTTGTATAGAGTGGGTGAAATTGACGAATGACTATAAACTTATGTTAATATAATTACTGTCGAGAGATAGTAATTGTGCTGGGATATTGGGTGTTCTGAATTGTAATCCAAACTTGACTTGTGAAATTAAGGTTTGATAGTTGGTATATTTTTGTGACTTATATATCAAATTGTAGTGTCACTCAGCCTACCCATATGATTTCAATTCTTGAGCATTGTTAATACCAACCAAGATCTACTAATTCAATTATGCATTTTTCCCCCTAGAAGAACTTCCCTAAATTTGATTACAACCCAATTCCATCTATCTAGTTTTAAATTTTAGGTGACTAGATATAATTACATATTTACATTTACACTTTTTATTTTTCAGCACTTCACAACTCTAGATCACGTTGAGATCTAACATGGCACATTTCCATAGGATCGACCCCAACTCTTTAGTTGGATTATATATTAACAACTATCGTCGTATTCCTTATTATTAATTTTGGGATACACTTGAGCATTATCAGGAGGAAAGAGTTAAAATTTTAGAAAATTAGAAAAAGGGAAAAAGTGAGTACTTACAAGGATCTTCAAAGCTAAAATGTAGGTTTCTCACTCTATTTCGATTTCACCAAGAACTCATGCATTCACACCTAGTACACCTTCAAGAAAGGAAGAATTAGAGGAGAAAAGAAACAATGAAAGCTAGCAAAGCTGAAAACACACACTTACAGTTGGTTGTTGAGATGGACAGCCTAAGGAGAGGAGTATTTATGGAGGATATTAATCACCAAAAAAAGGAACGAGCAAATCTTTGTTAGGTGTCATGTGCAAAGCATCTTTAGAGAGGCTGAAAGGCGAATAGAAAGAAGATAGAAGACTCTTTTAGGAAATTCTATTCTGTAAGAACGTTTTATAATCTTGATTTGATCAAACAAGATATATCAGATTTTCTTTGTTTTTTATACCTGATCCATGCGCTCTTTGACTTGTAGGTTCTTTTACTTTTTGAATTCGATTCTTTATTTTTTATTTTTTTTTACTTTGATGGCATAAAAGTTGTAAATATTTATATAATATAGAAAGAAGAAAAGAGAAAATGAAGGATTCTTTTTTTTATTTTATGTGCTATCTCATGTAGTAATTATCTTTCTCAATTGGGAGAGATGATTGAGTGAACTAGGGATGGCAATGAGCCGAGGCCAGCGGGTACGGGGTGAGGAGGGCAGGTTTAGATCTATGCGGAACGAGGTAAATTTAAAGTTATGTGGAGTGGACAAGTGCGGGGTGTGTTGAAGTAATTGCTTTTAAAACTAATGCGGTGCAGGGCAGGGCAGATTGCTGGTTTGAAAAACCAAATAGAAATTCAAAGAAAATTAAATTTTTATAATTAGTAAAAATCAAATATAATAAACTTTTTTATATTAAAACACTAACTTTATTTTATCCTTTTTCTAAAATTTAAACTAGACATGTTCGATAAATGTTAATAGTTGAAACTTGAAATGTTAATAAAAAACTTTTAATTAATGATTTAGAAACAATTGTTGAAATATCAACCAAAAATAATTAATTACTTGTTGAGATATTAATTAGCGAAAAATTACAAAAAAAAATATATATATGAATTGCTATTTTTCATATTAAATTTAATTAAAATATAAAAAAAAACTTAAAAATTTATACAAGGTGGGCACGTAAGTGGAAAATGAAAAAAATCATCCCATGGAAAAAGATAAGACAACCAAAAAGATCTGCGAGTTGAGCTCAACCCACCTCACCCTGCCCCATTGCCGTGAACTAAAACGACGAATTGCTAATCCATTTTACGAGTTAATTGTACCAAGGGATGATGGAAAGACATGACAATTCCTTATTTGCTGAGGCAGAAAAAAAGATGACAAATTTCTATATAATAAAAAATAAAACAAAAATTATTTACTCTATATATATTTATTAATTAATATTATACGTGGAAACTTGTGCAGATTGTTAGCCATACTCATCCACCATGAGATACGAACAGAAGTCAAGAATTATCCCAAGTCCTTATATGTGTATATTCAGGATGTCGAGAAAAATGGCCTCAGACAAACCACAGCAACTTCACCAGGTTAAAGTAGCAACATCCCATCTTCTACTAGCATTTGAAGACAATCTGGTGCAGTTACATACTAAATATATATGCTTGTGCTACAAAAAAATTGGATTATCCAACCCTCCTCTTTAAAGCACACTCACTTCTGTAAGTAAAAGCGCTATGTCTAAATTAGGCTGATTTCAACTTGGCAGATGATAATGCTAGATATGAAAGGGTTCTGTGCCCAACGAACATCAAGAAGATCCCCAAGAGTCCAAGTGCTTTGAGTGTTGTGAATAGATTCAGCTGCACGTAAAGAAGCAAATACGAACATGCTCAGCAAATATATCAGACAAGTTAGATTAGGTTTGACTTAGAGCATTGGCGAACACATTAGAGGGTACGTTTCAGTGGACAGATGTCAAAGCTCATTATGGTCAATTGGAAACAAGACATTCTGAAACCTTGACAACACAGAGAATTCGTGCGCTTCTAACTTTCCAGTACTGAAACACTAGTGTATTTTCATTAGGCAACAATTAAGTTTAGTTCAAGGAATGGGAGGTAAAAGGACGGGGAAATTGAACTAATTTATTTCTCCATCTCCTCATGTTGTAACCTAAATTAGAAAGGAAGTAATAGAAATGCAGTAAAAAGAAGTTGATTAGTTCATATAAAGGACAACCAGAAATTAAGAAAGCATGGACAGACCTTTAACCAAAATAGAAGATAGAGTGCTAAGACAGCTGCTATGCCAAGGTGGAAAAGAATGGCAAATATAGCAGGTGCTGATGCTTTTGGGAAGTTCTTCAGGTTCACTTGCAGCCTCAAAAGCTGTTGACATGAAAACATAAAATAATAATCACAACAAAAGAATTATAGGGAAGACATGAGGTCAAAGCTCCACATCAAACTCGAGGCAAAGCAAATAATTGGAAGAAGAACCAAACATATACTTGGCTATTCTCTCTTTTGATAAGGGAGAATACTCAACCAATCACAATCAACTAATTAAAAGAAAAATTCAAGAGCATACCCCCACCACAAATCCAATGAATGGCAAGAGAACAAGGGCCAGAAAGATGAGAGAAAGCTCCGTAGGAGGTCTTTTCTCTGGAGCTCTGAATATATGAGATATTTCTGCCTTGGGCCCAAATCTTGAGGTATAATCAATAGGCTGTGGAGGAGGGCGAGATGCCTTTTCTGGAGGCTCTGGCAGATCTAATTCAATCGAACCCAGTTGTAGGAAGAACGAGTTTTCCTGGAGGAAAAATTGATCTGCTTAAGATACAACTCAAAATGCTTCCAGATCAAAATTCAAAGAAGCCCGGGTGTCTTGAGAAGAAATTTCTTTACTGCTGTTCTGCTTATTAATAGACCAAAATGTCACACAATATGTAGAACATTTATGGAGCTA
Organism: Solanum clarkiae; assembly: GCA_011800125.2. Lineage (NCBI taxonomy): Eukaryota > Viridiplantae > Streptophyta > Magnoliopsida > Solanales > Solanaceae > Solanum > Solanum clarkiae. The sequence continues at coordinate 5,245,210 of JAABOM020000101.1, forward strand.
ATAAAAGCAATACTTACCATGACAGCATCCCCAACTGCAAGTTGGATGTCATATCTACCTGATAGATAGAAGAACTTCTCAACTAGTCCAAGAAAATCCTACAAAACAGAAATGCATATACAATACAGCAGGGTTAGCTTTTGTATTCGTTGTATGTATTGGAGCACTTTTAGTGATGCTTTTATTGGGTTGGAACTAGAGGCTAGGAAATTATTGATGTTTTCCTCGCATAAGAAATTATTAGCAGATCACCAACCCCATCAACTGAGAGAGTAAATATGGTAATGGTTCCACTCTATGTTAACATGAAGTAGGAATGTAGAGAAAACAACTAAGAAACTTAACCAGTATTATTTCAAATTTTTTCCCAGAATTTTCCACCACAAAGATGTGTTCCACTTTGCTCTCATGTCTCAACTTGAGGAAAGCCTGCACAGGAAAATAGTAAGTCCACCAATGGTCTATTACAGAAGACAATACATTAAAAGGCCAAGATGAGCTTTCAACCTGGTGTGGCTTAAAAGCATGCCCAAGAGGAGAAGTTAATTGGAATGACAATCGTAGCTTTTGAAGATGGTTTGCTGAGAGAGAGAGTATGTTCTCCCCCGCCAAATCAAATCTGTAGGGAGAACACACATGTATAAGGATAACTATTGCTGTGGTGAAGGCACACAACACGATGCAAATTTTCAATTTCTATCAGTAGGCATAGAATTGTCCGTATGATAATATAAAAAAATCTGAAAAATAAGTAGACAGTACTCAAATGATAAGAATAATTAGATGATGTGAAAAATAGCACCTTCCATAAAATTGAGGAATTCCTGATGCGGTAGAAGTTATATAAGGTTAAACTGTATGAACTAGTTGAAGGTCTGAATCAGCTCTAAGTTTCATTGAGTGACTGAGTTTTAGAATTCTTAATAGGCATATAGGAACGCAATGTAAACAGAGTAAAAAGTGATCGTCTATACACAGTGAAGGAAAACCTTCAACAGAACATCTCTATCAAAAAGAACTTCAACCAAGCTATTTATCCTCAAGGGTAGTACTACCCAACGCCTAAGCCTTTGGGTTTTTGGTTCCTTTGAGATGCAAGCCAGCTAACACCAAATACCACCATCATTAAGAAAGAGTGGCCAGTTCTTCCAATTTACTTAATGGCAACATGATACAGCATGTAGAAAGAATATAGAGCTAGCTTAATATTTTTCTTCTAAATAAAATGCTTAAATGTCAAACCAGTAAAGGAATTTATTAGTGTTCTATATTTCATAATTGAGGCATGATAGCTGCATTTATCATAACAGAGTATAAGTCAACAGTAATCATCAATACAAAGGATTAGTAAATGAAGAGAAAAGACCAAATAAAGAGTGAGAGATTAAAACAGAAAATCAGTCTTTAAAGAGTGTGTGTGTGTGTGTATATATATATACACCAAAAATAGAGTAAAAGAAGAGCAGAAAATCTCATACCTCTTTTGAGTTTCCACATTACCAAGATCACTGTCGAGAACAGCAACATCTGCATGGTCAACTTCGATAAATCCCGTCACATATATAGGTACTTTAGTTCGTCCTCCAGTGGCATAGATCTTTTTATCCTCTGTATTGTGAAGGACAATCTAGAAAATCATCCAGAAAAGAAAGATAGGAGATCAAATAAGCATCAACTTAACGACATGAGAGATTCCAAGGGAGGGAGAATGAGAAGATGAACATTATCATAAGGAAAAGAGAGCTAGGCCATACCTCCAAAGAAAAAGTGTAACTGCCAACATCAATGTTTTCTGGCAATGCATCCAAGAAATGCACAGCATTTTCATGGTCAAATTTGAGATCCTGCAGAGCACAAATTAAAGTTCAATAAGAGCAAAGATATTTACACTATTTTAATATAGTTATTTTAACTGCTGCTAAATATCCATCGGGTGGATTAGATCACAAACTAAGACCCTATGTACCTGATCAATAATTGAAGCATCCTTTGAACCAGAGCTGAAGATCTGCTTGAGTTTCACAGACAGAGAAGGTGCAGCAGAACCCAAAACAGTGTTTACATTCACCTAATTTTAAGAATGATAAATGTCAACAGTAGAAATCTAGTGGTAAGTACTTAAAATAACCAAGACAACCAAATGCTATGTGCAAACAATAATGCTTATAGCACTTGCACATGTAAATTAAGACCAGCTTGACCTTGTGAGTAACCCCCTTTCAAGCCATCATTTTATTTTACTCTAAGCCAATCTTTCAAGCCATTATTCTTGTTTATTAGTACAGTATCACTAAAGAAACAAAAATAAACAAGAAAAATATGACGTGAATGAGACTTAAATCCAAAATGGGTGGTTAGATAAACATGTATAAAGGAAAACTAAGCAATACCATGTAATCAAAACATAAGGACAGCGGGATCAACATGACACACCTTAAGCTGGTCTTTCCTAGTCAATGAAAGCACAGCAGCTGGGAGCGACAAAATCAATGGAATGGAGAACCTGTATTAAAAATAAGTTCTTGAGATATATAAGTAAAGAATGCTGCTAACTGATAAGGTGCTTCATCTGAAATTTACATCAGACAAACAAATTCCCTGAGATATTAGATTTGGGAAAAGGGACCATGGAGTAAATCATAGCCACACCGACCTGTTGTTTTCTAAGGAAGCCAATGCATCAAGTTGATAAAACAAGTCTTCCGCATTTCCAGGAATTCCAACACTGAGGAAAAACCTTGCTAAACCTAAAATTTTGTCACCTGGAAGCTGCATATGATAGAGGAAAATTATTATAAAGCTTGCATATGATAATAGGGGAAAAATGAAAGAATCAACTATTACACGACCGTACATTTAAATCTTCATCAGATGCTGCGGCAAATGCTGCGATACCACGCACCACCGCTGATGAAGCTGATAGGGAACTCTGATGTCCATGAGCATCAACAAGCTTTTCATCAAAGTAATAGGTGCCATCATCTGTAACATGACAACAATTGTTTTTAGAATGATGTTGAGTTTCCAAGCATGACTAGACAAACTGCAGCATCAGCTGTAAATAGGCTAGAACGGTATCAAACAGATGCATGAACTACACCATTATTATCTCCTTTGGCGAACTACAAAAGATATCCCTAGTAATTATGGACAACTGCAGCTTTTATGCTGCAGAAAATAATTAGACAAAGAATGTTACCTTCTTAAAATATATATATATATATATATATATATATATATATATATAAAAGACATA
>JAABOM020000101.1:5257810-5284615 GCA_011800125.2 Solanum clarkiae
TTAAATTTTATTTTTTAAAAATAATATTTTTTTGAAGAATATTTGTACTTTAATCTTTTACTTTGAACTAATATTAATATTTTATTTGATTTTTGTCAATGTGGCATGTCATGTAATAATGGAATTCATGAATTTACAGAAACGATCTATGAGTGTGAGGGAGTATGCCTTCACGTTCAACCAACTCTCCTAATATGCTCCACAATTGGTTGCCAACCCTAGGTCTAGAATGAACATATTTGTGATGGGGTATCTGATTTGGTTAGTGACGAGTGTCTTGCCACTATGTTGATTAGTGATATGGATTTTTCCCGCCTAATGACGTATGATGAACAATTGGAAGGGGAGAATCTTAGAAAAAGGAGGAGTGATGAGGCCAATAGGGCCCATTTTGAGGGTAGGTTCCAAAGTTCCAAGGGTGGCTGGTTTCATCAAGGCCAAGGGTCTTCTCATGCTCCTAATAGAAGGTTTTTCAATGTCAACCCAAGGTTCCAAGGTGATGGTGATGTGGTTCCTAATGCTGTTTTCAAAATGTGGCAAGGGTCACAGTGGCCCATGTTTGAAGGAAACCAATACTTGTTTTGGTTGTGGTAACGTGGGACATAAGGTGGTGGATTTCCCTCTAAATCGGAACAAGGGTAAGGATATTCATCCACAGGTGCAAATATGGTTCCTAGGGGAAAAGGTGGCCAACAAGGTGGTGCCCTACGGCACAATCGGTTCTATGCTCTTCAAGGGAGACAAGGGGTAGATGAGGTGCCCGATATCATCACTGGTATATTAAAAGTCTTTGATTTTGATGTGTATGCATTGATAGACCCTGGTGCCACTTTTTCTTTTGTCACCCCCTTTGTTGCCAAAAAATTTCATATTGAACCCGAATTGTTGTGTGAGCTATATGAGGTGCCTACTCCTATTGGTGTACCTATTATCGCTAGAAGAGTCTATAAAAATTGTCTCGTTTGCATTTTGCATAAAATATTGCCTTGTGATTTTGTTAAGTTGGATATGGTGAATTTTGATGTCATTCTTGGGATGGATTAGTTGCATGCATATTATGCTTCTATTGATAGTAGAATCCGTAAAGTTAAATTCCAATTCCCTAGTGAACCTTGAGTGGGAGAGTCATGATGTGGTGGTCAAGGGTAGATTCATTTCTTGCATTAAAGCCTATAAGTTGATTTCTCAGGGTGTCTCTATCATCTTGTGAGGGTTAGGGATATTGAGTCCAAAGTCCTTCTCATAGAGTCGATTCAGGTGGTTAATGAATTCCTTGATGTCTTTCTCGATGAGCTTCCCTATTTCCCTCCCGAAAGGTAAATAGATTTTGGTATAGACCTCCTTCCCAATACTGAACCCATTTCTATTCCCCCATACCTTACGGCCCCGGTGGAGTTAAAGGAGTTGAAGGAGCAATTGAGGGATTTGTTGGAGAAGGGTTTTATTAGGCCTAGCCAATAACCTTGAGGTGCACCAATCTTGTTTGTGAAGAAGACAGATGATACTCTTAGAATGTGCATTGACTACTGGCAACTTAATAGGGTCACCATAAAGAATAAGAATCCTCTACCAAGGATTGATGATCTTTTTGACCAACTTCTAGGGGCTAGTCACTTCTTTAAGATCGATCTTCCGTCTGGGTATCACCAAGTGAAAGTGAGGGAGTGTGACATTCCCAAGACGACCTTTCAGACAAGGTATTCACACTATGAATTTGTGGTTATGTCCTTCAGGTTGACTAATGCGCTGGTTATCTTCATGGAACTTATGAATAGGGTCTTTAAACCCTACCTTGGTTTGTATGTGGTGGTCTTGATCAATGATATTTTGATCCATTCCCATAGAAGGGTTTGTTGTGTATTGTGATGCCCCAAGAATTGATTTGGTTTGTGTTTTGATGCAAAATGGTAAGGTGATAGCTTATGCCTCATGACAACTTAAGGTGCATGAAAAGAATTATCCTACCCATGATCTTGAATCGGCCACTGCTGTATTTGCTTTGAAAATTTGGTGTCATTACTTGTATAGAGTTCATGTTGATGTGTTTATCGATCATAAGAGTCTCCAATATGTGTTTACCCAAAAGGATCTCAACTTAAGATAATGAAGATGGTTGGAGCTCCTTAAAGATTATGATATGAGTGTGCATTATCACCCCGATAAGGCTAATGTTGTGGTCGATGCTCTAAGTAGGGTTTCTATGGGTAGCCTAGATCATGTTGATAATGGGGGAAGGAGGGGGCTAGAGAGGTTCATCAGTTGGCTAGATTAGGGGTTAGGTTGGAAGAAATTGATAATGGTGATATTGTGGTTGTTGACGATTCTAAATTTTCCTTGATTGAGGAGGTGAAGACAAAGAAAGATCTTGACCCCACCTTGTTAGAATTGAAGGCCTTGGTGAGAGATGGTAAGGGAAGGTTTTCCCCCAAGGGGGAGATGGTGCCCTTAGGTACCAAGGTAAGTTGTATGTGCTTAGTGTTGATGGCTTGAGAGAGAAGATTCTTGATGAGGTTCATAATTCTTTCTATTCTATTCAGCCCGATTCTACAAAGATGTATACAGATTTAATAGAGGTGTATTGGTGGGGAGGTATGAAGAATGATATTACTAGGTTTGTGTCTGGTTGCCATAATTGCCAACAAGTTAAAGCCGAGCATCAATAGCTGGGTGGCTTAGCCCAAGATATAGAGATCCCTACTTGGAAGTGGGAAGAAATTAACGTGGATTTTGTGGTTGGTTCGCATAAGACTAGAAGGCATTTTGATTCTATTTCGATTGTGGTTGGTAGAATGACAAAGTTGGACCATTTACTATCGGTCAAAACTATTTATGGTGCAGAAGATTATGCTAGATTATACATCCAGCAGTTGGTTAGATTGCATGGGGTGCCTTTGTCTATCATTCCGAATCGTAGTGCTCAATTCACTTCACACTTTTGAAGGTATTTCCAAGAGGCCTTGGTACCAAGGTTAAGCTCAGTATGGTCTTCCACCCTCAAACGGATGGCTAAGCCGAAAAAACTATCCAAACTCTTGAGGATATGCTTAGAGCTTGTGTTTTGGAGTTTAAGGTTAGTTGGGATGATCATCTTTCACTAATTGAATTTTCTTATAATAATAGCTATCATGCAAGCATTGGTATGGCTCCTTTTGAGGTCCTTTATGATGAAAGTTGTAGATCACTGGTTGGGTGGTTTGAAGTGGGACAGATGGTTTTGTTGGTCTGAATTTGGTTATGGAGGCCTTAGAGAAAGTGAGGATGATAAGAGAGAGGTTGAAAATAGCCCAAAGTAAACAAAAGTCCTATGCTGATGTGATGATAAGGGATCTTGAATTTAAGGTTGATGATTGGGTCTATTTAAAGGTTTCACTCATGAAGGGTGTGGTTTGTTTTGGTAAAAAAGGTAAATTGAGTCCAAGATTTGTAGGTCTTTATAGAATGTTGAGGAGGATTGGTAAGATGGCCTATGAGTTAGAGTTGCCCAAAGATATGAATATGGTTCATCCGGTCTTCTATATATCTATATTGAGAAAATGTGTGGGTGACCCAAGAGCTATTGTACCTCTTGATATTGTGGGCGTTGTTGAAGACAATTTGACTTATGAGGAAGTCCCGGTATAAATTTTGGATAGACAAGTGAAGAGGTTGAGGAAAAAGGATGTTGCTTCCATCAAGGTCCTTTGGAGAAACCAACAAGTTGAGAGTTACATGGGAAGCCAAGGAATACATGCAAAATTGATATACCTATATCTTCCATTCTATTCAAGCATAAGATACTAATTTAAGTCCACTATGTGATTTCAAGTCTTAAGTTTCAGCCCTTGTTTCATTTGCATGCATTCATGTTTGTATTGACAAGTTCATGGTGATTTTGACACTTATGTTGGGATTTTTGAAATGGTGTTTATTGCATTTGTTGCATTCATGTGTTGGGCTGAAATTATCTTGATTACTTCTCTTATATATATTTCTTTGATATTCGGAGATGAATGTTCCCAAGGGGGAGATATTGAAACGCCCCAAAAAATGCTCGAAAAAGCCTAAATTCATAACTTTCATATATCTCAAAATCCATGTGCTATATCGAAAATCCGAAAATGTATTCTTCTTCAGGGGGCAAAACTGAGTGTGATATGGGTATAACCAAAATTTTAGAGGACCCATAGCGAAAAATGAATTTCACAAAATTTCAAATTCCAGTGGCAATCCGCGTTAGCTCTGGGACTGATGATGGTCACGCTCCAATAAGAAAGCGATGGCTATCAGTAATTAACCTAACATAGGTTAGGCTCGAATCCACAGAAAATATAGGGCTTGACTAGAAGATTTCACTATTAATCATTCCTTATATCTATTACTACAATCTAGATGGGGGGTTATTGTGATTCAAAGAACAACTTAAAATGAACACTAATTAAGATTCGGGAAAATACTCAATTTTGGGAACAACTTGGGAATTTGTGTTCCCCATGGTTCATTGACTTGATTACCCTACGTAATATAACTACAATTAGTGAATCGCATGCAGGATGGTAACTTAAGTTCTTCCATTCCTCTTGTGAAGGTGAAGGTCGAATTTCACCATGGCGTTTGGTTGGCTACCATCGCATGCCAACTAACCGTTACCTATTTCCCAGTCAACCTCCCCCTAGTCAGGTTTGATCGATTAGATGGAAAAAAATCAACTGAATCCTATCATCTATTCCTTTTTCTTATTTGTCATTACCTTGGTCGGGATCGTGATAGTAGGCAGGGTTTGGTGTTGGCCACCATCAAACAACATTAATCAAGAAGGGAAATAGATAATACATTCAAAAGCCCAATCATATATATGCACAAAACCTAGGTCATCTCAAGTCAACTACTCATGGTTCCCACAACCCCAAGTTGTAGGTGATTAGCTACTCATGGCTAAGATAAAACATGCAAAAATGCAAATAATAGACATAGTTGAGAGTTTCACCAATAACAATAGAGGAGATAGGCACCACAAGTTGCAAGCTCACAAGCTTGATTGATCAACAATGAGTACAAGGCAAGGTTTGCAATTCCCAAACTGAGTTTTCCCAAAGAAGACACTAATCTACTCTAAAACCTAAGAAAAGCTTCAAAGTTATATTAAGAGATGTCTATTGCTCAAACTCTCCTAAAAAAGATCTCACTTAAAGTATTTATAGTATTTACAAAACAAACCTAGAAATCAAGCAAAAAAGACAACTGGCATCTGATAGATTTTTCAGTTACAACTCGTAGGTTGGCTTGCGAGTCATAGTTTGGGTTTCGTATCAGGTTCATGGCATCTTGGACTGAACCAGTACGACCCATAGGTACGAGTCATTACTTGAGCTACGACTCGTATGTTGGTCTCATAGTCTTGGCTTTCAGTTTTTGGTCCAATATTTTGGCTCTCTGATTCTTACTACGAGTCTGCCTATACGAGTCGTAGTGTGTCTTATGACTCTTAGGCTGGGACTAGTAGGGGTGACCTTCACTTGGAATATTTCTGATTTTTGGTCTCTAATTCTTGCTATGGCACCACCCTACGACTCGTAGCGTGAGCTACAACTTGTAGAAGAGCTCATATGGCCTATGCTTCAGCAAAATCTGCAGCTTTTCTTCAAAATCATGCCAACCTAACTTTTTTGCAAGACTAACACAAAAACACATCAAAATACTAAAAAGTCGCTTTAAAAACTCACAAAATCCTTTGTTTTAGTCATCGAATGCGCTGTAATTTGGCAGAATATCAATACCCTTAACTTAGAATTATTGCTTGTCCTCAAGCGACGATTCAATCTATGCAGATAAAGAGAAATACATAGTAACTATATCAATGGCATATACAATAGCTAATTTGATTCAGGTACCCAACTACTACTTTCAAAATAGAGCACAAAGTCATTGAGCAAACAAGAACATCATGAGGTACCTGACATCTAACTTTAATAAGCTAAGGAGTATTAACCTTCCACATTCACTGGCATAGTCATATGCTACTCAAGTAGTGCAAATGCCGTCACTAGAAAAAAGTCCCTTATACTAACTCAAGAACATGCAAAAATCAGGGACTGAGAAAACATTCTCACTCTCACAGTAGAAATTCATGCACAATGACCAACACCATAAGCTTGGCCCTATGCTCATTTTCCTGGCTTGGTGACAAAGTGAATTTGGATCACTTTAGTACTTAAGAGCTTGTAACATAGGTTCTTGGTGCTTTGTTACAGCATTTTAGGCATTTAGTGACTAAAATCTATCTGTGAACTATGCTTACCAACACTTTTACCTTAACAATCTATCAAATTTCACTAATCCCTCCCTTATTCCACCATTTTAAGCTTTTCTCGAGAAGTTCTTTCACTTTTTCAATTTCAAACTCACTTTTGCATATCTTTTCAGACCAAGGCACTTTTTCTTTTCTTTTTCTTCACCCCGCTCATGATTAATCATTTTCTTTCTTTTCACTTCAACTAACCACTTTATTTTTGTTACTTTACCATAATAAGGGCCACCCTCAACTTAGGCTTTTAGACTAAGGTGAAGTACACAATATCTATGTCTCAAACCAGGGACACCAATGTTGCCACCCTCAACTTAGGCTTTTAGCCTCAATTAAGGTTCACATGTTCAAGGATAGATCAGGTCTAATATCAGGGTATTTCATCAAATAACATCAAGTCAACAAGGTGTCAAGAAAGAATTAGTACATAAGAAGCTCAAACATTTGGAGCAAGGGATTCATTAGTTCATTTGGTAGGCAATTAGGCAAAAGTGGACTTCCTATCAAAATAAGGGCCTAAGATCCCCTCCAAATCAGCTAAGTCACTGAACCAAGCTTAAACTACGAGGGAAAGTTGTGAGTCCATACAAAATGCATGAATGCAGCAAAATAAGCTCACAGCACACATGGTAATTACATCCACAATCAAGTATTGACTTATAGGTCAAGCTTTCAGTCTCAGCTTACCTTCATAATATCATAACAAACATTGCCAGATACTCAGAACTATATGAATGCATCAATACTCACAACCTCAGAAATTTTGAGGGTACCCAATTTTGAATCAAAAGTTTGAAGAAAATTTAATAGCGATGTATATGCCATTAACATAACATTACTATGCAGTTACAAATTATCTATACTTCCTAAAACATGCTGGTTCAACAGAAAATTAAACATCCACAAGGAAAAATAAACACGGCAAGGAAACCTTAGGATCAAAATAGGGAAAGTTATAGACTTGAGGCTAGTCAGGCTTCACCTTAGTCCATAACTTCCATGACCCACCAAAAGATGATATTTTGTCCTCAAAGTAAAGACAAAACACGAACAAAACATTATAACATAGATATATGTACAGACATTCATTAAAAAAAAATTCCAAAGTAAAAGTAAAAATAACATCCAACATAAACATAATTAAAACACAACAAAAAATCAACATAATAACAAGATTGTCTAAAAAAAGAACAAAGTATCCAAAATGTCAAGATAAAACTGGCGTCAAAAGAAGTCAAACATCTTGGTGCTCATGCACTAGTCTTGGGCTGATCAGTGGGGTCCAGGGGCTAGCTCTCCTCCTCTGCTACAATGCCAGAAGAACCCTATCCAGGTGGGGTATGTTGTGCTCGGTCTCTCTGAATAGCCGCCAATAAAAGCAACTCCTGCACCACCTTCTCAGGTATGGACTCTTTCTTCTTAGGTCTTAGCTTCTTCGGGGTTAGCGCTGGATCAGCGCGCTCTAGGGGCCTTTTCCCTCTGGTATTCGGTCGGTCGGTGAGCCAATCAAATGCCTCATCTCCTACTAGTGCTCCCTTTGGGGCTGGAACAGGAGTTCCCAATATCTATAGTAAGTCGACCTTGAACCTGGCCAACTCCTCAGTCACTGCACTCGTGTCGAAAGGCTAGCACCCTCGAGCCTCTTTTGGACTCTAGCCTCGAATGTGTCGAATCATGCATCAATCGCTTGGATTCTATCATCAACTAAATCTCGAGCAAATGCCTATATACTCTCCTCGGCGTCTCAAACAGTCTGATCAAATCAATGGTTAGACCCGTGTTGATAACTCTCGCAGCCTACCCTCTACTACAGTCACCCTATGCAATAAAGCTTGAAAAGCAACAGTAGAGAAAAGAGGGTAAACCCGAAATGTGGTTATTGCTGGTGTTACGGTGCTAGTGGATGGTGTAGACTCGATCTTGGTTGCCGGTGTGGGCTCTGTAGTGGTCGAAGTAGTACACATAGGAGTTGGTGGTGAACCTAAAACCTGCGGCTTGATCGAAAATTGCTAGGATAACTGGAGGAGCTGCTCGTGGTAAGGCCATCGGATTCTCGTCAGCCTTTATCAGGCTGGGATCCATAGCGTGTGTAGCCTCCATGTAAGGGTCCCGATGGGAGTCGATGGGAACACCTGCTACACCGCATAATCAATGAAAAAAAATTGGAGTCATCTGAGGTGAACTACTCCCCGAGTCATTTTTCTCCACTTCTTGTACCTCATCTTCAGACTGGGAGGCACTTGTAACTTCCATAGGCTCCAGAGCATTTCTACCGGCTCCGGCACTATGCACCTTTAGGAAGGAAAGCAAGTCCCATCGATTGAGTTGTTGATGGAATAAGGTCTGCTTTCATATCTAAAAGAGGCCCAGGTCTTGTAATTGATAGAAAGAAAGGTCATATCCCAATTTTATTTCCATGCCTGCAGGAAAGAAGATCGAGAATGCCGAACTAGCAAATGCAGAAAGCAATTACGGGCTCAGGTTTGAGGAACATTGGTAAAAGGGTGAATCCTGACTCTGTGGACTTCAACAGAACCCTCGGACCTCTCAGTCTCAGAAGATTTGTCCACTAGTCTCCGCCTGAACGTTTGATAGCCCTCTTGTATTTGGGTGGCATGATATCTGCAACACAACCAACAATCCCATAAGTATTAAAATAATTTACTTACGTAACACACAACAAAGAACAAAACTAAATAAAGGGCAAACACGAATTGATGCAACTGCAGATGTACAGGTACGAGTCTAGTTACAACTCGTAGGATGACCTACGAGTAATATACTAACCTCATAGAACCATTTGTGCCTTTAAAAATGCTTTCTGATTACAGAAACAAGACACAATTATGACTCGTAGGATGGCCTATGAGTTGTAGGCTTGGGCTCGTACCTAGTTTTAGAAACATTTTTAAAACTCAGCTAAGTCTACGAGACCCCCACTATGAGTTGTTTCTAAAACTCAGCTAAGTCTACAAGACCACACTATGAGTTGTACTAGGTACTATGAATCATATGTGGGTCTTGTATTAGGAATGTGAAGGAATTACAGGTTACTGATGTTTGCAACGAGGGATCACTGCGACTTGTATAGGAACTTACGAGTCGTAAGAGTGCCTCGTAACTGAGCACAGAACTACCTACAATGCCTACTCATTTCTCACTCGAGGCACAAATTCATCACCAAATCTCAACACATTTAAACAAAGGGAAGCAAAGCAAGACTAAACGACACATATTCAACTCTAAACTAACATTGGCAATTCAAAACGACCATTAACCTTAGGAGTCGAGGTCAATTTTCAATTTGTCAAGCGCACCAAACATAGAACACATTCTAAACCAACACTTGGCAATTATTCAACATTCCAAAGAAGTGTAATCACCGTTCACAACGATTCCATCAAAACTCATATGCTCAAACACAAGCAATCACACCCATAACCATCCATTCTAAACTCTCAACTAGGCTCAATTCACAACTCAATCATTTTGAAAGCCAACAAACCCTAGATTACAAGCTTAGCTCAACAAAGCAATATATGGCATATTCAAGCATGATTAAACTAAACCCACAATCATGTAGGGAAGAAGCTTATCATTAATAACCTAAAAATGGAATCAAAAAGCTTACCGATTGCGTTGAAAAGTGAACCCAAAGAAGGAGAGATGATTTTCGCATCAAAAACCTAGGATTTGGTACCCTTTGCCAGAATCTTCGCCAGAAAATGACATGGGAAACCAGATTTTTTGGTTAGAGATAGATTTACAGAATGGGAAATGGTTTTCCCTCGTGTTTATGGTTAGAAAATGGGGAAATTGGGGTTAAAGATTATTTTGACCCTTTTTTATAACAAACTGGGTCAGATTTTAAAATGCCTCAAATCGGGGCTATGAGCCCCTAAATTACGAGTCATAGGTCATCCTACGGCTTGTAGGTCGCAGTCTCGTACCTAACCCAACACTTAGCAAAACTCAGAAATCATACTTGGGTACTACGAACCACTCTTACGACTCATAGGGGATTCTATGAATCGTAAGGTTGGCTCGTAGCATATGTGTCAACTTCAGATACTTACTTTTTCCCCCTACGAGACATGACTACAAGCTATAGTAAAGACTATGACTCATAGACCTGCTCTAGTAGTTGCTCTAAGTCTAATTTCTCCAGATCTTCAGTTCTTCCATTTTTTACCTGCAAACCAAGCCTCAAAGCACAGAAATCCTCAAAATTATTACAATTGCATCATTATGTCTAACTATAAATCCAACTACTACTACTACTACTCTAAGCCTCAAATAAACAAATAATTAGCAAAATGCCTCCCACTTTTGAGCAAGACATTTAGTCATAATCGCACTATATTATTGGAGTTCTTGTCAGAATTCCTGGCATAAAATGTGTTTCTTGGTGACCAAATCCTTCATATATTTAGCATATCCAGGCATTTTCTCCAATGCTTCTAGGAGAGGGATGTTGATCGAGAGTTGCTTTAACATAGAGTGAAAGTGTTTGAATTTACCCTCCTCTTCCTTTTTTTGAGCCTTTAAGGGAACGGAGAAGGAGGTTTTGGGATGGATTTCACTTTGTCATGCTCCCTTATCTCTTCTTCTTGCATCCTAACACCCTTCGGATCTTCTCCCTCAACTTCATATTCACTATCAATACCCTTCGTGACAACTTCATCCACCATAATCGGCATAGACTCTATCTTTTGATTGATACTAGAGATATCTGCTTTCATTCCCTTCAAGGTCTCATCTTGATGTTCTGCTCGCTTCAACAACTTTTCAAACATATCTTCGATCCTAGAATTGCTTGATCCAGCATCATGATTGTGTGGTGGCACATAAGGATCGCTTCTGTAGCCTTCTCTTCTCCCCCAAGCTGCGTCTGATACTCTCTCTCTCTCATAATATCCACCCTTATTATCTCTGTACATCCCATCGCGGTTGAAGTTTCAGCCTTGATTCCCGGAACCTTGCCCCCAAGAGTCTGAATTGGACCCTTGAGGGTTGTTCCAGAAACCCGTCGCTTGGTTGCTTACATAATAGGCATCCCTGTCAAAGAATTGATCATCATATGCAGGAGTAATTGGAGATTGGTGAGCTATTGCCTTCACACTAGCCTGGTTTTGCTTCAAAACCAAATCCATGCTCGTACGGTGTTGAGTAAGTTGCTCCATAATCTCTTCATTCACTTTCGCTTGCTCACTATTTGTGGTAACCGCACAAGAACTCTTTGTTTACCATGCTCACTCTGGCCCTATGCTCGGTTATTCTTCACCACCTATTCCATTCTCTCTGCCACTAGCTCAAATGGTTGATCAAGAAAAACACCTCCCATGATCGTGTTGGCGCAAGCTTTGCTACTATCATCAAGTGTTCTGTAAAGATCTCGACCAAAGAATCATCAACAATCTTACGGTCAGGGACCACTCACAAGCATTTGGTGAATCTCTCCCATATAGTGCTAAGAGAGTCTCCAGGCAATTACTCGAAGTTATTAATTTGGTCCTTAAGTTTCAGCTTCTTCGACCTTGGGAAATATCTTTCTAGGAACACCCTCTGCAGCTCAACCCAACTCGTGATGGTACCCGGAGGGAGCTCAAACAACCATATTGTTGCATTGTCAATCAGTGACAATGGGAACACCCTCAATCTAATAGCGTCAATAGAAATATTTTGTGTCCTCATAACACTTTTGCACACGAAGATGGCATTTTGGAGATGATGGTGGGGATCCTCTGATGGTAACCCTATAAATAGGCCACGATTTTGGAGCATCTAGAGCAATCCACTTGATACCGCAAACTTAGCATCTGTTGGTAGAGGGGGCAATACTATAGAACCGGTAACGTCCATCACCATAGGTTTTAGTCGATATTGATTCCAGCCGTAAGCATTTGCATTAAAGTCTCCGAGTTGTGGCCGGTTAACCCTTGGTGGTGGATGCTCCTCTCTCTTTAATTCTTCCTCATTCTCATGCATATTCTCCTCAACCTCAATGTCCTCACTCACTCAAGCCATCCTTCTTGGTAGTCAATAGATCTCCAAATTTAGTGGAGCTAAGGGATTGCCTTGGCTCCTTGTATTGGGCATACAACCTAGTATATCCTACAAAAGAAATCAAACAACAAAAATAAAACAAAAGTAAAGTACAAGAGACTCTAGAAATTAACACTAGAATTAACTAATAGTGAATTCAAATCAAACCTAGTCATATTCTCTGGCAACGACGCCATAATTTTATGATGATTGTCACGCTCCAATAAGAAAGTGTTCGCTATCAGTAATTAACCTAACCGAGGTTAGGGTCAAATCCATAGGGAATACAAGACTTGACTATAAGATTTCACTGCTAATCATTTCTAGTATCTATAACTACAAACTCTAGATAGGAGGGGGCTTTGTTGTGATTCAAAGAACAACTTAAATGAACACTAATTAAGATTTGGGAAAATACTCAAATTTGGGAACAACTTAGGAATTTCTGCTCCCCATGGTTCATTGACTCGATTACCCTAGGTAACATAACTACGATTAGTGAATTGCATACAGGATGGTAACTTAAGTTCTTCCAACCCTCTTGTGAAGGTGAAGGTCGAATTTCACCATGGCACTTGGTCGGCTACCATGGCATGCCAACTAACCGTTACCTATTGTCCCAGTCGACCTCCCCTTGGTCAGGTTTGGTCGATTAGACAGGAACACATCAATCGAATCCTATCATCTACTTCCCTTTTCCTATTTGTCACTACCTTGGTCGGGATCGTGATAGTAGGCAAGTTTTGGTGTTGGCCACTACCAAACAGCATACTCATGAAAGGAAATAGATAATACATGCAAAACCCCAATCATAAATATGCACAAAATCTAGGTCATCTCAAGTCAACTTCCCATGGTTCTCACAACCCCAAGTTGTGGGTGTTTAGCTACTCATGGCTAAGATAAAACACACAAAAATGCAAATAATAGACATAGTTGAGAGTTTCACTAATAACAATGGAGGAGATAGGCACCACAAGTTGCAAACCCACAAGCTTGATTGATCAACAATGAGCACAAGGCAAGATTTACAATTCCCAAAATGAGTTTTCCCAAAGAAAACACTAATCTACTCTAAAACCTAAGAAAAGCTTCAAAATTATATTGAGAGATGTCCACTGTTCGAACTCTCCCAAAAAAAAACCTTTCTTATACTATTTATAGTATTTACAAAATAACCCTAGAAATCAAGCAGAAAAGACAGCGACATCTGATAAATTTCACAGTTACGACTCGTAGGTTGGCCTACGAGTCATAGTCTCGGTATTGTATCAGGTTCTTGGCTCTTGGACTGAATCGGTATGACCTATAGGTATGAGTCGTTACGTGAGCTACGACTTATATGTTGGTCTCATAGTCTTGGCCTTCAGTTTTTGGTCCAATATTTTGGCTCCTGATTCTTGCTACGAGTCCGCCTATATGAGTCGTAGTGTGTCTTACAACTCATAGGCTGGTGCCTGTAGGGGTGACCTTCACTTAGCAGATTTCTGATTTTTGCTCTCTGGTTCTTGCTACGAAACCACCCTACGACTCGTAGCGTGAGCTATGACTCGTAAAAGAGCTCGTATGGTTTATGCTTCAGCAAAATCTGTAACTTTTCTTCAAAATCATGACAACCTAACTTTATTGCAAGATTAACACAACAACACATCAAAATACTAAAACTTTGCTTTAAAAACTCACAAAATTCTTTGTTTTAGGCATCAAATGTGCTGCAATTTGACAGCACATCAGCGTTGCGAGTTTTCTTATTTCAGCCTAAGGCTTAGGGTTCTTGGACCTAAACCTTCCTATGCATAAAAACACATATACTTAATCATATTTCAACTCCATATCATACAAGACATTTCCCAAAACTCTCTCTAACACTTGGACAAATATTTCACCCAAATTCTAGTGTCCCAATCTCATTTCAGATCTCAATGATTTCATTCAAGCATCAAATTCTCAATCAAATCTTCATCAAGAAAATCTCCAAAGTTGAGGTATATGGATTTCAACCATTGGGTCATTTCACCTATGGTGCCTAGCCTTCTTTTTTACCTAAATTGCTTGTTTTTTAGTTAGATTATCTATGGGTATCTCTTACTATGAAAGTTGATTATAAACTATGTTGGGGTTTCATAAAATGTGACCGTTTAAGTTGAGCTATGAATCTATGAACCATTATATGATTTGATGAAGGGTTTTGATGTATCTTGCATGAGGGTATTACCAAGTATTGGTGGTGGTTTTAAATTGATTTTTCTCACATAATTTCACTCTTGGATTTCATGATTTTGTACTAGCATTACACACCCGCCAAGTGTTTGATAAAATATCTGGTTATGGAATCTTGACACATTGAAGGTCCAATGCATGGCATATGAGTTAAGTGACTTTATAATGATGAAAGGAATGTATGTATGTGTTGATCTCATGAAAAGTATCTATAGTGTTATAAGTTGACCACACCTAGTTAAGGAAATGTTATGCCTCAACCACTATGATGGGGGGTGGTAAGCCCATCTACCAATTGGGGGTGGGGGTATATTCCTCAATAACTTGACCATTATGATTGGGGGTGGTATGCCCATCTATCAATTGAGGGGTAAATTTCTCAATCACTTCCCAAGCTGTGGTTATATATTGGATTCCAAGTACTAGTTTTCTTAGTCTATAAAGGTGGTCTCTTCCTACATATGTAATATATTGTATATAAGTATGTTTTACTTCAAGCATCATTAATGCACGTCATATTGATATTATGCTCATTCATTGCCTAATTAAGCATTTCAATTATGCCGTTTATCTCTTGTTGCATTGCATCCTACATACTTAATACATTCAAATGTACTAATGTATACTTTATGCCTACATGATGTTACCATGTAGGAACTGGAGCTCCACTTGATCATCTTTCTCCTCCGTGTGGCGAGTTGGTTCTCTTAAAGATAAGCTATTGGTGAGTCCTCAAGTCTGGAGACACTATATTTGCTCTTTTACTCTTGTTATCTTTATGTTGCACTTTGATACTAAAGGGTAGGCCCAGAAGGTTGTCTTGGCCCCTACTTAAATCTAAGCTTGGAGGTGTTGTTGGGCAAGTTATGTAATGATGCTTTAAGCTTTTACTCTCTTGACTCTTGTATGTTTTCAATCTATGAAAGACTCCCTTAGTCCCTTTACCCTACTGTATGTTCTCGTGATGTTGTTTACTTGCTTTCGCGACCAAGGATATGTAATGATATGCTAAGAGGCTTGTTTGGGTCCCTTCGGGTTTCCTATTCGCTATGTCACATCTAGGTCGTAGGCTTTGGTCATGACAAAAGAGGTGCATATAGGGAAATCGCCTAGCTTTGTTGCTCAGGGGGAGTATGGAAAAGTTTGTTATTTGAGAAAATCTTTGTATGGTCTAAAGCAGATTCCTCATGCATGGTTTGGAAAATTTAGCAATGTAGTTTAGGAGTTTGGGTTGAAGAAGAGCAAGTGTGATCACTCAGTCTTCTACAGGCAGTCAATGATAGGTAATTATTCTCCTAGTTGTTTTTGTTGATGACTGTTATCACAGGAGATGATTGTACTGGAATTTCTTCTCTCAAGCATTTTTTGCATGCCAAATTTTGTACTAAAGACTTGGGACAGTTAAAATACTTCTTAGGTGTAGAAGTAGCGAGAAGCAAGCATGGGATTTTCTTATCTCAAAGAAAGTATGTACTTGACCTACTTGTAGAAATGCAAAGTTGAGAGCAAAACCATGTGGCACGCCAATGTATCCTAATGTACATCTTACTAAGGATGATGTTGGCCCTTTTGATGCTCCGAAAAGATACAGAAGATTATTTAGGAAATTGAACTACCTTATTGTGACTCGTCCAGATATTGAATTTGCAGCCTGTATTGTCAGTCAATTCATGTCTGTACCAACAATCAGACATTGGGATTCCTTGGAACAAATTCTATGTTCTTTGAAATGATCTCCTGGCCTTGGCATATTGTATAGTGACCACAAACAAACTCGTGTTGAATGTTTCGCAGATGCAGATTGGCCTGGATCAAGAATTGATAGAAGATCGACTATTGGCTATTGTGTCTTTGTTGGTGGAAATCTAGTATCTTGGAGGAGTAAGAAATAAAATATTGTATCTCAATCTAGTGGAGAGTCTGAGTATAGATATATGGCTCAGTCCACATGCAAAATACTATGGATACAACACCTTTAAGCTGAGGTTGGTTTGAATCCTTCTTTTCCAGCAAAACTTTGGTATGATAATCAAGTTGTTCTACATATTGCCTAAAATCCAGTGTATCATGAATGGACAAAATATATTGAGGTTGATTGTCACTTTGTCCATGAGAAGATTCAAGAGAATGTGATTTCCCAAGCTATGTGAAGACAAGGGAGCAATTGGGTGATATATTCACGAAGCCTTTGAATGGAACTCGAATGGAATATCTTTATAACAAGTTTGGCATGATCAATATCTATGCTCTAACTTGAGGAAGTGTGTTACAAAATGTACTGTTATATCTAGTATTTATATCATAATCATAGGTAGAGACATTTAGGAATCTTTTCTAATTTTATTTCCTTACACAGATTTACATATACACCTACAAATGTTTTTATTCTTGGAATAATATGACAAGGAAATTAATTCATTTGGCTCTATATTTTACAATTTTCAAAGCTGAAGCCTCCAAAGATATAATTTGTTCCTGCAATGAACCAACTCTGTTTAATCTCAACATGCCTTAGTGTTTTCATTTACGGAAAAATCTAATTTCCTCACAGAAACTGCTAAGTACTTGAGGGGAATTAGTGGTTGCAATGTAGCTGCCAACAAATGATCCACTGTATGGGGATTCAAATTTAAGACCTTAAGAAGTCTCAATTTACTAAGCTGGCTGAATTTGTTTATTTAAACTGGCTGAATTTGTTTAAACTCTCCGAACTAAATGAACCATCCACAACCGGCGAGCTTCGAAGCTCCACTTCAATCTCGAATTGCCCCTCCATAACGGAGCTTCAAGCTGGACAGAATAATATTTAAATCAAGATAAGTGAAGAAGAAGTTCAGCACTCTTATCCTATCAGAAAATGCAAAATACATATTTGGTGAGTATCTTTCAACGGAAAAACATAAGATACAAAATATAAAATTTACAAATCAAGTGAAAATGTCATTTTATTCCTAATACAAATCAGTTTTGTGACTCCTGAATTTAATAGCCAATTTCATTAAACTGAAGGTGTGATTCATAATTAGGTGAAACTATAAATTTATTAAATAATACATTAGTAATTTTTGTCAATCCACATAATTTTGACTTATCAAAATGACTAAAGTTAAAGGGTTAATAGATTTTGATAGCTATCGTTATATCAATACCATATATTCCTCAATTCTAAATTGTTATTTCATTGTATTTAATGTATTTAAGGTTTGTTTTTTATTATTTACTAACGTATTTATTTCATTTCAAGGCACGAAACATGGTAGAATCTGTTTTCAGAATGGTTAAATCCTTAAATCTCATCCATTAAACTTGCAGACTTCACATTATTAAACTATCATTTAAAAATTATTCATTCAACACTTAATTCGCTAAAATTCTTATCCGTTTAACAAAAATTGAGAGACAATATACTTTGTTGTTTAATTTTCTCTATTGTTCTTCGTCATAATTGATACTAATATTTACAATATTGATGTTACTGAAATTTATTAATAAATATGTTGTCCATTAGTTTATATGTCATTCCAAAAAAATGTATTATGTATATAATTAACATATCGAAAATCACTCAAAATACAATGAATACAGATGTAGTGAATGTATTTATTATTATAGTCAATACATATACAGTGATTACTATAAAGAATTAGAAATAGAGTAGATGAAAAAGTGCCTTCCTTTGATGAGACTCGTGTAGAGTTTAAATACAGTTGCAATAAACAAAAATAGCCTAAACTAACTCCTAGAATGTAGGAACAAATAACAACAACTAAAACAAACTAACGACTAAATAAATTCAACAACCATAATCCTAATCAAACTAAGTGTAGTAAAACAATGCTATAATACTAGTAAAACACTGTTATGCTAATGTTGCACTGTTACACCCCCCTCAAGTTACCTGTGAAGAGACACCACATAACTTGGAAAGCTGGCTTGGACAATGGTTTGGTGAGAGGATCTGCAAGTTGGTCAGCAGAGTGGATGTGCCTTATTTGAACCAAGCCATTGTCGACCTGGTTATGAACTAAGTTAAGATCAACCTCAAGGTGCTTCATTTTGGTATGATGTACTGGATTCTTGGCAATGTACGCAACTCCAAGATTATCACAGAGTATCATTGGAGCAGCAGGGAGTGACATATGAAGATCTTTGAGGAAGTGACTAACCCAATTCATTTCAGACAAAGCAGAAGCAACCACACGATATTCAACCTCAATTGAGGATTGAGAGACAGTTGGTTGCTTACAAGAACTCCAGGAATTAGGTGTTGTCTCCGGATAAACAATGTAACTCAAGATTGAGCGATGATCATGATGTCACCTGCCCAATCAGCATCAGCATAAGCATAGAAAGTAGTCAATTTTTGTGGAGAAATATGAATACCATACTAGAAAGTTTCTTTTAAGGTACCGTAGGATACGCTCAACAGCCTGCTAGTGAAACACAGAAGGAGAGATGTTGAACTGAGTAAGCTTGTTAACTAAGTATGTAATGTCAGGTCAGGTAAATGAAAGGTATTAAAGCTTAGCAAGCACACTTCGATATTCTTTGTCATCAGTTTTACGTGTTCTATCATCAACTACTATGGTCTCGAACATGTTCATAGATATAATAACCTAATTGGTCATTTTTTTAGTTTATCAGTAAAAATTACTATTTCGCCCTTTTGCAAGTTGCTTTGAACCTATTTTGAACTATCTATATTATTGGAACTGAAATCCTGAGTTTTAAAAGTTGTATATATGAGTTTTGACATTTTTGGAAGCTTAAATTGTTAAAAAAGTGAGTTTTTGTATCATTTGAGTTTTGGGTCTCAAATCAAAGATCAGTCGACTCCACTAGCTCCAAAATATCAAATTTGGTCTCGCATTAGTTACAGAACTAAATTCGAAGTTGAAATAAAGTTTTTAGGCCCAAAGGTGCCTTTTAATTTATTTTTGGAGCCAAAGTTTGACTTTGGTCAACATTCAAAGTTCAAAAGCTCGTATCAAAATTCTGACAGTTCCAGTAGTTTCGTATGGTGAAACTAATTCTTGAAATGATCTCATCGTAATTTTTGAAGTTGTCGAGTACAGTTTTAGTATTTTAAGTCTTAAACTAATTTATATGGTTTGTTGGTAAATGTATCATGGAGACCTCGAAATCAAATTTTGATTATTCCGTTGGGTCTGGATTGCCATTTTTGGTATAGATAAATATTTGGTTTGTGAAATGTTAATTCTGGAAGTGTCCATTCCGTGTTTTGGTTAAAGTTGAGTATTGATGGTGCAGTCACATTCCTTCTCTGTGTTCGCAGAGGTATGCTTGCTTGTGATCCATGTTCCTGGTCAAGGCCTTTGTGTTTCCGAGTTCAGTTATGCTAACCATCTGCGTTTGCGAAGCATGGTTTCCCCAACTCTCTGCGTTCATGGGAACCTACCTGCGTTCGCGGAGTGTAATTCCTACCTGGATAGTGATATATTCAAAACCCACTATTTTTATTCCATTTTCAAACCTTTCTAGCTTTTGGACGATTTTTGAAGGAGATTTTTGAAGAATTCTCTTGGGTAAGTGTTTGTAACATCGTTTTGATTAATTACATGATTATTATCTTGATTTTGTCTTGAATTTCATGATTTTGAATGTTCAAAATTGGAGGTTTTTAGTCTATGATTTTGAAACTTTAAATGGTGATTTCTCCTTCAATTTGAACTCGATTTTAGTTGGATTTTCACCTACAAACTCTATTTTTCATTTAGAACCTGTTTCTAAAGTCAATTTTCATATACAGGAACTTCAAATTTTAGACCTAATTTTGATCATTTTGCCCTTTGGACTGACTCGTCTTGGTGAGTTAGGTGAGTGTCATCAAACTCGAATTTCGAATCGTGACATATTTAAAAATATATAATAAAACAATTATCCTATCTAACTGGACGATGAAGATTATATGAATATTCCTAAAACATTCAAGATGCCTTAAGCGTATAAAGGTTCAAAAGAAACTTGTTCAATGAAGTTTTGAAAATTCTTATATGGATCAAGCTATTAGGGAAGGAAGGGTACAATAATGAACTTATTTGTTTTGTCATATTTTAGAAAATAGTTAGAATATGAATTTTTTGTTGTAACCATGTTTATCAATAACTTAGACAGTAGTGACACTCCTAAAAAGCTTTCAAAAATTATTGAGTGTTTGAAAAAAAAAATTGAAATGAAATATTTTCCTAAGACAATTTTGACATGAGCTATGGATTGAGAATTTGAAAAATAAAATATTTGTCATCAACTAATATATATAGAAAAAATTTAAAGCGGTTTTATATGAATAAATTACATTCATTGAGTAATCCAATGATTTTAAAATTACTTGACATAAATAAAGACTCATTTCAACCTCAAGAGAAAGATGAAGACTTCTTGGTGATTGAAACTTGAGATATGTAACCTCAAAAGAAAGATGAAGAGTTTCTTGATGATGAAACTCCATGTCTCAATGTAAATGGGCTATTGATGTACCTTGCTAATATTAATCAATCAAATATTTATTTTATAGTAAGTTTATTGGCAAGATTCAGTTCCTTTCCAGTGAAAAGATATTGAAATAGTATTGAACATATATAGATATTTTTGAGAAATCATGGACATGAGTTTATTTTATCCCGCTGAATTTAAGTCACAAATGATTAGTTATGCAGATGCAAAGTATTCATTTGATCTGCATAAAACTTTGTCTCAAATGAGATATACATATTTTCTTATATATAAAAGCACACAATATCTTGACATTCAATGCAAAAAATATACTTATAGCCCATCTAAGGATAACATGATCTTTACATTTTATTCTTTATATCTCTTGTATATATTTCTTGTTCTATATTACTGATATTTTATAATCGTTCCTAGGGTTCTTTTTTTCTTTTTGTAGAATTCTTGATAGGGGTATGCAAAATCGATCCAATCAATAAATTGAATAAAAAAATGCTTTGATTTTGATTTTTTAATTTTGAATTATTGGATAAACTGATGACCCATTAAAATTGTAGTAATTTACTCCTTTACTGCTATATAATATTAAATATAAATATTAGTACCTACTAGTTATTACCTTTACTATTTAGTCTTCAGTTCATATCTTATAGTGACTTTGAGTTCAGAATTTCATATTATCCAAAATGTTAAAACTTAAAGTAAGAACCCTATTCTCCTTAATTTAAGGAATCTTAGTAACTCAATTGGTTGGTTACCTTAACTCCTACTTTGTTGTTGAGAGTTCAATTCCCTATATTGTAATCCCCTCCTCGTTTCCCCTTCCTCTGCCCCCAATCGTTTTTAAAAAAAAAATATTCTTCTTAATTGCTCATTGGTAAACTAGTAAACCTATTCATGGGGGACAACGACGGTCAGCTTCCAATGACTATGGCTAGGATTGTGAATTGTGAGTATTTGCTATCCTTTTATTACACCAAATAGAAATTTTGCACTAAATGAGTATTTTAATTACTCTATTTTTTTTTTAAATTCTTCTCTAATATCTTCCCTTTTCTAGTTTCTCTTCTTTTGCATACCCAATTTTTCAGAAAATCTGAATTTTCTCATAAATAATATATCAGAGCCGAATTAAACATACTTAATTGAGGTTAATATAATGAACATTTTGATTATTTACTCTAATAAATATTTTTCCTTTTCAGCAATATTAAAGATTTCCTTTAAGAAAATCTCTTCAAAATTATTTCATGATTTACTATCTGATATAATTATTTCATGAACATTTTGTTATTAATTAAACCGATAAACACCCGATAGAATTATCAAAATACCCCTAGAGGAGAGGTATATGTATGACGTGTCTTCCCATGCTCAAATGGCATATCCGAGATGGAATATATGATCAGCATGAAAAATTGAATGAAAAATTGGTCTCGATTGATTTTTTGTGCAACTGGATTGAAAAATAATTTTTTGATCGGAAAGCTGAAACAATGTTGATTCGCGACAGAGGCACATTGTGCCCCTGTCGTGGACCTATACTTATTTTTTTTTCAATTTTTTTGATGGGATTGGAAAAATCCATTTGAAAAGTTTTTGGAGAAAAACACACTAGGGCGCACCCAGTCCACGTTGCGAACTGTGGTATTTCGAACTGAAATTTTTTTTTAATTTGAAAGGGATATTCTAGACATTTTCTAATCCTTCCTTAACTTAAAACATGATTAAAATAGGTTGTTTTGAGTGTAAAAGGGGTTTTGAACCCCATTCTAAGTCCTTTATAAGTCATTGAAGAAGACTAGAACTTGAGAGAGGAGAAGAGGACCGTGAGATTGAAGATTTTAAGGGAGAATTCTTGAAGGTTGATTGGTAAAGCTTCACACCAGGTATGTAAGGCTAAATCAAGCATGGGATTGCTCTCTCATATGGCCCATAGATGGTCATAGATGAGTTGAGAGTTCATGAGTCCCCATACATGTTTGTTGAATTGTTTCTTGAAGGTTTTCTTGATAATTATATTAATTACATGTATTTTCAATGTTGATGATCATCAAAAACTTATTTTCTTGAATTGAATAATTTTTATGAGATATTTTATAACCCTACATGATAACTTTGAAAGCATGCACGAATGAACCTAGGGATTCAGTCTAGAGCCTTTATTTGAGAATGACAATTGTGATTGTGATGTGAGAATGATGATGAGTTGATAGAACTTGATAGTCCTGTGAATATCCATAAATGAACTCCAATAATTTGTCTATTCGGTTGTTCCCTAATGATCATCCTAAGTCTTGAGCTATTGATTGAGATATTGATTGATGAGATGAATTGAGTCTTTATGAGACTGATTGAATGATGCTTCCTCCACAAGGTTGATTGAGATGATTTGATTGAGATGGTTTGATTGAGATGGATTGTCTTATGAACATTGAGTCTTGGGAGGAGTATCGAGCACTGAAATGGGTAAGAGTAATACCAACTCGCACTTATTAACTACATTTCCAAGCATAGGTGAGGATTAGAACCACTACGCTATATTAAGGTACGCTCTTGATAGAAGTCCCTGAAATAATAAAGGACTTGTAGATTGTCGTCTCCATTTTGGATTGTCCATTATGATTTCGATTCGTTCTCTATTTGGAAAGTATAAAACGGCTGTGACAATACCAGCATGATGTTGTACAATCATTGGCTCATAAGTGATTGTTGCCAGATAAGAAAAACTCCCAGAAAGTTCCCATATTGAGAATTCTAAGTCAAGATGAGATGAGTTGAGTTGGTTTTGATTTGATTGATGAGATTTGATTGTTTGATGGTTCAGTTGTCTACTCTTCATTCTTGCTTTAGATAGACACTTGACATTTTGATCAGTTATTGAGTTGATGTTGTTCCATATTATTCTACATGTTTCTATTTCATTCAGCTATTTTATATACCGTACATTCCACGTACTGACGCCACTCTGCACTATATCATTTCATAATGCAGATACAAGTGTTAGAGATCGTCAATGGGTGCATCATTTAGGATCTAGGATATTCAGCTAATTGGTGAGCCTCCCTTACTTCGGAGGATTCATTCGATTTATTTCATCTTGCTTTAAAGTTAGATTTGATTAGCTTTATGTAGAGTTGAGGTAGCCATGGGTCTGTTATTGGCATCGTTTGATAGTGATAGAGGCTTCATAGACTAGAATCAAATATTAATGTTAAGATTTGTGAGCTAGTTTCTTTCTACTAGCCTTTTCATTTATAAAATTATTTTCAGATTAGATGAGATGTACCTATTTACTTCCTTTTATCTTTCGCTGATTAGTAGAGTTTATTAATTGAATGAATGTGATGGGGCGAAGTGGTTCACTTGGGGACTATCAATAGTCTCTGGCTGCCGGCCACATCTAGGATACACTCGTGGGGCGTGACAAACTTGTTATCCAAGCACAGAGTTCAAGAATCCTAAGGAGTTTATGAAGTCGTGTCTAGTAGATTCCTGATTATTGGTGTGAAGAGCTCTATATCCATAATAGAGAGGCTATATCACATTAGGAATTGTTTCACTTCTTTCATGTTTTAAATCATGCGATAGAGTTATGCTCTATGAAAGGTTCACTTCTAATTCATGCTTTGTGCTTTGGCAGAGTTGTGATAATGCCTCCCAAAAGAGTTGTCATAAGTAGACGACATCTGGCAAGGCAAAGTGTTAACCCACCTGAGCCTCAAGGACATGAGGAGCCTGTGGACCCAGCTGTCCTTGTTGAGCAGCCCTCACAAGATGAGGTCTACAATGCTGAGCTTTGCCAGGCTATTCAAACTCTTGCCTAGGCTGTCACAGCACTTGCTGCGAGACAAGGAACGGGTAGATAGGATGTTCAGGACACATCTAGAGTCCGAGAATTTTCGATGAAGAATCTGCCTGAGTTCACCATGTCTACATCAACTAAGGATCCTAAGAACTATGTGGAAGAGCTTCAGAAAGTGTTCCAAGTGATGTATGTGGCTAATGCTAACAGAGTTAAACTGGATGCTTACCAACTCAAAGGTGTGGCCAGACTATGCTTTGGCCAATGGAAGAAGGGTAGAGAAGAGGATGCCCCATTGCTGTCTTGGCCAGTGTTTCAGGAAGCTTTCTTGGGGCGCTTCTCCCCAAGAGAACGAAGGGAGGCAAAGGTAAGAGAGTTCTTGAATCTGAAATAGGGCTCTATGACTGTGCAAGAGTATGGGCTTAAGTTCACTCAATTGTCTTGTCACAACTCAAGCCAAGGGTCTAGACGTGACACGGCGAATGGGAACCCAAAAGGTCACAAACAAGCCTCTTAGCATATCATTTACACATCCTTGGTTGCGAAAGCAATTAAACAATAACAAGAGAGTATCAATAAGGATAAATGGACTAAGGAAGTCTTTGATAGCATAAAACATTGAAGAGTCAAAGCTCAAAGTATAAGTACATCATTTGTTCCAACAACACCTCTCAACATAGATTTGACCGAGGGCCAAGACACTCTGTGGGCTCACCCTCATAGTATCAGGAGTTCAACATAAAGAGTAAACAAAGCAAGAGTAGCATAGCTAGTGTCCCTGAACTTGAGGACTCACCAAAGCTTATCATCAAGATGCCAAAACTAGCCACATGGAGGATGATCGTGAGGGGCTCCAGTTCCTACATGGTAACATCATGTAGGCATAGAGTATGCGTTAGTACATTTGAATGTACTAAGTATGTAGGATGCAATGCAAGAAGAGATAGGCAATATAGTCAAAAATGCATAATCATAAGCAAGGAATAAGTATAATAACAACATAGTATGCATGACCAATGTTTGAAGTAAAACATGCTTGTAAATCATATGCTTATATAGAACATAATACATATGTAGGAAGAGACCATATCCACATAGCCCAAGTAAGCTTTACTTGAACTCCAAGGCATGCCACCCTGGTGGAAGGTGATTGAAGTACATACTACTCAACAAGGTAGATGGGCATACCACCCCTCATCATAGTGG
This sequence comes from Solanum clarkiae, assembly GCA_011800125.2. NCBI lineage: Eukaryota > Viridiplantae > Streptophyta > Magnoliopsida > Solanales > Solanaceae > Solanum > Solanum clarkiae. Next base: position 5,283,838 of record JAABOM020000101.1, read on the forward strand.
TCAAGGTACATACCCCTCAACAAGGTAGATGGGCATACCACCCCCCATTATAGTGGTCAAGGTACATACTCCTCAATAAGGTAGATAGGCATACCACCCCCCATCATAGTGTGGTCAACTTGAAACACTATAGACACTTTTCATGAGTTCAACACTTACATGCATTCCTTTCATCATCATAAAGTCACTTGACTCATAAATCATACAATAGATCATTAATGATATAACACCCAACACCTTATAATACTAGTACTATACAAATGAAACATAACATGGTTTGGTTGAATTAGCGCTAATTATAAAAAGTGTTTGAATCTCGTGTTAATGGGCTATATGTGCGTCTAACGTTTAAGAGGGGCGAGTGCATACATGGTTTGTCTCAAATGGAGGAGGTCACGACCCTAAACAAGGTGAGAGAATTGAGGTGCTTGTAGGACTTTAGAAGCTAGCAGGTGAGTCACCTACTTGCTTAGCTTAATTTGCTAACAAAATGGAGACGAGGCCCGACGTCAGAATTGTCCAAGTCCAATTATGAATAAAGTCCGTGTTAAGGGTATAACTTTATCCCATGTTTTAGCATCATAAATGGAATATATGTTCAGTCCAAGTATGATATTAAAAGGGCCCCAAGACATCACAATACACTTAACCATTTGGGCCAAAACTAGGTGAAGAGAAAGTTGGAAAATGGGCAGCCCAACTCCATCAACTTGGAGACCCATTTAGGCCCAAGTGTAATGGCCAAGCTGCTGGATAACCAGCTTATTAATGTGTGGTT
>JAABOM020000101.1:5284715-5357712 GCA_011800125.2 Solanum clarkiae
ATGAAGTCTATTAGAAAAAAAGAGAAATAAAAGAAAGAGAGGCACCCGGATCCCACAAAGCATACACATCAATATTGCAGTTGTTTAACATACCAGTAAAGATGTCGGGCATCTCTTCAACCCCTTGTCTTCCTTTAAGTCTAGAAAATCAGTATGATGTGGAGCACCTCCTTGTACAATCAATCCAAAGTACAATACTTGCCAATAGGGCCATAAGGAGTAGCACCTACATTCATCCCTTTTATGTCAATCATCAAAGCTTCTACAAACCACTTACACAATCTTGAAACCTCAAGAGAAGTCTAAAGAGTTTCCAAGACAATGATATACTCATAATTGCCAATGCGATTGTGAATTACCACATGTAACAACCCTAACTGTCACGACCCAATCCTAGGGCCTAAATGCGACACGACGAATGGAGATCCCGAAGGAGTCTCAGAAAAGCATCTAGAATATCAATCACCCATCCTTGGTCGCAGAAGCAAAATAGCAACTACAAGAGATATAAATAAGGGAAAAGGGGCTAAGGGAAGTCTTTGATAGCCATAAATTACTCAAGAGGCAAGCTCATAGCATAAATACATCAATTGTTCCAACACCTCCTCTAACATTGATTGGAGTGGGGGCCAAGAAACTTTTCGGGCTCACCCTCATAGTATCATGTGTTCAACATAAAGAGACATCAAATAGTATGAGTAGCATAGCTAGTCTCCCTGGACTTGAGGACTTACCAATTCTTTTCTTCTAAAATGCCAAAACTAGCCACGTGGAGGATGATCGAGATGTGCTTAAGTTCCTACATAGTAACATCAAGTAGGCATAGAGTATGCATTTGTACATTTGAATGTACTAAGTATGTAGGATGCAATGCAACAGGACATAAGCTAATATAGTCAAAAGTACATAAGCATAAGCAATGGGTAAGTATAGTGTAAATATGGCATGCATGATCAATGCTTGAAGTAAAACATGCCTGTAAATCATAGACTTGTATAAAACGTAATATATATGTGGGAACAGACCATAATCGTAGATCAAGTATGCTATTAATTGGAATCCAAGGCATGTCATTCCCTTGGAAAGTGATTGAGGTATCTACCCTCAACATAAAAGTACAAGAATGTCACCCCCCGACAAGGTGGTCAAGGTATCTACCTCTCAACATGGTAGTACGGGCATGTCACCCCCCGATAGGTTGGTTATGATATTTACCCCTCAACATGGTAGTATGGGTATTTCACCCCCCGACAAGGTGGTTGAGGCACATCACCCCCTCAACAAGATGATTGGACATGTCACCCCCAACAAAGTGTGATCAATTTGCAACATTATAGTAACTTTTCATGAATTCAATACATACATACAATCCATTAATCATCATAAAGACACTTGACTTATAAACCATGTAGTAGGCCATCAATAATTTGAGAATCCTTGTCAAGACATTTTATGAAACCCTTGGTGGGTGCTTAATGCTAGTTTAAAATTATGCAACTTCAGAGTGAAATAGTATGAGAAAACTTAATGTAAATCTTCCAACAATACATAGTAAAACCCTCATGTAAGATACCTTAAAATCCATCATCGAATCTCATAGTAGGTTATAGTTTCATAGCTCAAGACATGCATAGTCACAATAGACAAAACATCTCATAGTATAAGCTTGAAATAGGTAGACTGTGTTTCCAATCAACATTCCATAAACCCCAACATGATGTATAATCATAATACACAATAAGTATTATCCATAAATAATACAACTTGAAAACGTGCATGTTTCATAAAAACGAAGGTTGGAATCCACGGGTGAAAGGACCCAATGGATGAAACTGCATACCTTAAACTTGGATTTTCTTAGTTTAGACTTGAAGGAGACTTAATGCTTGAATGGAGTTCTTGAGATCTAGAATTGAGCCTAGGACACTTGAATTTTGATGAAATATTTGTTTAAGTATTAGAGATGGTTTTGAGAGGGTATTGAGGGATATAGATGAAACGACCCCAAAAAGTGCCCAAAAATGTGCCTTAGAAGTAGTCAGAATCGTAATTTTTATATATCTCAAAATTCTTGTGTTATTTCAAAAATCCGACTTCATATTCTTGTTTAGGGGGGTCCAATTGAGTGGGGAAAGGGTCTAACCTCGATTTCCAAGCGAATGAATCACAATTTCAAATTTCAAAGTGTCCATTTCCAGTGAGTGGTGCACGTTTATGGCGCGATGCGCCCCTATGTAATTTTTACACAGTTTTCTTGTCTGATCCAAGGCTTTTAGGTCTTGGGCCTAAACCTTCCCATGCATGAAAATACCTATACTTAGCCTTGTTTATCCCTCCTATCATCCAAGACATTCCCAAATACTCTCTCAAACATTTAGGCAATATTTCATCTCCAAATTCGAAGTCTGAAAACTCATATGGATCCTAAGGTTCCCATTCAAGCTTCAAGTCTTCATATACAATCTTCTTCAAGGATTCTCCAAAGTCAAGGTATGTGGGTTTCTTTCATGGGTTCCTTTCATCCATGATACCTGAGCTCTCTTTTACCTAAAATTACATGATTTAAAGTTGATTTACTCATGGGTATTATCTATTATGAATTTCACTGCACACGATGTTGGAGTTTGAGTTGGCCGCCAAGGCTTTCACTTTGAAAATTTGACGTCATTGATTATATGGGGTGCAAGTTGGTGTGGTTACCACTCACTAGAGTTTCTAATATGTGTTCACCCAAAGGGATCTTACTTTGAGACAAAGGAGGTTGTTAGAACTTTTTAAGGATTATGATATGAGTGTATATTACCATCCTGATTAGGGAAACATGGTGGCGGATGCTTTGAGTAGGGTGTCTATCGGTAGCCTAGCTCATATTGGTGGTGTTGATAAGGAGATGGCTAGGGAAGTGCATCAGTTGACTAGATTGGTGGTTAGGTTGGAGGAGGGTGGTGATGGTGATGCTATTGTTGTGGATGGTTCTAAGTCTTCTTTGGTTGATGAGGTGATAGCAAAGCAAGATCTTGATCCATCCTTATTAGAATTGAAGGAATTGGTGAAAGAGGGAAAGGTGGAGGTTTTTCTCCCAAGGGGGAGATGGTGCCCTTAGGTACCAAGGTAGGTTGCGTGTGTCGTGTGTTGTTGGTTTGATAGAAAAGATCCTTGATGAAGCCCATAGATCTTCTTTGTCTATCTACACCGGTTCTACGAAAATGAATAGAGATTTGATAGAAGTGTATTGGCGGAGAGGCATGAAAAGGGTCATTGCCAAATTCGTTTTCGGTTGTCATAGATATCAACAATTTAGAGCCGAACATCAAAGGTTGGGTGGCCTACCCAAGACATAGAGATTCCTACTTGGAGCTAGGAGGTGATTAATATGGGTTTTGTGGTTGGATTGCCCGAGACTAGAAAGGGTTTTTATTCTATTTGGGGTGTGGTTGATAAGGTGAAGAAATTGGTTTTCTTTTTACCTGTTAAGACTACTTACGGTGCCAAAGAGCACGCTAAATTGTACATTCATGAATTGGTGAGATTACTTAAGGATATGCTTAAGGCTTGTGTAATAGAGTTCATGGGTAGTTGGGATGATCATCTTCCATTAATTGAGCTTGTAGTTTGTGAGTCTTCATAGTGTTGAGGAAGATTAGTGAGGTAGCGTACGAATAGGATTTGCCTTTGGATATGGTTATGGTTCGTCCGATTTTTCATGCTTCTAGGTTGAGGGCATGTGTTGGTAACTCTAGTGCTATAGAAGTCCTTGAAGTTGTGGGTGTTGTGATTGATGAGTTGATTTATGAGAAGGTCTGGTGGAGAAGTTATGTGAATATGAGAGAAGATCGATCAATAAGGATGTGGTATTCGTTAAGGATCTTTGAAGGTTCATCTAATTGAAAGTGTCTCTCGGGAAGTGGGCATGGAAACACAATACACTTATCTTTTTCATTCTATTTAAGCTTATAATAACATAGACCCTTCATGATTCCAAGCCTTATATTTCAGCCCCTATGTCATTTGCATGCATCCATGTTTATATTAACGAGTTCATGACGACTTTTGACACATGTTGATGTTTTAAAAATGGTGTTTTAAATGTATTGTTGCATTCTTTTTGGGGCTGATTTATTCATGATTACTTTTCTCATATAAGTTTCTTTGACATTCAGGGACGATTATTCCCAAGGGGGAGATATTGTAACGATCCCAAAATAATGCCTGAAATTGTGACTCAGAAGTGCCCGAAATCATAATTTTCATCTATCTCAAAATCCATCCATGATATAAAAAATGAGACTTCATATTCTTGTTCAAGGTGTCAATTTGAGTGGGAAATGGGTCTAACCCCGATTTAAGAATAAACGATCAACAATTTCATTTTTCGTAATTATTGATTTCTAGAATCGATCTGCGATGGTACTACGAAGCACAACCATTGTGGACCTGTGTAAATCATGCCTTCACAACAGATTTGCATCGCGGACCAGACGCGAACTTGTGTATTTTTCTGCCAGTGATTTTTATCTCGGACCAAGGCTTTTGGGTCTTGGGCGTAAGTATTCCCAGACGTGAAAATGCCTATTAATCATTTCTCACCCTTATATCATTCTTAACATTTCCTAGTGTTCACTCAAACCAAATATTTTACTCCTAAATTCAAGTCTCAAAACCCTCTCTGGATCTAAGGATTTCCTCTCAAGCTTCAAGTCTCCATATCCAATCTTAATCAAGTTCATTTCCAAAGCTAAGGCATGTGGGTTTCCTTCATAGGTTCCTTCCACCATTGATGCCCAAGTCTCCTTTTACCCTAATTTGCATCACTTAAAGATGATTTGTTCTTGGGTCTTATTTATTATAAAAATCACTGCACACTATGTTGGAGTTTATAAAATTGTGGCTATTTTGTTGTGTTTTGAGCTATGAAACTAAGGTCTATTGTAAGATTTGTTGAAGGGTTTTGATGTATATTACTTTAGGGTGTTGACAAGTACCTATTGAATGTTTTACGTTGAATTTTATAGAATGATTTCACTCTTGAATTGTATGATTTTACACTAGCACTAAACAACTTCTATGCATTTGATAAAATGTCCAATTATGGTTTCTCAAGGAATTGAAGGTCCAATGTATGTCTTATGAGTTGATTGACTATATGATGATGAAATGTTGACGAAATGTATATGAGGACTATATGATGATGAAGTGAACGTATATATATGGTATTCTCTATACATTGTTAGAATGTGACCACGCCCTACTCTGGGGTTGCGCACCGGGTAACCTTGTCAAGAGGTTCATACCTTGATAACCTATTAGGGCATCTGTACTCCGGCACCATAGGTGGTAGGGTGTGACTATCTATCAATTTTATTGGGGATTTGTACCCATCAACCTATAGGGGGTTTGTATTCGAGCACCATGGGTGGTAGGGTGTGACGATCCACCAACCTATCATGGGATTTGTACTGTGGAACAACGGGTGGTAGGGTGTGATGGTCCACCAACCTAACGAGGTGTTTATACTCAAGAACCATGCATGGTAGTTTGTGATTATCCACTAACATATTTACAGGGGTTGTACCTCAATCACCAAGGGTTGTAGGGTGTGAGGATCCACCAATAATTGAATGGTCTCTTCTTACACATATGTTATGTTCTATATAAGCATGTTTCACTTAAGCATTTATCATCATGCCGTATTATGACTATGGTATCTATTGTTTATCTCTGTGCATTTTGACTATATGCCTATCTCTTGTTGCATTGCATCCTACATACGTAGTACATTTAAACGTATTAATGCATACTTTATGCCTACATGATATCATCATGTAGGAATTGGAGCACCATTTTATCATCCTCCTTGACCATGTGGCTAGTTCGATATTACTCAAGCTAGCTGGTGAGTCCTCCTTTCTGGGGACATTGGCCTATGTTCTTATATTATGTATTGCTACACTCTATCTCTATTATATACTATGTCTTTGATGGTGAGCACAATTGTTTTTCTTTGCCTCCACTGTTATCTAAGTAATAGAGGTGTGTTGGACATAATATATATCTATACTATGAGCCTTGACTCTCTCCTGTTTCTTGATGGTTGTGATATGGAAGTTTACCCTTAGTCCCTATCCCCTTGTTTATGCTTATCACTTATTGTCATTTTAAAATTCTTCCGTGACCAAGGATGTGCAATGATATACTATTAGGGTTGTTTGGGGTTCCTTCGGGTTCCCCATTCACCAATCACGTCTAGGCCCTAGGCTTAGGTCGTGACAGGTGTAGTGGCTTTGATGGTTCCAAATTTTTTTGGTTGAAGGGATCTAGTTATGTAAGGCCTTGATACCCGTCTCGATAGAGTTCGAGGTCTTGGTAGGGGATGGTAAGGTGGAGGTCTTCTACCAAGGGGGAGATAGTGTCTTTCGATACTAAGGCAGGCTATAGGTCTTGGTGTTGATGATTTGGTTCTCTTGCGAGTCCCACCCAAGAAAGGTGTGGTACGAATGGTAAGAAAGGTAATTGAGTGTATGGTTTGTGGGTTCTTATAGAGTGTTGAAGAATCTTGGTAAGGTTGCATGCGAATGGGAATTTGCCTATGGGTATGGTTATGGTTCGTTCGGGTTTTTCATGCTTCTAGATTGAAAGAGATGTGTTAGTGATGCTAATGCTATAGAAATCTTTAAGGTTGTGGGTATTGTGGAGGATAAGTTCGCTTAGGAGAAGGTTTCGGTGGGAATATTTGATGAATGGGTTGAAAAGTTGGTTAATAAGGGAGTAGTGTTCGTTAAGGCCCTTTGGAAGAATCGTCAAGTCGGTAACGTCTCTCGGGGATTCGGAGCGGGCATGGAAGGCAATATCCGTACCTATTTCATTCTATTCAATCATATTATAACATGTCAAGTCCATTTATGATTCCAAGTCTTATGTTTCAATCACTATGTCATCGTATGAATTCATGTTTTTGTTGACAAGTTCATGATGATTTTAACACTCATGTTGAGATTTTTGAAAATGGTGTTTAAGTGTATTGTTGCATTCTTTCTAGGGTTGATCTCTTTATGGTTACTCTTCTCATATACATCTATTTGACATTCCAGGACGAATATTCCTAAGGGGGACATATTGAAACGACCCGAACAAGTTCCCGAAAATGTGCCTCAGAAGTACCCAAAATCGTAATTTCTATTTATCTCAAAATTCGTGCTTTCTTTCAAAAATTAAACTTTCATATTCTTGTTCAAGGGGTCAAAATGAGTGGAAAAGGGGTCTAACCCCGATTTTAGAGTGAACAAATCACAATTTCAAATTTTAAAGTGTCAATTTCCTTTGAGTGGTGCGCGTTTATGGTGCAACGCTCCCTATGCAATTTTTGCATAGTTTCTCTTGTCTGGTCCAAGGCTTTTGGGTCTTGGGAATAAGACTTCTTATGCATAAAAATACCTATACGTAGCCTTATTTCACCGTCATATCATCCAAGAAATTCCCAAATACCCTCTCAAACACTTGGACAATATTTCATCTCCAAATTCCAAGTCTCAAAACTCATCCAAATCCTAAGGTTCTCATTCAAGTTTCAAGTCTCCATCTCCAATCTTCTTCAAGGATTCTCCAAATTCAAGGTATGTGGGTTTCTTTAATGGGTTCCCTTCACCGAAGATACCTAAGCTCTCTTTCACGTAAAATTGCATGATTTTAAGTAGATTTACTCCTGTGTCTTATCTATTATAAATTTCACTGCACACTATGTTGGGGTTTTATGAAATTATGGTTGTTTTTAGCTTATTTTAAGCTATTTATCTAACGTCTATTGTGAGATTTGATGAAGGGCTTCGATGCATATTGCTTGAGGGTGTTACCAAGTATCTATTGATGGTTTTACATTGAATCTTCTAGCACGAATTCACTCTTGAATTGCATGGTTTTATACTAGTACTACACACCCACCAAGTGTTTGATAAAATGTTTGAATTAGGGTTCTTGAGTTATTGATGGTCTACCGCATGGTTATGAGTCAATTGGCTTATGGTGATAAAAGGAATATATAAATGTTCGTTCGAATGATGTAAAGAATCTATGGTATTGCTAGTGAAGTATTGGGCTCTCATGTTCGTTTTGTTCTTGGGAATGGTTGATGAGTTATGGAGTCCTTATGCAAGGTTTATGCTTTAGTGAATTGAGAAACCTACTGCAAGGGGTTATGAACTATGTTATATGCTTTATCCTCTATTACAAGGCCAACTAATACATGTAGGGGTCATAAACTATGTTGTACACTTTACCATCACGTAGTAATTAATGCTACTCGCTTACTCATATGTACATAAAGGTGTTATGAACTACGTTGTACTCCTTACCATCGTATATGATTTGAGGTTATGCAATGTGCTCATGTGAAGGTGTTGTGAACTATGTGGTACACCTCACCCTTATATGCAATGTAAGGTTATGTATTATCTCATGCACATATGTAGGGGTTATGACCTATGCTACCTTCCACCCTCATGTGCGATTCATCATCTCATGCACTACCCAATACCTACTAGAAACATTTATGAATTATGATATATCACTCACCCTCTAGTACAAGGTGTTTGGATGATCTAAGTATGTCACCTTATTGGGTTAAACAAGCTATGTAAGTATGATCATTTTCCAAACATGTTTTACTCCAAGTATTGATCATGTATGCCATGTTGCTAATACACTATCTCTTGCTATGATTATGCATTTTGATTATGCTGCCTATCTCTTGTTGCATTCCTACATAATTAGTACATTCAAACATACTAACACATACTCTATGCCTATATGATATCACCATGTAGGAATCAGAGCCCCACTTTATCATCCTTCTCCACGTGGCTAGCGCGATATTTCTCTCAAGCTAGTTGGTGAATCCTCCATTTCAGGGACAATGCTTATGCTCTTATGTCATGTATTACAACTTTTTTCCTTTACTGTAGATTTTGAATATGAGGGTGAGCCCGGTTGCTTATCTTGGCCCTCGCTAAGTTCTACGTTTAGAGGTGTAGTTGGACAATATATGTATTGATGCTATGAGCTTTGACTCTCTTGACTCTATGACGTTTTATTCTATGAATGATGTCCCTTAGACCTGGTTATCCCTATTTAAAATCTTATATTAATATTTTATTGCTTTCGCGACCAAGGATGTGTAATTATATGTTAAGAAGCTTGGGTCATGATAATAAAGGTGGAAGATGGCTAAATATAGGTGTTTTCACGCATAAGTTGGCATGGGTCTATGACTCCAAGGCCCTTGGGCCGAAATGAAGAATTAAGGGAAAACATGAAATGGTCTGTGACATGGACCCAATGCGGAGGGCAAATTAACACTTATTTGCGCCACTGGTGTGTGTCGATTGGGTACGAACAGACAGTATTTTATGAAAATTATTTTTTCACTACGGGTCCTCTAAAATCAGGTTCATACCTATTTCCCACTCAATTCTTCCCCTCGATCAAGAATATGAAGTCGGATTTATGATATCACGTACATATATTGAGCTATACGAAAATTACGATTATTGGCATTTTTGAAGCACATTTTTGGGGCGTTTCAATATCTTCCCATTGGGAACATCCATCCCCGAATGTTAAAGAAACGTATATAAGAGAAGTAATAATGAAGATTTCAGCCCAACAAGAATACAACAAACACATTTAAACATCACTTCTAAAAATCTCAACATGAATGTCGAAAATCACTATAAACTTGTCAACATGAACATGACTGCATGCAAAATAACATAAGGGTTGAAACTTAAGACTTGAATCATATAAGGGACATACATTAGTACATTAGGCTTAAGTAGAGTGAGAGAGATATGGATATGGCATTCTCATGTCCGCCTCGGCTTCCCATACGACACTTTCAACTTGTTGGTTCCTCCAAATGACCTTGACAGAAACTACATCTTCGTTTCTTAACTTCTTCAACTGTCTATCATAAATCTCCACCAGGACCTACTCAGAAGTTAAATTATCTTCTACAACACCAACAACATTCAAAGGCACTATAGAATTAGGGTCACCGACACACTTTCTCAACATGGACACATGGAAGACCAGATGAACCATGCCCATTCATAGGCAACTCCAACTCATATGCCACCTTACCAATCCTTCTCAAAAATCTATAAGGACCAACAAACCTTGGGCTTAACTTCCCCTTCTTGCCAAATCGAACCACACCCTTAATAGGTGAAACTTTCTAGTAAACCCAATCACCCACCTTACACTCATGATCTTTTCTCCTTACATCAGAGTAGGACTTTTTCTACTTTGGGCTGTTGTTAATCTCTGCCTAATCAACTTCACCTTCTCCAAGTATTCCTTAACCAAATTCAGACCTAGAAAAGACATTTCACCCACTTCAAACCACCCAACCGAGGATGTACAATGCCTACCACAATGAGCTTCAAAAGGAGCTATATTAATGATTGAGTGGTAGATATTGTTATAAGAAAATTCAATGAGTGGAGGATATTCATCCCAACTAGCCATAAACTCTAAAACAAAAGTTCTAAGCACATCCTCCAGAGTTTAGATTATCCTCTCGGCTTGGCCATCAGTTTGAGGGTGAAAGACCATGCTAAGCTTAACCTTGGTACCAAGACCCCTTTGGAAGGACCTGCAAAAGTGAGAAGTCAATTGAGCACCACGATCCGAAATGATGGAAAAGGGAACACCATGCAATCTAACCAACTCATGTATATACAACTTGGCATAATCTTCGGCATCTAGTATTGACTGATATAAAGTGAGCGAACTTTGTTATCCTATCCAGAACAACCAAATAGAATAAAAATGTTTTCTAGTCTTAGGAAACCCAACCAAAAAATCCATGTTCATTTCCTCCCACTTCCAAGTCGGAATCACTATATCTTGGGCTAGGACACCCGGCCTTTGATGTTTGGCTTTCACTTGTTGGCAATTGTGACATGTGGATATGAACTTGGCAATGTCTCTTTTGGCAATGTCTCTCTTCATACCACCCCAGCAAAACAATTCCCTCAAGTCTCCACACATCTTTGTAGAACTGGAGTGAACGGAATAGGATGAATTATAGGCCTCCTTCAAGATCAATTCTTTCAAATCACCTACATTTGGAACAGGCAATCTACTTTGGTACCTAAGGGCACCATCTTCCCCTTGGGAGAAAACCTCCAATTTAGAATCTCTCACCAAGGCCTTCAACTCTAGCAGGGCGGGGTCAAGATATTATTTTTCCTTTACCTCCTCAATCAAGGAAAATATAGAACCATCAATAACCTAGCCACCATTATCAACTTCATCCAACCTAACCCCAATATAGCCAATTGATGAACCTCTCTATCCACCTCTTTGCCACCATCATCAACATGAGCTAGACTACCCATAGACACCCTACTTAAAGCATCAACCACAACATTAGCTCTGTCGGGGTGATAATGCACACTCATATCATAATCTTTAAGGAGCTCTAACCACCTTCTTTGTCTCAAGTTAAGATCTTTTTGGGTGAACACATATTGGAGACTCTTATGGTCGGTGAACACATCAACATGAACCACATACAAGTAGTGACACCAAATCTTCAAGGCAAATACCACGGTCACCAATTCAAGATCATGGGTGGGATAATCCTTCTTATGCACCTTGAGCTGTCCAGAGGCATATGATATCACCTTACCACTTTGCATCAAAACACACCCCAAACTAATTTTTTGAGGCATCAAAATGCACAACAAATCCTTTCAATAGAGAAAAGATAGGAGTGGAGACAAGCTTATCTTTCAATGTTTGGAAATTCTTTTCACACTCATTGGTCCACACAAATTTAACCTTCTTTTGTGTCAATTTAGTCATATGAGAAGCAATAGAAAAGAAACCATTTGCAAATCTCCGGTAATAACCTTCTAAAACCAAGAAACTTATAATGTCTGATGGAGTCAAAGGTCTAGGCCAATTTCTAATCACCTCCATTTTCTTAGAATCCTTCTTAATGCCATCACCCGATGCCACATGACTTAGAAAAGAAACCTCTTTCAACGAAAATTCACATTTCTCATATTTTGCATACAACCACTTCTCCCTTAAGTTATGCCATACCATCCTCAATCCTCATTATGGAAATAAATCAAGATATCATCAATAAAAACCACCACAAACAAGTAAAGGTAGAGTTTAAAGACCCTATTCATAAGGTCCATAGATATAGTCGGTGCATTAGTCAATCCAAAGGACATAACCAAAAACTCAAAGAGCCCATACCTAGTCCGCAAGGCGGTGTTGGGAATGTCACATTCCCTCACTTTCACTTGGTGATACTAGGACCGAAGTTCAATCTTAGAAAAATGACTAGCCTCTTGAAGTTGATCAAAAAGTTCATTAATCCTTGGTAGAGGGTACTTGTTCTTTAAGGAGACTCTATTAAGTTGCCAATCATCAATGCACATTCTAAGAGAAACATCCTTTTTTTTTTCATGAAACACTGGTGCATCCCAAGTTGACTTACTAGGCCTTATAAAACCCTTCTCTAACAAATCCCTCAATTTCTTCTTCAACTCTACCAGGGCCATACGGTAAGGGGTAATAGAAATGGGTTGAGTATCGGGAAAGAGGTCTATACAAAAGTCTATTTTCCTTTCAGGGAGGAATACCGGGAATCTCATCAGGAAAGACATCAAGAAACTTATTAACCACCATAACCGACTCAATAGAAAGGACTTTGGAATCAACATTCCTAATCCTCACAAGATGAAAGAGACAACCCTTAGAAATTTACTTTTGGGCTTTAAAGCATGAAATGAATCTACTCTTGACCACCACATCACAACTTTTCCACTCAGAACGGGTTCATTAGGAATCGAAATTTAATACTACAGGTTCTACAATCAATAGAAGCATAATATGCATGCTATTAATCCATCCCAAGAATGACATGGAAATCCACCATATCTAATTCAACAAAATGACAAGGCAAGATTTTGTGCAAAGTTAACAAACGAAAATTTCTACAGAATCATTTAGAAATAATGGACTCACCAATGGAGTTAGAGAATTCGTAAGTCTCACACAATAATTCGGGACTAAGATGAAGCTTTTTGGCAACAAAAAGAGTAATAAAAAAAAGAGTAGCACCTGGGTCTATGCATACACATCAAAATAAAAAACCTTTAACATACCGGTGACGACATTGGGCACCTCATTTACCCCTTGTCTCCCTCTAAAAGCATACTATCTATTTTGCCCAGGAGGACCCCCTTGTTGGCCTCCTCTTCCCTTTTGACCCGCAGTTGCACGTTGGCCTGTGGGTGTCCATCTCTACCTTTGTTGCGAGCACAAGGACAATAAATCACCTTACGACCCATTTCTCCACAACCACATCAAGAATTAGAGTTCTTCAGACGTGGGCCATTATAGCACCTACCACATCTTTGGGACATAGCGTTAGGCACCACACTACCACCTTGGAATCTAGGATTGTCATTAGCAAACCTTCTATTTGGAGCATTGGAGGACCCTTGACCTTGGGACTTGTGTCCTTGAAGAAACTGGGCACCCTTGGAATTTTGGAATCCACATTCAAAATAAACCTTCTTGGACTCACCACTTCTTCTTTTTCTAAGCTTTTCTCCATCTAGTTATTCGACATATGCCATGAGGCCAAACAAATCAATATCAGCTATTAGCATAGCAGTACGACACTCCTTATTGACCAAGTCGGACACACTCGATACAAATTTGTTCATCCTCGACCTTGGCTCGGCAACTAATTGTGGGGCATACTTGGATAGTTGGTTGAACTTGAGGGAATATTCACTCACACTCATGGAACCTTGCTTAAGATTCATAAAGACTATCATTTTAGCCTCCCATATCTCAATAGGAAAGAACCAGTTGAGAAATGCAATTTTGAACTCCTCCCAAAGGACAACATTATCATTCCCCTTCTTCATATTCCATTGTGTTAACCAAACTTGGGCCACCACTTTGAGTTTTTAGGCTGCCAACTCCATTTTTTCCTTTAAATTAATCCCCATAATGGAAAACACCTTATACACCTCATCAATGAATTCTTGGGGATCCTTATCCACCTTGGATCTATAAAACTACAATAGATTCATCCTTGTAAAATCCCTCACCCTTGAGCCCGTGGTTGATTTGGTTGGTCATAGCATGAGCTAGCATGGTGATAGCATCTCAAAACTCATCACGGGCCACTCCCCATCTTGAGGAGCTTGAGGAGCGGGAGGGGTTGATTGCTCCTCGGGTGAACGATCTCTCCTTAGTTTCCCTCTTGTAATAGACATGATCTAAAATATCAAAAAACATTCATTAGAGGAAAAGCTTTACCTTAACTTCTATAGAACGACATAGACCATCAACTAGGGGAACATTTCCTAAAACATCTCATAGCCTCTTACTCATAGTTGTTATATACTTCACAACCGTGAAAAGAGTCTAATCGACGCAGTGTGTTGGATTCTGAGGACAATTAATAACCTAGTGCTTTGATACCATGTTTTAATGACCCAAGCCTAGGGCTTAGATGTGACATGATGAATAGGGAAGTATCGGCAGGTCACCCCTTGACAAGGTAGTCAAGGTATCTATCGCTCAATGTGGTAGTACGGGCATGTCACCACCCAAAAAGGTGGTCAAGGTATACACCCCAAAACATAGTAGTATGGGAATGTCACCCCTGACAAAGTGGTTGAGGAATGTCACCCCATCAACAAGGTGATTGGGCATGTCACCCCCTAACAAGGTGTGGTAAACTTGCAATACTATGGGTATTTTTCATGAATTCAATACTTACATACAATCTCTCAATCATCATAAAGTCACTTTACTTATAGACCATGTAGTACACCATCAATAACTTGAGAATCCTTGTCAAGACACTATATCAAACACTTGATGGGTGTGCAATGCTAGTTTAGAATCATGCAATTCAAGAGTGAAATGATATGAGAAAACTCAATGTAAATCAACCCACCAATACATAATAAAACCCATATGTAAGATACATTAAAATCCATCATCAAATCTCATAATAGATCATAGTTTGATAGTTCAAAATAATCATAGCCACAATCGTCAAACTCTCTCATAATATAAGCTTGAAATAGGTAGACATGTTTTTCCAATCAACATTTCATAAAACCCCATCATAATTTATAATTATAATCAATAGTAAGTAATACCTATAAGTATTACAACTTGAAAACATGCAATTTTCATAAAAAGGAAGGTTGGACTCCTTGGGTTAAAGGACCAAATGGATAAAACCCACGTACCTTAAACTTTGGTTTTCTTTATGTAGACTTGAGGGATACTTGAAGCTTGAATGGAGTTCTTGAGATCTGGAATTAAGCTTGGGACACATGAATTTGGAGGAAATATTTGGTTAAGTGTTAGAGAGGGTTTTGAGTGATATATAGTTTAAAAAGGGCTAAGTATAGGTCTTTTCACGCATAAGTGGCATGAGCCTATAACCCCAAGGCCCTTGGGCCTAAATGAAAAACTAAGGAAAAACTTGAACTGGCCCGCGAGGGCAAATTAACACTGATCCGCGCCCCAGGCGCGTCGGAGCCTGGGAGCGGATAGACACTTTTTTGCAAAAATTATGAATATTTTTTTCACTATAGGTCCTCTAAAATCAGGGTTATACCCATTTTCCAGTTAATTTTGCCCCTTGATCAAGAATATGAAGTAGGATTTTTGATTTCATGCATGGATTTTGAGATATATAGAAATTACAATTATGGGCATTTTCAAAGAACATTTGGGGCATTTTTGGGGCGATACACGAACCTAGGGCATAATCATCACATGGAGAATGAGACACCTATCTTCATTTGTCAAGCATATCATAGGTAATGATATAAATACAAAATAGAAAACTAAGTAAACAGGGCTAAGGACTATAACATAAAATCATAATGAGATGGAAAAACCAGATACAACCATAGCATGTATCCAAAATACCTCTGACATAGACTTGGTGGGGGATAAGAAATGTTCAATCTCACCCTCAAATATAATCGTAACAAAAGAAATTAGAGAATTGAAAACTAAAATGTCTTAATACTTCAAGCTTGAAAGAGACTAGGATGTCGTCCCCAAACTAGAGGCTCACTAACTTCTGCCTTCAATGATCCAACACTACCCACGTGGAGGATTTCAAGGAGCACCCATCCTTACATGATTTAATCATCTAGGCATAGAAGTATGTATCAGTACTTCGAATGTACTGGTATATAAGTATGTAATGAATGACATGGAAACAATAAAGAAATGATTCATGCTAAGTCTAACATTAAAATAACACATTTACAGGGGTATTAGTAAGTCATAATCAAGCCTATATTATTTAAACATCAAAGGAAACTTTAGAGAGAACTTAGTAGGATGCATGGATGAACAAAGTTGTGAATGAGGAAATCATAAAAGGTTGGAACATACGTACGGATCATCATTTAAACATTTTACTTTAGCCATAAAACATGAGATAATACAAATCAGAAGTAAAGAAGTTACCCATACTTGGATGCGTGATGAGGCATATAGACTTAGGTTAGTGAGAAAACACATATTGTTATAAATAATTAAAATATGAATATCCTTGGATGAACAATTCATCACTTCACATAAAAGACAATTTTATTATGAGAACAACATTAGTTATTATAATGGAGACCATCTTACATACTTGAAAAGACATAGTCATACACCTTCAGCAGAAATACCATTTGAACTCGTGAAACAATGAGTCATAGGAACTTTAAAACATGTTTGGACGTAATATGAAGGAATCCTCATGAATCATAATAGGAGGACACCTTTGGAACGTGAGAAGGGAATTAATATATGTGAGAACAACAAACAAACATAAAACATCTGAGATAAACCATAGAGTCCCAGTGTTTCACCTACACTGGAAAAAAAGGGGGAGATCACTTGCTAAGGTAACATCGTACGATACCTAAGTGGATCTACTAATGCTAATTATTAAGAAAGCCTCCACTAACAGATAATCTATAAGTAAAACTCTACTAGTGGGTGACTCCTATTCCCTATGGTGGCACATAGTTATGGGACAATGGGATTCCACTAACGGTCTCATGCCTCTTCTAGCTGGGAGCTTTCGCATTCATCCCAAGGTCCACTTTATGGTTCTACTAATGATCTCATGCCTCTTCTAACTGGGAGCTTTCTCATTTATCCCAAGGTCCACTCGATGGTAAGTCTAACACTCACAGAATAATCATGAGAATGAATTACAGAGTCATATAATATGAAGAGGTGTTTTACTATCCCATCCCATAAGCATTTAGAGCATTAATAATCATCTTAAGGATACCGCTTAAATGTTGTCTATGCCTTTACTAATGGGCTATATATATCATTATCTCATAATTGTAGATAAGTGAGAATTCACATCTCAATCATTCATTAATTGTTGACTTTAATATTATTCTAATAGCATGTCATGTCATGGGATATCTCATGATGCAATGCATTAATACATGTAAATTAGCTTTAAGATCTTTAAATTTGAAGGAAATATGCGTACTCATATTTATTCATGACAACCAATCTATACTTGAAGCAACCCATAAACCTATTCACAAACCCATTACTTGAAATCAATAAGATACATGAGTCAATATATCAATTCATGAAATTCATGTGATTTAGACTTTATTTATATACAATAAAAAGAAAGAAAGTATGAATTTAAGTAAAATCAAGCAACCTTCCATCAACATTATAACCCAAAATTCCATAAGTAAGGAAAAATCATAAATAGCTACAGAATCATTAAAATTACTAGTAATCCAAGTATAAGAGTAGCAGAATTTAGTAATTTAAAAGATAATTTAAGCAATCCATATCACAACCTTCATAATCCCCAAATTGGCTAGTAATGAAACATCAAATCAATTCATAAATTTCAAGTAAGTCAACTTTGTTTACAGTTTCTCATGCATATAGGTAGTAAAATCTATCAATTTAATACCAATTTTATGAAAACCCTCAAATATCTTTAAATCCCTAACCTCCATAATATAGGAATGCATGACATAACATCCTTCCAATGAAATTAAACATTATTCCGTAATAATATAGGTTAACTAACATCAGTAAATTCGTAATATAACCAATTGGAATCATAATATAACCAATTGGAATAATAATATTAAAATCCATGAAGAATTGCATACTTTAAATTAAGGATAGAGTAAAAATAATTTGGGTCTCCATGGGTGAAAGGAACCCATGGATAAAACCCTCATACCATGGTAGAAGAACTATGGATGAACCTTGATTTGGTAGAAGAACTTAAAATCCTAGGTTGGTTTTCTCTTGAACTTGAGGAAAAGAGATTTTGAGAGTGACTTAAAATAATTTGAGTCGAATAGCTTGAGTAAGAGAGTATTAAGTGTATTAGTATAGATATGAGAGGGTAAAAAGGTCCAAACCTCCCTTAAGATGTGAAATGCCCCTCATGTGCTTCAGAATGCTCCATAATCATAATTTTCATATGTCTCAAAATTCATGCGTGATTTTGAAAATCTAACTTCATATTCTCGATCAGGGGGATATATTGAATGGAGAATGGTTATAACTCGGATTTTAGAATACCAACAGTGAAAAATAATTTTCACTAATTGTTGAATTCCAGTGGCTGTCTGTGCCATGATCGAGATGTACCAGGGGCGTGGACTAGTGTAAATTGAAGTTTGCATCTGCTTTCGTTGTGCCAGGGGCGCGGGCCTATGAAACATTTTCCATGGTTTATCTTTCGCCCAAGGGCATTGGGTCATATCCCCTTGCGCACTTAAATGTGAAATCAGTAATACTTAGTCATTTTTCAACTCTATAACTCATAAAAACCTCTTTCAAACCTCTCTAAGACTCTATCAATTCTCTCATTTAAATCTAAGGATTTCAAGCTCAAATTTAGGACTCAAGGACTTATTTCAAGCTTTAATTCCACTTCAAGCTCGCCTCAAGGAATTCAAGGTTTAAGGTATGTGAGTCTTCGTCCATGGTTCCTTACACCCATGGAGCCCAATCTTCCTTTTTTATGAAAATTGCATGTTTTCAAGTGGTATTACCTATGGGTATCTCTTATTATGGATTAGGAATATAAATTATGGTGGGGGTTTTGTGAAATATTGATTGCTTGTGTATGAATATCTATTTCAAACTTGTTCCATGAATTGCTTTTATCTATCGAGACTATCGATGTTTTGAGCGATGAAACTATGTACTAATATGAGCTTTTGTGATGGATTTCAAGGTATTCAACATGAGGGTTTTACTACATATTGGTGGTTGATTTTCATTTAGTTTACTCATATAATTTGACTTTTGAATAGCATGATCTTGAACAAGTATCATGAACCCACCATGTGCTTGATAAAATGACATTACAAGAATTCTCAAGTTATTGATGATCTATTACATGAATTACAAGTCAAATGACTTAATGATGATTAAGGGCACTCAAACATGTATTAATTTCAGGAAAAGTATCTATGATGTGGCAAGTATCAAGTTGATCCCTATTTCAGATTTTTACCTCTTGTGAGCCATTCATGTTAAAGCAAGGGATCACGTATGATTATTATCTACTCTCATGTTCAAGTTAGTAACAGTAATGAAGGTCAAGCATATTTAAGAGCTTCTCATTTCATATTATCATGTTTCTTACAAGTTATTCAAGTTATTACTATTTCAAGCATTCCGTGGGATTAGACTTAGCACTGATTGAGGCTTAATAGAGGGGTTCAATTCAAGGGGTCCTTATAGAAAGTCTTTAGACTCTAAACTTTATGACACATAGGATTATAAAATATCCCTTTTGTGGTTTCTAGTGGATCCATCTGGTTATACCACACCTTGTCGGTATGTGGGGGGGGTGACGTGCCTCGATCACCTTGTCGGGGAAGGGTATGACATGCCTCAAATTATTCATGTTATCATGTATGATTTACCTTAGAAAGTAGATAACACCTTGTCGAGGGGTTGACATACCACGATCACTTTGTTGAGTGGTTGATATGCCTCGATCACCTTACCAAGGGAGTGACATGCCTTGGATTACAAGTAGTAGCTCGCTTGGTCTATGTCGGTTAAGGTCTCTTCCTACACATGTATTATGTATTATGCAAGTTGAATGTTTTACAAGCATGTTTTATTACAAGCATTGATCATGCATACCATGTTGAAATTATATATCCATTGCTTATGATTATGCATCTTGAATGTATTAGCTAATGTTTTTTTTATATTGCATCCCACATACTTATTACATTCAAAGGTACTAATGCATACTCTATGCCTATATGACATAACCATGTATGAACCGGAGCTCCTTTTGATCATCCTCCGCCACGTGGCTAGTTCGATTCTTGGAGAAAGCTTTGGTGAGTCCTCAAATCCGAGGAAAATATCTAATCACTTCATGTTATGTTGAGACTCCTTCTTATATTGAATATTTATTACTATAAGGGTGATCTCGAGGAGTGTCTTGTCCCATGCTCTATTCTAAGTTAGAGATGTTATTGGACATTAAGATGTATTTATGCTATGAGCTTGCCTCTTTATGCATTTGCAATTATCAAAGACTTCCCTCAGTTCCGCTTCTCTTTTTCATTATATCACATTTTAATGTTTATTTTCTTTCGCGACTAAGGATGTGCGAATGATATGCTAAGAGGCTTGTTTGGGGTTCCTTCAGGTTCCCCTTTCGCCGTTTCACGTCTAGGCCCTAAGTTTGGGTCATGAAAAGCTTGGTATCATAGCAGTAGGTTTTTAATGGTCCTCGAAAATCCAACACACTGTGTCGATTAAAGTCTTATTCATGGTTGTAAACCACGCCATAACTATGAATAGGAGGTTGTGAGGCGTTATAGGAAATGTTTCCCTTATACATCATCTAGGTCGTGCTCTAGACATAAAGATAAGGCTTTCCCCCTAATGAATTCTTTTTTCTCTTCTACATAATACTGATACAAAGATGAAGGCTAAGGAGAGCCCTTACAGGCAAGGAGCAACCGACCCCTCTTTCTCCACAAGCTCCTCAAGATGGAGGGATAGCCCATAATGAGTTTCGAGATGCCATCAAAATATTTTCCCATGTTATGACAAACCAAATTTACCAAGGGATCCAAGCCCCTTATGCTCCCGCTTCGGCCTCAAGGGTGAGGAATTTCACAAGAAAGAACTAACCAGAGTTCTATGGATACATGCCGGAAGAGGATCCCCAAGAGTTCATCGATGAGGTGTATACAGTGCTATCTATTATGCTGGTCAATTTGAAGGAGAAACTGGGTTAGTAGCCTACCAACTCAAAGGTATGGCCCAAATTTGGTTCACCCAATGGAAATTGGAGAGAAGAGATGATGACGCTATTTCTTAGAAGGAGTTAAAAGTTGCATTCCTCAATTGGTTCTTTACTATCAATCTAAGAGAGGTTAAGATGATGGAGTTCATGAACCTTAAAAGGTTCCATGATTATGAGGGAGTATGCAATCAAGTTCAACAAGCTTTCCAAGTATGATTCACAATTTGGTGGCTGACCCTAGAGCGAGAATGAACAAATTTTTATCAGGAGTGTCCAACTTTGTTAATGAGGAGTATCTTACCACTATGCTAGTGAATGATATGGATTTTGGTTGGCTCATGACATATGCCAAGCAACTTGAGGGGGAAAAGCTTAAAAAGAGAAGAAGTTATGATTCTTTGAGGGTAGTTTCCAAGGTTCTAAGGGTGGCTAGTCTCCTCAAGGCAACAAGTTCCAATGCCAAGGGTCTTTAAATGATCCTAATAAGATATTTGCTAATGATAATCCAAGATTCCAAAGTGGTGGAGGTCGAGTGTCTAATCCTAAGTGCCAAAGATGTGGTAGGAACCATGGTGGACAATGTTTGAGATACTCTAATTCTTGCTATTGTTGTGGTGAAGTGGGTCACAAGGTTCTTTATTGTTCTCATGCTTAATACAACGGTAGAGATGGTCGTCCTCAAGGCCAAGGCGCTAATATGGGTCCAAGGGCAAATGGGAGGCCAACAAGGTGGTGCTCCAACAGAAAATAGGTTCTATGCTCTCCAAGGAAGGGAAGGGGTGGATGACGTGCCCAATGTTGTAAATGGTATATTAATGGGTTTTTATTATGATGTGTATGCATTGATAGAACCGGGTGCCACTCTTTCTTTCATTACTCCTTTGGTTGCAAAAATGCTTCATGTGAATCCCAAATTTTTGTGTGAACCTTATGAAGTATATACCCCTGTTGGTGATTCTATTGTTGCTAAAAAGAGTATATAGAAATTGTCCCGTACTTATATTGCTGAAACGACCCCACAAATTGCCCGAAAATATGCCTCAGAAGTGCCTAAAATCGTAATTTCCATATATCTCTTAATCCGTGCATGATATAAAAAATCGGACTTCATATTCTTGTTCAGGAAGTCAAATTGACTGGAAAATGGGTCTATCTCCAATTTAAGAGAAACCGTATAAAAATTTGAAAATCGCAAAATGAGATTTCTAGAGAGCTTTTCGCGTCCCTAGAGCGATGCGTCAAGGGTGCGCTTCAGTTATTTTTGTGGCCTGTTTTCTATATCGATCCAAGAATTTTGGATATTTAGCCTAAGTGTCCCATACATGATAATGCCTATATTTAGCCTTATTTCACCCTCATATCATTCAAGACATACCTAAATACTCACTCAATTACTTAGCCAATATTTCATCTCCTAAATTGAAGTCACAAACTCATCCGGATTTAAAGGTTCTCACCCAAGCTTCAAGTCTCCATCTCCAATCTTCATCAAGCTATTCTCCAAAGCTAAGGTGTATGGGTTTCTTTCATGGGTTCCTTTAATCCATGATACCCAGGCTTCCTTTTACCTAAAATTGCATGATTTAAAGTTTATTTACTTATGAGTCTTATATATTATGAATTTCATTGCACACTTTGTTAGGGTTTCGTGAATTTTAGCATGTTTGAAGCGATGAATCTAAGAGCTAATGTGAGAATTAATGAAGGGTCTTGATGTATAATACTTGAGGGTGTTACCAAGTATCTATTGCATGGTTTTACACTAGCACGACACACCCGTCAAGCGTTTGATAGAATGTTTGGTTACGGTTTTCTTGAGGATTTGAAGGATCAATGCATGTCTTATGAGGGACAACATGGGAATTGTGTTCCCCATGATTCATTGACTCAATTACCCTAGACAACATAACCCTGATTGGGAATTCTCATGCAGGACAGTAACTTTGGTTCTTCCAACCCTCTTGCTAAGGTGAAGGTCGAACTTCACCATGGTGCTTGGTCAGCAACCATGGTGTGCCAACTAACCGTTACCCATTATGCCAGTCACCCTCCCCTCGGTCAGGTTTGGTTGATTAGACGAGAACACATCAAACGAATCTTGTAATTTTTCTTTCCTTTTCCTATTCCTCACTACCTTGGTTGGGATCGTAATAGTAGGTGGGCTTTTGTGTTGGCCACCACCAAACAACAATCAAAACAAAGGAAATAAACAATATATGAAAAACCCCAATCAAAGAAATGCAGAAAGTGTAGGTTATTTCAAGTCAATTACACATAGTTCCCCAACCCCTAGTTCTGGGTTATTAGCTACTCATGGCTAAGGCAAAATCAACAATAATGAATGTAAAAGATATAGTTAAGAGTTTACCTAAATCAATGAAGAACAAAAACACCTTCAAATTGGAAACCACAAGTTTTGATAAATGGAAGATGAGTACAATGTGATTTTCCATGCCCCCAATGTGGATCTTCGAATTAAAAATTAAAATTTAAACTTAACCCTAGAAATGTTCAAGGAAGATTATTCAAGTGGAATCTCCAAAATATTCAAGTCTTCAGTCTCATTCTAAAACCCTATCATTAAGTATTTATACTATTTAAAAATTTACCCTAAAAATGAAATAGAAAATACAACTGAAAGCAGGTACGTCGCGCAGATACGACTCATAGGGTGGCATATGAGTTGTAATCGGGGTTTGGTAGTAATCTTCTAGCATTATGGACTTGGCATCTACGACCCATTATTATGAGTCGTTGCTTAGGCTATGACTCGTATGCTCCTTTCATAGTCTCGGCCTTCAGTTCTTGGTCCAAACTTATTGCTCACTGTTCCTTCTACGAACCCCACCCATACGAGTCATAATAAGACCTAAGACTTATAGGGCTGACCTCCACATTGTGGCTTCTTAATTTTGCTCACTGTCTCATGCTAAGAGGGTAACTTACGTCTCCTAGCTTGGGCTACGACTCATAGGGTGACTTGTTTGTCTTGTACTGAAGTAAAATCTAAATTTTTCTCCTAAAATCATGCCAACCTGTATTTTCTACATAGATAACACAAAAATACATAAAAACCATAAAAAGCCACATTAAGAACTTGCAAAAATCCTTGTTTTGTTTTACACATCAAATATGATGTATTTGGATAACATATCAATACCCTCAACCTAGAACTATTTGTTTCCCTCAAATGATGACTCAATCTAAGTAGACAATAAAAAACACATAGCAACTACTCTAATGGAATATACATTGGTTAGCTCCAATTTAGGTATCCAACATTCAATTTTAAAACCTAATTGAAAAGATACCAAACAAACCAAGACATGATGATATATCTGACATTCCAACTATTGCAAGTGAAGGAGTATCATCAATCCACGGTCACTAGACAAGTCACATGCCAATCATGTAATGAAAATGCTCTCATAGAGAAGAAGTCCTTATATTATACTCAATCAATGTTAAGGGATTGTGCTAGCATTCTTACTCTCACAAATGAGATTCATGCATGATAACTGACACCGTAGGCTTGCTCCTATACTTAAACTCTAGATTGTTGACTAGTTAGACTCAGATCACTTTAGGACATAAAAGGCTTGTAACGTAGGCTCATGGGGCTTTGGTAGGCATTTTAGGCTAGTAGTGACTAAAATCTATCCTTGAACCACGTTTTCCACAACTAAACCATTATTATTTTATCCTCCCTTATTCTTCCTTTTTAAGCTTTTTCAGGTGCTTTCTTTTCCTTCTTTCAGCTGTGCCTCATTTTCAAACTCATTTATGCTATTCTTTTCAATCCAAGACACTTCTCTTTTTCTTTTTCTCTCACCCAGCATATGATTCTTTTCTTCATTCTCCCTTTCCCAATGAACCACCCCATTTTCATTACTTTACCACAAGAAAGGCCACACTCAGATTAGGCTTTTAGCCTGAGGTGAAGTACATAATATCCATTTCCTAAACCAGGGCTACTTTTTGGTAGCCACCCTCAACTTAGGCTTTTTGCCTCAATCAAGGTTCACATGTTCACGGATAGACCAGTGCTAATATCAATTTATTTCACAAAACCAGATTAGGTTAGCTAGGTGTCAAGACAGTAAATGTACATGTAAAGCTCAAATATTTGGAACAAAGGATTCGCTGTCACATTTGGTAGGTCATTTAGGCACAAGTGAGCTCACTAAAAGAACAATGACCTAAGATCCTTTCCCAATCAACCACAATACTAGTCCAATGTCACAGTAACAAGTCAAGTTCTGAGTCAGTAAAAAATGAAAGAATATAGCAGAATAGGCTCACACACACATGACATTACATACAAAATCAACATGGACTTATAGGTCATGCTTCAACCTTCAACTTGCCTTCTCTTTATCAGAACAAACATTGCCAAATAAGCATATGCAAGATTGCATTAGCAAGAAACAATCTAAAAATTTTGAGGTTACCGAATTTTCAAAACATTCATAAAAGCATTTTCAAAATTATATATATGCCAAAAGATAGTAACTCCAAATTGTCTACACTACCTAAACATGCCGATTCAATAGAAATTAAAAACATCTATAAGGAAAAAAAACATGGCAAGAAAACCTTGGGATAAAAAATAGGGGAAGTTATGGACTCAAGGATAATCAGATTTCACCTTAATCCATAACTTCGAACACCCCACCAAAAGAAAATACTTTGTCCTCAAAGTAAAATATAAATATATATGTATACACACACCACAAACTAACAATTTACAAACTAAAAATCCAAAACCTACTTAAAATCAACCTTCAAATCCAAAACATTTAGAAATATCCAAAAACCAACATAAAGAAAACAATTGTCTAAAACAACGAACAAAGTATTTATAAGTAGCAAATAAGGACGGGGGTCAAAAATATCAAACATATGGTTCTCAATCGCCGACATCCATCTGTTCCTGGGGTTCCTGGGACTCCTATGGTTCAATCTCCTCATCGGTGGTCCAGGATGTACCTGTACCTGAGCTCTCATCTCCTTGTGCTATCTGTTGCAATCGGTCTCTCTATATAGCTACCATAGCCACTGACTCTTGCACCACTGCATCAGTAATCTACTCCTCTAGTGCTGCAACCTCATCATCAGTCCTGGATCTCTTTTGGCTCATGACTGCATCATCAATTTGGAAGGGCCTCTTCCCGTGGGCATGCGGGCGGTCATCGAATAAGTCAAACACATCATCAGCCGCCGGTGCCTCCTCCATGGCTACTATCGGTGTTGCTAACATATTCAATAGGTTGGCCTTGAGCCTGGCCAACTCATCCCTCACAATAACTATATCAGTGGGTCGTGCATCCTCGAGTCTCTTGGAGACCCTATAGTTGATGGCATTTACTTGGCTATCCACTACTCTAACTCTTTAATCTATCATCTTACGAATGTATGCCTTGGCCCTCTCCTATTACTTCTAGACCATCTGACAAACCCAAGGTTTGAGCTGTCTCAATAACTTGCTCAGCAGGAGCTCTATCTTTGCTAACCTGAGCACCAAAATCTGAAAAAGCAAAAGCAGACATAAGAGGATAGTCTGCGGAATCAATGTGAGTAGTGGAAGGTGCTGGTGTAGGTATGTCCAAGGATGGCATCACCTCAGTATCAAAAGCTCGAGATAACTGTGAAAAAACTGGAGTAAAACTAGTGGGGGCTGGAACAGGCTCCTCAGTCTGCAACTTTAGAGGAAATGGATCTGGAATAGGAAGGGAGATGCTCGATGTGCGGTCATCGGGCTTTTATCAACCTTAATCAGGATGGATCCATAGTATGCATGGCCTCTACTTGTGGGTCTAAGTGAAGGGAGACACGTACCCCTACCTCATTACAAAATCTATGTATTTGGATGGCAAAAGGCAATCAGGTCTGGCAAATCGTCGACTCGTGGATTTGCTCGTCATGACTCGAGCCCAATCAATCTCATAGACAGCTAGAATATTGGGTAGTAGTACAACTCTCTCCAACATGATCACATTATCTGTAAATAGGCCTGATGCGCCAACAGATAATAGACCACGAAAATTTAGCCCCGAATGAGAGATGGGATTTCCCTATTTGACCAACGTGGTTTGTGACCCACGTAGGCTCAAAATTCTCCTCACATATTTGGTTGGCTATCCATTTGAGTAACGTGGTCTTCATCTCTACATTTTTCTTACTCATCACTTTCCTCATCTTTGCAGTTCTATCATCATACTCTGTTGTGGAATGAGGTACTCTGTAGTTTGGCTCGAACTAAACCCTCCTGATAGTATCCTCTGACATGTCAATAATTTCACTCAAGAGTAGAAGTTATCGCAATGTCGGCCGCTCTACAAGTTTCTTCCCTCTAGGAAGATCTTGAAGAAAAGTGGCACAATAGGTGGCATAAAATTTTTGGAATAGATATGGGGCATACTTTCCGACCTTCTATGATAGCCATCTAATCCTGTGACGGTTGATCTCTTGGAACCCTACTCAATCCGGTGTCATTGAGTCTCGACTTATCATGAAATTGCCCAACTGGCTTTTCTCGATCCTTTGGTTCCTACCCCTTGTCATATATTTTTTTCATGCCTAGAATGCACCATCTAATTTTTCTGGGGTCTGTCGAATTGACAGTAACCATGGGATCTACCAAAGGTTGAGAATTAGCCTCCTCAAGTTGGGTTTGAGATGCCTCAATAGATCAAGACTTCGAAACTGAGAGGCCATCATCTGATCCATCGTCATAACCATCTTTTGTAGACTGGGAGGGACTAGTAACTTGGATTGGTGTTAGTGCAGCATAGGCTCTAGTCTTAGGCACATTTTCCTCAAGGTCTATCTGGACTCTGTGGACTTCTATAGATTCATAAGATTTCTCATCATTAGATGGGTCATCCCTCAACTGTCAACCCAAAGCTTTAATAGCTTCTTTTCTTGCCTTCGGTGCGATATGTCCAGAAAATTAAACCCCATAACACTCAATAAGCACCATAATGTTTGATCATAAAAGATTTACACAAGAGAATCAACAAAGAGTAGCAAAACCAATAAGATAAATCATAAACACAGTGCACTGAATCAGTTCTAGGTTTGCAGGTACGAGGCACAAGTATGACTCATAAGGTGACCTATTAGTCATACAATAGCCTCGTTGTGCTAAGTTACCTGAAAAATAACATTCTGATCACAGATATGTGGCTCAGGTATAACTCATAGGTTGACCTACGAGTCATATCCTGTGCTCGTAGTAGGGAACAAAATATAATTCAAAACAAGGCAGGTCAAAGGAGACCCTCTCTACAATTCGTAGAGGGCACTATGAGTTCTACGTGGATCTCGTATTGTAAGTGTTAAGGAACCAAAGGTGACTATTGCCTCCTCCGACGGACCACTACAACTCGTATTGTGACCTATAACTCGTAGTGGGTCCTCGTAGCAGAAAACAGATGGCACATGGGGTTCTTGTAACCATCCCACAATAACCAAAAACCATTCAATTGACAAAAATAAACAATATTGAAGTTGCACATCATTCCAAACACACAATTAACCCCATTATGAATCATGTCAAAACAATCAACCGTCATATCACAATCAAACAACAACCCCCAATTATGTTGAAGATATACACAAGATCAACTAATCTCCCACTCATAATCATCAATATAAATACATAGCTATGGAGATTCACCAAGAGTTCACAACAACTCTGCACAAAGGAATTATGATTTTGCATATTTGAACACAGACTAATATCCCTAAATTGTTAACCTCGACATGAGTTTTTAAATTGATCACACAAAAATCATGCATTAAAACTCATATGATCAACATGCCAACATTACAACAACCCAGCTAGAGTAATTATATAATTTCAAATAATGCTAGGGAGTTCAACAAACACAAACCCTAATTCTCATGCTTATACAATCATTTTCTCATGGGTATACTCACTATGGTTGCAAAATTCACATTCTTTCAACAATACTCAAAGATAATGCCATGAAAAATTTGACAGATTCCGATGAGGATTAACTAAAATAGTAGAAAAAGGAGTTGGGGAAATTTTGGGAGGAGGAAGAAATATTCAAGAGAGGGAAATAAGGGGTCAAATGAATATTTGAACCTTAATATACCAAACTTGGTCGATTTTAAAAATTCTACAGATCGGGTCCACGAGACCCCGACTATTAGTTGTAGGGCCTCCTATGACTTTTAGGTCATTGTCTCATATCAGATCTCAACACATAGAGAAATTAGAATTCATACTTGGGTACTATGAATCCCACTTACGACTCGTATGGTACTCAATGAATCGTAAGGTTAGATTGTAGTGTGTGTGCCAATTCTAAATCCTCACTTTTTTCCTCTACGAGGCATGACTATGAGTCGTAGCGTGCATTAGGACTCGTAGGGCTGCTCATAAAGGCTACTCCACATGCTATTTCCTTCAAGTCTTCAACTTTGGATATTGACCTGCAAATCACACTTCAAAATGCTCCAATTTTCAAAATAATACAACTGTCCCAGTGACTTAATAGTCAAGATAAACATCAAACAACTACCTAACAACTCAATCAACAAAAATAAACTTAGGACAATCCAAAAACATAAAAGATACTTGGATTACCTCCCAAGAAGTGCCTTGTGCAACATCATCGCTCGACTTTTTTATCATGAGTAATCAGACTTCCTCAAGATCTGGTGAACTCTTATCACCACTTCTGTGATCTCTCCTCCTATCTTGTTGAATATGCTCCAACTGTTTCGAGACCTGCTCAACTCGGCCGTCAATCTTTTGAATTGCCATTACTTATTGTTCCACCTTGTAAATCACCTTGATGACATCAAAATTAAATTCTTAAAGCATTCCCTCTCGCTCATTCACTTTCTTCATAAGTTGTTGAAGCATACACTAAACATTCGAAGGTTTTTCTGTAACCCATTGTTGATGTGGTAGGTTGATCCAACTGACCATACTATCCCTTCTTGCACTACTAGAGCCTTTCTTGATGCACTAATGGTAGCAACCAGTTGTCTTCATATGATTGGTACACTTGGATAACTGCAGATAGTTTGTCCATGTACTCAGTGAGTTCATTAAACGACTGCCTCAAAAATTTCGAACAGTCTCCCCCAAATAAGGCATCGACATGCATTTATTGTTTGGAGCTTAGTTCTCCAAAGAAGCTTACCACTAGTTCATCATCTAGTAAACCATGATTTGACCTTGTCCTCAGACACTCTTTATATCTATCCCAAGTTGTACCCAAAGTCTCTCCTGGAACTCATCGAAAGTTAACAATTATATCCAGTAGTAAATGATTATTAGGCTACTTGTAAAAGTTCATGAGGAAGATTCTTTGCACTTCTACCTAGTTAGAGAAAACTTTAGGTGTGAGGATAGAGCACCACTCCACAACTTCCCACCTGAGAGTCATGGGAAAAGTATAAAGAGTTGTGGCATCCCATGTTGGGTGCCTTGTTCCAGGCACTCTTCTAAATGTTTGCATGAAGTCTTGCAAATAAGCCTGACGGTCTTCGGACTCCTGCCCATAAAATAGGACATGATGCTATAATAATTCAAATAAACTGCCTGTGATGACGAGCTTTTCTTCATCCATTGTGATTATCAGCCTACACTTTCTCGCTTGAGTTGAATCTTGATGTACTCTCCCTTGAATCCCTGTAAAACAACACAAAACAACAAAAAATAAAAAATAAAAGTAAAATATAAGAGAATCTAGAAACTAATACTCGAATTAACCATTAGTAATAAAGTCAAGAACCTAGTCGTATTCCTCGGCAATAGTGCCATAATTTTTTATGTTCACGCTCCAATAACGAAACGGTCGCAGTCAACAATAAACCTAACCAAAGGTTACGGTCAAATCCACAGGGAATACGGAGTTTGACTAAGTTGATCCACTAGCAATCGTTTCAAGTATCAATCACTATATTCTCTAAAGTGGGGGGGTGGTTGAGATTCAAAATGAAGAACAAAAATAAACACTACGCTAAGTGTGCAAAAAGACAATCAAATTGAGGGACAACTTGGGAATGGTATTCCCCATGATTCATTAACTCAATTATTCTAAACAACATAACCCTAATTCAGAATTCACTTGCAGGATGGTAACTTAGGTTCTTCCATCCCTCTTGTGAAAGTAAAGGTCGAATTTCACCATTGCGCTTGGTCGGCAACCACTATGTGCCAACTAACCGTTACCTATTGTCCCAGTAAACCTCCCCTTAGTCAAGTTTGGTTGATTAGATGAGAACACGTCAATTGAATCCTCTCATTTACTTTCCCTTTCCTTTAAATCACTACCTTGGTCGAGATCATGATGGTAGCCAGACTTTGGTGTTGGCCACCACCAAACAACAATCAAAACAAAGGGAAATAAACAATACATGCAAAACCTTAATCAAAGTAATGCAAAAATTCTAGGTTATTTCAAGTCAATTACTCATGGTTCCCACAACCCCAAGTTGTGGGTTCTTAGCTACTCATGCTTAAGGAAAAATTAACTACAATGAACGTAAAGGTCATAGTTGTGAGTTTACTTAAAACAATGAAGAATAAAAACACCTTCAAGTTGGAAACCACAAGCTTTGATAAATGGAAGATGAGTACAATGTGATTTTCCAAACCCCCAAAGTGGGTCATCAAATTAAAAATTGAAATCTATACTAAACCCTAGAAATATTCTAGAGAGACTATTCAAAGTGGAATCTCCAAAATATTCAAGTCTCCAGTCTCATTCCAAAATCCTATCATTAAGTATTTATGCTATTTACAAATTTACCCTAAAAATTAAATAGAAAATATAGCTGGCAATAGGTACATTGCGCAGATATGACTCGTAGGGTGACCTATGAGTCATAATCGAGGTTTCATAGTCATTTTTTGGCATGTTAGGCTTGACTTTTACGACCCACTATTACGAGTTGTTGCTTAGGCTATGACTGATATGATTCTCTCGTAGTCTAGGCCTTCAGTTCTTGGTCCAAACTTTTGGTTCACTATTTCTTGCTATGCACCCACCCATACGAGTCCTAATAAGACCTACAACTCGTAGGGTGGCCTCGTAGGACTGACCTCCACTTTGCAGTTTCTTAATTTTTCTCACTATCCCTTGCTATGAGGGTACCTCATGACTCAGAACCTGGGGTACTGCTCATAAGGTGCCTCATATGTCCTATACTTCAGCAGAATCTGCTATTTTCTCCCAAAATCATGTCAACCTATATTTTCTGCACAACTAATATAAAAATACACAAAAACCATAAAAAGTCACATTAAGAACTTGCAAAATCTCTTGTTTTAGGCATAAAATGTGTTGAATTTTGAAAGCACAACAATATCCATTAGAAGTCAAAGCTGAAAAGGAACACAAAGAAGAACCTGCACTACAAGAGGTACTGTAAGAATTTTGTACTTTATTTCAAGAACCTGTTGGTTTACCACCCTCTAGAGGTGTATTTGATCATAGAATTGTGTTGCATTCTGGGTTTGAACCTGTTAATAAAAAGCCTTATAGGTATTCTACCGTGAAAAAGGATATTATTGAGGGTCTAGTACAACAAATGACGGATCAAGGGATCATTCAACCTAGCTGCAGTCCTTTTGCATCACCAGTGGTGTTAGTGTTCAAAAAGGATGGAACTTTGAGACTATGTGTAGACTATAGAGACTTGAATAAGTTCACTATAAAGAACATGTTTTCTATCTCTATTCTAGAATATCTATTGGATGAAATAGAAGGTTCCAAACTAGACCTATGGTCTAGGTACCATCGACTAATAATGGCTAAAGAGGATGTGTCGGAGACTGCTTTTAGAACACACTTCGGACATTTCGAATACTTAGTCATGCCTTTTGGTTTATCAAATACCCCAACTACATTTCAATGCTTGATGAACTCTGTCTTTCAAAATTTTCTAACGAAACATGTTTTGGTATTTTTTATTACATACTCATATACAGTAGAACCATGGAGGAACCTATAGTGCATTTGAGGTGTGTTTTTTTAAGATGGTGGAGTATCAACTATTTGCCAAGAAAAGCAAATGTTTCTTTAGTGTTCATAGAATTGAATACCTTGGTCACTTTATAGTGGAAAAAGGTGTTTCTACTCTCAAAAGATCAATGCTATCAAAGATTGGCCAATTACAACTACTCTAAAGAAATTAAGCGGATTCTTCGGATTAGCTTGGTACTGGAAAAGAATTTATACAAGGGTTTAGAGTTATTTGTAAACCCCTTACGGATCTAACTAAAAAAGTGAGATTTAATTGGAACAACACAACTCATGAGGCTTTTCTGAAGTTCAAGGTTGCTTTAACTCAAGCTCCTGTATTAGCTTTACCTAATGCCAACAAAACTTTCATTATTGAAACTGATGCTAGTGGTTATTGATGTCGCCCAAGTTACACCTCATTTTAGATGATAAGGTGGTCGTTGTTAAGAAATAGAGCTTAACAAAAGTTAGGGACAAATCCATAGGGGATACATAGACTCAAGAGAATTCAATGATCGAAATTCAAGTAGTTAACCAAATTACTTCCCCAAATGGTGGGGGGTTTTCAATAAACAATGTAAAATAAAACCTAATTAACTAACACAAGAGAGAAATCAATATGGAGAGAAACTAGGGAATTGTATTCGCCATGATTCCCTCACTCACTATCACTGGACAACCTAAATATTTTCTAGAATGTAGCATGTAGGATGGTAAGTTAAGTTCACCAATCCCTTTACTCCTAGTATAACCTCTACTTGGCCCAGTTTGGTTGATTACACCAGAACACATTAGTCAAATACTGTTAATTAATCTCTTTTCTTATTCATTACTATCTTGGTCTAGTTAGTAACACTATGTGGGTTATAATGTTGGCCACTATCAGAAAATATGCAAAACGAAGAGAGTTAATTGATACATGCATGCACACTTTCCAAGAATTCAAAATTATCTGGTTTTACTTTTTTAGTTCTTCATGGTTCAAATAACCCTAGTTGCGGATTTAGCTACTCATGCTTTATGTAGATGCAAGAATTATTGATTGAAAAACCATAATTGAACACTTAGACAATAGAATTAAGAACAAGCAAATCCAACTTCAATGAGAATTACAAGCTTAAAGATGAAATTAAAGAACAAGTGTTCTCAAAATCTCTCTGATGTAGTCTCACTATTTCTCTCTCTAATTACTGAGTTCTCTGAGTACCAGGCAAAATTTTTTGAAAAATAACCTTAAAAACCTACTTATAATAAGTAAAATATAAGTCCTAACTGAAATAGGATAGTGGTCGGCACGCCACACTAAAGGGTTTTACGAGTCGTATTGCCTTATACGGCCCGTAATCGGGGTCTGGTACAAAGCTACTAGCTTGGACTTCAAGTCTACGACACCCCTCAATGAATCAAAAATTAGTTTATGACCTGCAAGGAGGTTTCGTCTTGATAATCTTCAGAAAGTCCCAATCTCTGATCCACATGGCATGAACCATCTTCCACGACTCATAAATCATCCCAGACCTGTATGCATGTTCATAGCATCAACTTCAAAAAATCAGCCCCTCACTGGAAATGTTCAAGAAACCCCTTTATGACTTGTAGAATGGCCTATGGCCCGTAAAGGGTCTTGTACTACATCAAAAACCAGCAACATCTGTATTTCATCCCAAAAATCATGACCAAATCTCAAATACTGCAAACACAACACAAAAACACATATAACCAACTAATATTGCATTGACAATACATAAAATTTCGAGTTTTAAGTATCAAAACTGTTGTATTTTAACAGCATATCAATACCTTCAACATAAAATTGCTGCTTGTCCTCAAGTGACAGACTGAACCTACATTAATAGTACTGTAACACATAGACCTTAACCTAATGGCATAAACCACATCAATCTCAAATTCAAATAGACACATAACCTTTCAAAACTGGATCAGACAACCATCTAACAAACTAATACAGACTAGTGCATATGACAATAGAACTATGGCAAATGAAGTACTATCAATATTCCACAACCACTGAACAATTCTAATGCCAACAATGTAATGCAATCACCCTCACAGAAAGAAGTACCATGTCTGCCACTCAATAATTTTTTCATGTATGATGTTAGGACTATGCAAAATCACTCACTCTCCCAAAATATATTCATGCATCACGCCTAATACCATACGCTTGCCCCTATATTCATCACTAAAACCTTGAACACTTACTCTGGGATCATTTAGAGCTTTCTAGGCTTTAACATAGGCTCAGGGGGCTTTGTATGGTGCTTTTGGAAAATAGTGACTAAAGACCATCCTTAGCACTGCATTTATCTACACGTTTTCCCTACGAACTCTGTTATTTTAATGTCATTCTACCTTCCTCCTATTTTAATCTTTTCTAAGTGCTTTCTTTTCATTTTTCATCATTTTTCATTGCTTTTATACTTCATTTTTCTTTTTTTAGCTCACCGCTGAGGCATCACTTATTTTTCTAGAACCCAAAACATGATTTTCCCCTTCTTCTCTGTATCACTAACTCTTCTCCTTATTTTTGTGTTTCACCCTTACACCAGCCACTCTCAACTTAGGCTTTTGGCCTAAGTTAAGGTACATAATATCAATAGTCTGAACCAGAGCCACTTTTGGTAGCCACTCCTAAACACGCCGGTTCAACAAAAATAACTATCCATGGAGAAAAAGAAAATGGGCAAGAAAATCTTGAGGCCAAAAATTGGGAGTTATGGACCCAAGCTACTCAGACTTCACTGAGGCCCAAAACTATCCACACCCCATTGAAAAAGATGTGAATTGTCCCCAATGCAGATAGTCAAAGAAATATAGAACATTAAGGGGTTAAAAATCATACATGGTCACCTAAGCACTGGTGTATTACTGAGTTTGATAACCTTCTTGCTGTGCGGTAATCTCCTCAGTAGTAGCACTTTATCTGAATGGGCCAGCTCCCCTCATCCTCTCGCATTCTCGAGCCTGTCATCTCTCTTCCTCCTCCATAAGTGTATATCAGCTAGAACATCATCCTCTGTGTGGGGTCTCTTCCTATGGGAAGACTGAATAGGCTCATCAGGAGAAAAATGATCTACCACTGGCAATGTGGTTATGGTCTCTGGTAGTGTCATTGTGCCATGCGTGCTGCTGTCATATCAGCCCGAAGCTACCTGAAATTTGTCTTGATGGCCGATAAGCTTGATGGTCGAGCCTTACTTAGGCTCCGTTGTACCTTTCCCTCAAAGGCGTTAATGCGAGCATTCATACTAGAGAGACAATCCTAAATAGTATCGATTGTGAATGCCTGCATGAGACCATCCGAGTCTGCAATGGCTTGGAGGACCCCTAGCCCAATCTGCTGAACAGGATGAGAAAACTGTGACTCAGCATGAGCTGACCTCTAAGCCATGACCTGTATAGATATTGCGGACACATAGATCATTCCCACAGGAGTAGAAGGTGATGACATGGCCTGTGGTGTAAAACATAGAAGTAGTGGGCCCCTCTCCTCATCTGCCTCTGGCTGCGAGGGCCTATCCTCAGTAGTAGCAGCGGTAGTGGTAGTCTGTGAACCCTCAGGTGATGGTGATGGGGTGAATATCTCAGGTACAAAATCTAGTTGTGTTGTTGGAGTGCGACTGTGTTCTCTTGAGCTTTGATTAGGCTAGGATTTGATATGCGCTAGGCATCAATTAACTGGTCAAGTTGGTGAAAACTCTCCACCCTTGACTCAAGATAAAGCCTGTATATCAAGCATGGGAATAGGATGGAGGTCGACCTCTTCAGGATGACCTCGTGAATCTGCTCATCTATGAGGCAGGTTTAATTAATATCATAGTCAGCTAAGATGGTGACAACCAATACTGCACGCTCTGGCAAAAACGTACTATCAACTAGAGTAGGTCGGATGTGTGAATGAAAAACTGCCCGCCAAAACATGGCGGGTTAACTTAGTGAAGCCTTGACAATAGGCTTTGAGTATGGCGACCCTGGCAGGTTTCAGACTCTGCACAACTATATAACCAGCCACTCATCTTATTAAGCATGCTCATTGCTCTAGATCTCTCACAACCAGGGGATCTTTCATCTACCCCACCCTGTAGTCAAACTCTGTGGTGGATATTGAGACAGCGAACTCTGACCCCTCACTCTTTTCTTGATCATTCTAGGCTGGTGCGAAATCAAATTCCAATGGAATAGGTAAAATCAATCATCAAAGCAAATCATGTGCAAGGGCCATAATTAACTATCAATCCATTTCATAATGTCATAATCATCTAGTAGCCCATTGAATCATGATTACTGTAATGTGAGAACTGTTCTTACATTATTACAAATCCATAAGCAGGCAAGAAAACCTTTCACTATCATTGATAATGCAAATATCTTTCACAATACTTCATATATTCTTGAGATACATCATAAAGTATGCTGAAATTCTTCCACATAATGTTGATAATTCATAATGAAAATTAGGATATAATGCATCGATTCACAGATGAGCTACTTTTTATCAAGTACTTTAGTATATCCATGCATGGTCAACTAAAACAATGTCAATTGAATCATAATTGAAAGAATCCATGAACATAAAACCTAGATGATATTGAAAAGGATTGGATTTAGAAAAGTTCAAAATATATAGGCTTCAAGGATGAAAGTGATCTGCGAATAACTATCCATATATCTTAGGTAAATCCTAGCCCTGGAATGTGAAAAAGATACATGAGTCTTTGAAACTCTAGATCGAGGGAGTAGATGACCTTGGGAGAGAAGTCTGGAGAAAACTTCTGGATTTTTAAATGAATGTGTGGGCATGGGTGAATTGAGTAGTGCAAAATCTGTTACAGGGCTTAGGAAAAGCTTATAAAAATGTTGCTTAACATTAAGAAGATTGAAATGTCTAAAATATCCTTGTAAATATAACAGAGGACAGTGACCATGGGACCCTTCAAAAGCCCGTGTTCCATTTCATAATCAATAAAGACCTTCATCAAAATAAGACGAAAAATTACATGTTCTTGAAGTTTTTTTCTACGAGCCAGATCGATGATTCATGGAAATTTCTGCAGCTCATAGAATCCCTCTCGTACTTTTGAAATACCTGAAAAACAACTCTCAAAATCTCCATTCTATGGAAGGGTCTATGAGAATATTAATGGAGTGGCTCTCAATTCCCATCTTCTTTTGTAACCAATTGAAGGTGACCCTTTTCCTATCCCCAAAAAAATCACTGCGGCGATGACCATAGCAAAAAAGTCTTCTCTTTCTTGCTCTTTTTCTTTCTCTTTCTCTTCTTTTTGAACTTCGATAATTTTTTGGAATCCACCATATTGCTATTCTTAACTGTCGTAGTGACGACGTCTGATCAAAAACTAAATCAATCTATTGGAAATTCAAGCCTCTTTTCTCTGGTATTTAGAGGAGAGATTATTATGATTTTACTGACGATGTTTTAAGAGAAACATTAGGGACTGAAAGGAGAAGCCCTCTCTGATGAACCTGATAATGTTTATCATCTCAAGAATAAGATTCTGTTCTTGTGAGAAAATTTTCCAAAGAGAATTCTTCTGATTGCTGAGTCAATTTTTTCTGGTGAGCTTGACTTCTCCACCAAGTAAAAGAAGAAAAGTTCATAGTTTCTGCTAAGGCAGATTTCAGTGACATCTTCCAAGTTTGTGGACCAAAATTCTCTAATATAAAACATCTAGGTGATATCTTTCAAATTTCTTCTACTTACTTTTTTTGAATCAACTGTGCCGTTTTATTAACCTCATATTCCTTGCCTTTTACATATTACGCTGTGATTTTTCAACAAATTTTGACTACATTTATCCTATTCTTGTTTTCTGTGAGGTATTATTTACTCGATATTTATTCTATTAAATTTTGACAAACTTATCCTATTATTGTTGATTTTTTTTACTATATATCCCAATAATATTTACTCTAGATTTTTTCGTTTGTATCATGGGCAGCTAATTTCCTAATCTTCTATAGTTTATTGATTTATTAATTGGTTCCTAGTGGATTGATGTTGGGTTCAAATAATGGATTAGGGTCATATCGTCGGTTGGGGTTAGAGGCAATTGTTTACAGTAGTGTGGGGGGTACGTGCTTACTTAAGCTGAGAGTAAGAACATGGAACATATGATTACTGAAAAGGGAAGTCCATATAACTATTGAAGAGTCTTAAGAAGATACATATTTCTATAGCATGTGTTCAGTGGACCAGATGGGTGGGTACAACAGCTCAAAACATAGATGGGATTAATTTTTTTAACACGGGGGCTCTAGGGATAAAAATGGAGTAGGTATCCTAGTAGATGAGGACTTTAGGCAGTATATGGTCAAGGTCAAGAGGATTAATGATAACATGATATATATTAAACTTGTAATCGGTAGTCATACAAAGAATGTAGTTACTGCTTATGCGCCTCACGTGGACCTTGATGAGGAAGTCAAAATGCTCTTTTGAGAGGATTTAGATGAGGTTGTGAGAGGTATACCACACATAGAAAATTCATTATTGGAGGAGATTTTAATAGGCATATTGGTGTGATCTCTTGTGCTTTTGATGGTACTCATGTAGCCTTTGGTTTTTGCGAGAGGAATGGACGCGGAATGTCTCTCCTGGATTTTGGTAAAGCCTTTGTATTAATTCTTGCTAACTCATGTTTTCTAAAGAGAGAAAGTCACTTGATTACGTTTTGTAGTATGATAGCTAAGACTAGATTGATTACATACTCTTTCGAAAAAGTGATAGAAGCCTTTGTAAGAGCTACAAGCTTATTTAGAGTGAAAATATTTCCACTCAACATAGGGTTGTACTGATGAATTTCAAACTAGAAGGGCTAAAAGAAAGAATGTCCAACCGAGGATTAGATGGGGAGGCCTGATTCTTGCCCTTTCTCAGGAGATAAGGGAAAAGTTGAGCAGCTTGGGGACTTGGAGTAGTTGTGGAGATATGAACACCATGTGGGACACTACTGTTGGTTATCATAGAGAAGTGGTGACCAAGGTACTAGGGGTTTTGAGAGGGACCTTTGGTGGGGACAAGGTTATTGGTTATTGAACGAAGAAGTTCAAAGTAATGTAAAAACAAAGAAGATTGCCTATAAAAAGTGATTGGAGTGTATGGATGAGGATGAAAAACAAAGACTTAAGGATATTTATAAGAAGGTGAAGACAGAAGCAAATACAAAGGTCGTGAGTGTTAAGATAGCAACGTCTAAATGCTTATATGTTAAGTTGGGTGAAAAAATCGGGGACAAAAGATTGTATAAGCTCACAAAAGAGAAGGAGAAATAGAAAATCTCTTGACTTGGATCAAGTGAATGTATCAAGGATGAGGAGAATAAGTTGTTTGTTGATGAGACTTCTATTAAATATAGATAGTAAGCTTACATTCATAAACATTTAGATGGAAAAGGGGACAGAGATATTGAGGTGGATGGTCAAGCGCACTCTGATAGTTAATTAGATTTTTTTTTACTGCAGGCATTTTAGGGATGATGAGATTAGACATGCTAGTAGTAGGATGAAAAGAGGGAGAGCGATCAGACCCGATGAGATTTCAGTGGATTTTTTGAAAGGTAAGGCCAAAGATGGTATGAGTGTTTGACTAGGTTCTTTAATTCTATTTTGAAAATTGCTAAGATGTTTGATGAATGAAGCGGGAGTAATATAGTTCCATTGTACAAAATCAAGGTTTATATATAGAATTGTAACAACTATAGGGGCATCAAGTTGCTAAGACACACTGAATGTTTTGGGAGATAGTGGTGGAGGTGAAGGTAAGAACAAGAGTGTTTATTTTAGAGAATCAATTCAGATATCTGTTGGAGCGATTGACTACAGTGATAATTCATCTTCGTCCGAGGCTAGTGGAGAAGTATAAGGAAAGAAAGAGGGACATTCATATGTTATTCATTGATCTTGAGAAGGCCTTTGACAAATTTCGAATGATGTCATATTGAGGTTTTGAGAGGATAAAGGTATTCCTATGCAGTATATTAGCGTGATAAAGGACATGTATGATAGAGCCAAAAGTCGGGTACGAATGGTGGGAGAAGAATTAGAGTATTTTCTTGTTGAGATAGTACTTCATCAAGTATCATTGCTAAGCCCTTTTCTTTTTTTCTTAGTAATAATGAGCTGACGCGATCTATTTAGGAGGAGTTTCTATGATATTTGCTATTTGTAGATGACATAATACTAATTGATTAGACTCGTAATTACGTTAATGATAAGTTTGAGGTGCGGATACGCACTTTGGAGTCCAAAGGGTTAAAATTGAGCAAGACCAAAATAGAATACTTGGAGTGCAAATTCAGTGTTATGTGGGAGGAAGCTTACATTGAATGAAAGTCGCCATGCAACCTATTCAAGAGAGGAAACTTTAAATATCATGGTTCAATCATCTAGGGTAGTGGTGATATATTAATTATGTCACATATTGTATTGAGGCAATACAGATGAATTGGAGGCTTGCCTTTGGAGTGTTCTGTGATAAGAAGCCATCATCTAAACTTAAAGGTAAGTTTTATAGAATGGTGGTTAGACCTCACTACATTATCGAGAGGGGAGTGTTGGCCAGTAGAAGGCTCATATATCTAGAAGGTGTAGGTTACAAAAATGAGGATGTTGAAATGGATGTGTGGACATACTAAGGTTGATCAGTTTAGGAATGAGACTATTTAGGAGAAGATAGGGTGGTTATTGCGGTTGAAAAGATGAGGAGAGCGAGATTATTGTAGTTTAGGCATGTGCAGAGAAGTAGCAGTGACGCATCGATTAAGACATACTAGGGGCTAGATTTAGTTATTATGTGGAGGGGTAAAGGTAGACCGAAAAATATTGGGGGGAGGTGATTAGGCTGGACGTGGCAAAACTTTAACTCATTGAAGACATGACCTTAGATAGAAGGAATAGATGTTGTGTATTGCGATAGTAGTTTAATAGGCTAGTAGGGGTAGGTTGATGTTTGGCCTTATGATATAGTAGGTTAGTAGGACTAGTCATTTTTTTTATATCTGTGTTGTTATTCTCCACTTTATATATATTACTTTTATTGTATTTACTATCATTTGCTTTCCAAATTAAGTGTTTGCGCTTTCCTTTCTTTTCCTTTTTTCATTTATAGTATCTTTTGCTTATGGGGAGTTTTGAGATGACGATCTTCCAAAAACTTCATATTTATCCCTATGATGTATTGGTGAGGTCTGCATAGATTTTACCCTCCCCCGACCCCACATATAGGATTTCACTAGGTATGTTGTTGTTGTTGATTTTTATGGAAGGATCTATGGCTCATTTTTCCTTTCATGGGCCATAGAAACCCCCTTATAAATGAAACGACCCCAAAAAGTGCCCCAAAACATGCCTCGGAATGTCTGAAATTTTAAATTTCATATATCTCAAAATTCATTCGTTATATCAATATTCAATTTCAGAACAATTGAATCACAATTTCAAATTTTCAAAATTTTGATTTCTTGAGATGATCCGCGACACCACCGCGACGCGCAACTATCACGGACATGTGTTAATTTGGCCTTTGCGACAGGTTTACATCACAAACCTATGCATACCTGTGTATTTTGATTGGCAGTGATTACTACTCGGTCCAAGGCTTTTGGGTCTTGGGCCTAAGTGTTCCCAACTACGTTTTTACCCATATTTAGCCTTATTTAACCCTCATATCATCCTAAACATTCCCCAGTTCTCACAAAAACACTTTGCCATATTTTTCAATCCCAAATTCTAGTCCCAAACCCTCATCCCTTGCTAAGGTTCTCCTTCAAGATTCTTCTTCAAGCTCAAGTTTCCATCTCCGATCTTCATCAAGTTCATCTCCAAGCTAAAGTATGTGGTGTTGAACCATTGGGTCCTTCCACCCATGGTGCCTAAGCTTCCTTTTTATTTAAATTGCATGGTTTAAAGTTAATTTTAAATGTGGCTTTTATATATCAAA
Source organism: Solanum clarkiae (assembly GCA_011800125.2). Lineage (NCBI taxonomy): Eukaryota > Viridiplantae > Streptophyta > Magnoliopsida > Solanales > Solanaceae > Solanum > Solanum clarkiae. The sequence goes on from JAABOM020000101.1 coordinate 5,328,070, forward strand.
AAATTTACTGCATAGTGATTTGAGTTCATGAAAGTATGGTTGTTTTAGCATATTTTGAGCTGTAAATTTTGGATGTAATGTATTGATATATATTTCTTGAGGGTGTTGCAAGGTGTTGATTGATGGTTTTACAATTGATTTTCTTGCCTGATTTTACTCTTGAATTTTATGGTTTTACACTAGCACTACACACCGGCTAAGTGTTTGATAAAATGTTTAGCTAGGGTTTCTTAAGGAATTGAGCGTCCAATGCATATCTAATAAGTTGAACAATGTTATGATGATTATATGATTTTGAATCGATGATGGAATGATGATGAACCAATGGTATGTATATGATGTGTAATTTTGAGAAGAAATATAGGTATATGATGACCTTGTGATGATGAAAGTACGTTACATATGTGTTGAATTCATTAAAAGTATCTACGATGTTGTAAGTCAATCAACTTGTTGTGGGGGTACCAAGCCTCAATCATCTTGATGAGGGAGTGCCAAGCCTCGATTGTCTTGTTGAGGAGGTACCAAGCCTCAATCACCTTCACGAGAGGGTGTCAAGCATTGATTGCCTTGTTGAGGGGGTATCAAGCCTCAATCACCATTCAATAAAGGGTGTGCCTTGGAGTTGGGAAGTAGTTCACTTGGTCTATGATTATGGTCTATTCCTCTGCATGATCTATTTCTATATAAGCATATGATTCACCAAAGTTTTAATTCAAGCATCATTCGTACATGTCATATTGATAGTATGCTATCCATTGTCTATGTTTATGCATTTCGCCAATGATGTCTATCACTTGTTGCATCATACCCCACATACATGGTACACTCAAACGTACTAACGCCTACTCTATGCCTACATGATATTACCATATAAGAACCGAAGCTCCACTTGATCATCATACTCCTCTCTGTGACTACTGATATCCAATAAAGCTAGTTGGCGAGTCCTCATGTCGGAGGGAAATATTTACGTTGTTATGCTATGTATTTAATACCATCTTTCCTTTTTGGGTATACTTGACTATGAGGTTGATCCTGGTTGCTTGTCTTGGCCCCCACTAAGTTCTATGTTAGAGGTGTTGTTGGATAATATATGTATTATTCTTGATTTTTGACTCACCTATGATATCCAAGCTTTTTAAATATGGTTCTCTCTCCATTAGTCCAAATTTTCCTTGTTTATGTTTCTTATGTCATTTTATCTTGCTTCCGCGACCAAGGATGGGTGATGATATACAATGAGGCTTGTTTGGGATTCCTTCGGGTTCTCCATTCGCTGGTCATATCTAGGCCTTAGGCTAGGGTTGTGACAAAGATGGTATCAGAGCACTAGGTTGATAGATGCTCGAAGTCCAACACACTATGTCCATTAAAGTCCAATTTGTGGTTGTGAAACGCGCTATCACTATGACTAGGAGGCAATGAGACATTTTAAGAAATGTTTCTCTTCTTCATTTTATAAGTTGTGCTATAGAGTTGTGGTAAGTTTTCCCCCTAATGATTGTTCTTTGTTATGCTAGATCATGCCCAACACTAGAGGAAAAAGGGCCCAAACTCCCGAAAAGAAACCTAACAATAGGGAGCTTCGAGATGCTCTCACTATGCTTGCCTAAGTTGTGGCCAACTAAGTCAATCAAGTGGCCCAAGCCCCTCATGCTAATACCCTGGTTTCTAGGGTCAGAGACTTCATAAGGTTGAATCCTCCGGCGTTTATGGGTCAAAGATGGATGAAAATCCACAAGAGTTCATTGATGAATTCTATAATATGTTGAATGTCATGGGTATTAGGCCAAATGAAAAGGCGGAGTTGGCGGTGTACCAACTCAAAGGGGTAGCCCAAATAATGTGTGATCAACGGAAGGGGGAGAAGGGAAACAATTATATGGTACTTTAGGAGGAGTTCAAATAGGCTTTTCTTTATCGGTTTTTCCCTTTTGATCTTAGGGTAGCTAAGTTGGTAGAGTTCTTGAATGTCATACAATGTGCTATGAGTGTGAGGGAGTATGCCCTCAAGTTTGATCAACTTTCAAATTATGCATCTCAATTGGTGGCCGATCCTAGATGTAGGATGAATAAGTTTGTGATAGGAGTCTCCGACTTGGTGAGTAATGAATTCCAATCCGCCTTGCTAATTAGTGAAATGGACTTGTCCCGCTTGATGAATTATGCCGAGAAAATGGAGGAGGAGAAGTTGAGAAAAAGAAGGGATAATGAGACCAAGAGGGCTTGAGTTGATGGTGTCCCCCAAGATCGAGGGCACAATGGTACTTTAGAAAAAGAGGATGGCTATTGTTGGGGTGACCAACTCAAGGGGGATAGATGGCTATGAAGTGAGATCTAATCCTAAGTTTCAAAGGTATGGAAGTTACCATGGTAGGCATTGTTTGAGGAAGACCAAATCTTGTTATAGTTGTGGAGAGGAGGGTCACAAGATAATAGATTGTCCTCTTAGGCACAAAAAGGGTAGAGGTGGTGAGTTTGAACAAGGTTATGCTCCAAGATATGATCGGTTCTATGCTCTTCAAAGGAGGTAAGAAGAAAATGAGGGGCCCGATGTTGTTACCGATATGTTGAAGTTTCCTTGACCTTGAGATGTGTGCATTATTGGGGCCAATGTGCCATTGAGCCTTTCTTTATTCTTTTGATAGCTAGAAAGTCCACTGGAGGTCTTAGGGTAGTTTGGACTACTTGCACAGAATGTTTCAGTTAGTGTGGAACCCGTAAGTTTGTAATATGATGGTTGAGGACGGTTTATCTATTTGGTCAACTACAATGGGTTAGTCGCTTCACTATGGTTGATCTTTGATTTGAGCTTTGTCCCTATGTGAGCATTATTAGTATTGGTGGAGTTGTTTGGTTGAACTATGCATTGCCTATGTTTATGTGTTTTCAGTCCCTGCCTTGTTATGCTTGTGGTAATCTTTAGTGTTGAAGTATGGATTTAATTAGAGCTTGTGCATCCTTTTGGGGTAGTGTGCAAGTCTTGGATGATTGGAGGTTGTTTTCTAATTACGGTAGGTGTGAATGAAGGATAAGAAGAAAGTGGCTAGAATTCTTTAAGGGTTATGATATGTATGTGCATTATTTTTCCCAGTAAGTCTAATGTGTGGTCGGTGCTCTAGGTAGCCTAGTATTGGAGGAAGTTGAGCATGGTGGTGTAGTATTCCTGTTGGTTCCAAATCTTCTTGGGTTGGAGAGGTCTAGATTATGCATGGCCTCGATTCCGTCTTATTAGGGGCGGATGTTTTGCGCAAAGAGAGGGTAGAGTGGAGGTTGCCTCCCTAGGGGAGATGGCAGTTAGTGGAAACAAGTGTAATAGGTGTGGTTGAGGTTGACAATGACTTATGGTTGCGAGTCCTTTTAGAGTGTTGAGGAAGTTGGTGAGGTTGCTTTTGGATGGGAGTTGCATATGGTCATGTTTCTTCCGGTTTTCCATTCTTCTAGGTTGAGGGGGTGTGTTGGTGATTCCAGTGCTATAGAACCCCTTGAAGTTGTGGATGTTGTGATGGAAGAGTTGACTTATGAGGAGGTCCTATGGAGAAGTTACATGTGAAATATGAGTGAAGATTGATTGATAATGATGTAGGGTTCGTCAAGGCTCTTTGGAAGAGTCGTCTATTCGTATCTGGTTCTCGGGGAGCCGATACGGGCATGGAAAAGAAATATCCGTGTTTCTTTCATTCCATTCAAGCTTATGATAACACGTCATGTCCTCCTTCTATGATTCCAAGACTTGAATATTCAGCTCCTATGTCATTCATATGCATTCATGTTTAAGTCGGAACATGGTGATTTTGAACTTATGTTGAGATTCTGAAAATGGTGTTGGAAATATAATATTGCATTCCTGTAGGGGCTGATTTTGTTATGATCACTATTGTCTTATATGTATCTTTTACATTCGGGGACGAATGTTCCCTAATGGGAGATGTTGAAACGACCCCAAAAAGTACCCAAAAATGTACCTCAGAATGTTCAGATTTTTAAATTCCATATATCTCAAAATCAGTGCATGATACCTAAAATCTGACTTCATATTCTTGTTCAAGGGGTAAAAATTAGGGGGTAAGTGGTCTAACTCTGATTTTAGAGCAACCGAATCACAATTTCAAATTTCAAAAATTTCAATTTCTAGAGATGATCCGCGACAGCACCTGACACGCGGCTGTCGTGGACATGTGTTAATTTGGTCTCCACGATAGGTCCATGTCATGGAACAGTGTGTTTTGATTGCTAGTGATTTCTATCGCGGTCCAAGGCCTTTGGATTTCGGGCCTAAGTGTTCCCAACCGTGTTTTTACCTATACTTAGCCTTATTTCACCCTCATATCATCCTAAACATTTCTCAATACTCACTAAAACACTTAGAGATATTTTTGACTCCCAAATTCAAGTCCCAAACCCTTATCACATGCTAAGGTTCTCCTTCAACATTCTTCTTCAAGCTTCACATCTCCATCTCCAATCTTCATCAAGTTCATCTCCAAGCTAAGGTATATGGTGTTGAACCATTGGGTCCTTCCACCCATGGTTCCTAAGCTTCCTTTTTACTTAACTTGCATGGTTTGAAGTTGATTTTACATGTGGGTTTTGTATATTAAGAAATTTACTGCACAGTGATTTGAGTTCATGAAAGTATGGTAGTTTTAGCATGTTTTGAGCTCTAAATCTTGGATCTAATGTTGGATTTGATGAAGTGTTTTGATGTATATTGCTTGAAGGTGTTGCAAGGTGTTTCTTGATGCTTTTACATTGGATTTTCTTGCATGATTTTACTCTTGAATTGCATGATTTTACACTAGTACTACACACCTGCCAAGTATTTGATAAAATGTCCAGCTAGGGTTTCTTAAGGAATTGAAGGTCCAATGCATATCTTGTGAGTTGAATAGTGTTATGATTATATTTTGATTAGACCATTGTGGAATGATGATGAATCAATTGTAGGTATATGACGTATAATGATGAGAGGAAATGTAGCTATATATGACCTTGTAATGATGATAGTATGTTACATATGTGTTGAATTCATAAAAAGTGTCCATGATGTTGCAAGTCAATCAACTCGTTGAGGGGGTACCAAGCCTCAATAACCTTGACGAGGAGGTGCAAAGCCTTGGTTGCCTTGTTGAGGCGATACCAATCCTCAATCACTTGACGTGGAGTGGCAAGCCTCGTTTTCATTGTTGAAGGGGTATCAAGCCTCAATCACCATTCAAGAAATAGTGTGCCTTATAGTTGGGAAGTAGTTCACTTTGTCTATGATGATGGTGTATTCCTATGCATGCTCTAATTCAATATATGCATATGATTCACTAACATGTTTTACTTCACACATCATTTATACATGTCATATTGATAGTATACTATCCGCTGTCTATGTTTATGAATTTTGCCTGTGATGTATATCTCTTGTTGCATTGCACCCCACATACATAGTACATTCAAATGTATTAATGCATACTCTATGCCTACATGATGTTACCAAGTAGCAACCGGAGCTCCATTTGGTCATCATCCTCCTCCACATGGCTTGTGATATCCAATCGGGCTAGTTTGTGATTCCTCATGTCCTAGGGCAATATTGACGTTCTTATGCTATGTATTTAAGGCAAACGTTCCTTTTAGAGTATGCTTGACTATGAGGGTGAGCATAGTTTCTTGTTTTGACTCCGATAAGTTCTATGTTAGAAGTGTTGTTGGGCAAAATATGTATTATGCTTGAGCTTTGAGTCATTTATGATATCCAAGCTATTCAAATATGGTTCTCTCTCCCTTAGTCCCAATTTTCCTTATTTATATTTCTTATGTCATTTTATCTTGCTTCCACGACCAAGAATGTGTGATGATATGTAATAAGGCCTGTTTGGGGTTCCTTCAGGTTCCCAATTTGTTAGTCACTTCTATGCCCTAGGCTTAGGTGGTGACAGTAAACCTTTACTTACTAAGTATTTCCCAAGTTTAGTTATGTTATACAGATCTTAGAAGCAATCATGACTCATAATTGTGGTGTGTCTTGTCGGACCCAAAACTCCACATCTCTGATGTTTTTCCCAGGGACAATCCACGGTCCGTGGAACTCTTTACAGTCTGTGAGACATTTCGTGGTGCGTACTTAAAATTTTACTTTTATAGAGTTTTCTGCAGGTAGTTACATGGACCCTATATTCTTATACAATCTAAGAATCCCCTATGGGGAACTCTGCGTTAGTAGTTTTTTCAACACTTATTTTCTTCATCCAGGCTTTTCATCATTTGGGGTATTACACTTATTCTATTTTTATTTTTCTAGTTCTAGTTTTTTTAGTTTTAAAGCAAGCTTGGACTTTACTAACAACTCATTTATGAGTACTAGTAGCTTTCAGAAATAGCTTTAGATATTTGCAATGTTAACATTATATGTTTTATGTTTTCTTCTGTTTCCAAGATTATTTTAACTTCAATACGATTTTCTCATGTCACGTGGTTCACCTGGGATCCTTCAAGATTCTGAGTATCATGTTATAGCTAAAAGGCAGTCTCGGATCGGTACACTTGAGCCAACTGATAATAGAACTTTTAACAGGCATGATACCCTTTTAAACCACTGATATATCCTACCAAGCATCATAAATGAACTAATAAAATGTAATAGGAATGGTACCCGAGCAAATCATATATATTTCGTACCAAGCATAATACTTGTGCAAGCGATAATATGTAACAAACGTGGTGGAAAATAGCACGATACAAGAAATATGAAGCCAAATATATCCACTTCTACCTTCAGAGTTTTTCATCAAGGTATGAGAATTTGAGTCTTCATCCAAACTTAAGGAGGTTATTAAATATGTGATTCCATACACCATTAATAAGGGACTCTATATTGGGACAAAAAGACACTCCTAATATCTCACTAACATAATCAATTTCTTGATCCAACTCTATATTGGGACAAAAAGACCAATAGGAATATTCTTGTTCCTACTCCTATTTAAACAAATACAATGAAGATATTATCTATTGTTTACTTTTGTACATGGAAGATTTGGCTTACTACTATTTATAGATATTATTGCTAAACAAGGGGAAGATTTGGTCACAAATTGCAGGGAGGACATATTAAGATCCTTTGATATAAATACCGGTGATTATGATCTCTCACTTAGCTTAATTTTCGATCCAACATTTTTTAAAGGATTAAGTGTTGATATTGATCATTCATTTTAGTTTGATTTAGTCTCTTTTTTGTTACCATACTGAATATATTTATTTTCACTACATTCATCACTTTTTACAAGAAATTATATATAGAATTTGAAGAATGGAGGCCTTTTGAAAATATCAACATTAATCCTATTGTTACAGAGGATGAGAATGAATTACCAAACGCAGAAAAATAATGGAAGCAGTGCTCAGAGCTAATGAACTAATTTAATTCTATAGTGTCTCAAAATAAACTTGGTATATTATATAAATTTGATAATTAGAAAGTATACAACCATGTAACTTGATGATTCATTTTAAGCATGCTAAGTCAAATGGATTTTTCTAGAAGATGGAAAAGCTGGATCAAGTATTGTATCTCAACTATAAAGTTTTCAATACCAATCGATGGGTCTCTTATAATACCCGTTAGTTGGAAAGTCAAAATATGGAAGAAATTTATGAACCTATTTTTGGTTACAGGACTTACGAGCTTAGTTTACAACTTATAAATGGTTCCACTGGATGTGGATAGGGTATTGCAGATGACCTTGACACTTGGTGAAATTCTGGAAATTTGGGTTGCAGGTACAAATAGCTTCCCTTAGTAAAAAGACAATCATTTCCATTATTTTCTTGTTGTAAGTTGTTTTACGCATTAGACTTTGGTTTCGTTCTGCCCATTCAGTCAAAAATTTAGCTCTGGCTTTTCAAGCTTTGTGATAGCATAAGACTTAAAACATACTGCGAAATAGATTTTATTTCTTAAAATTTACCTTATGAGGTGTTAATTGAAGTTGAGTGGCATGGACATAGTTGCAAATGTGTTTTCTATTCCCAGAAGATAGGTTTTTTGTTTTTGTTTTCAGTTATGAGTTTCCTTGTCTTCAAGAATGTAGCTATTGGAAGACTTGGTTCCTAATTTTCAGGAAGTTTCTGTTTGAGTTATTATGTCATTTTACTAAAAATTAGTTGGGATTTCATTATATTTAAACATCTCTTCTTTCAACTTATTGGTAGACTCTCATTTTCTTCTTTTTTTCATATCTTTTTTGATTTGTAAAACACCAACAAATTTGTATCAAAGCCCTTTTTCTTAAGGTTCTTGTGTATGTAATCTAAATGAACCAGAAAAACAGTGTGCTACTGAAAAGCCATTAGAACACATGTAAACAAAAAATTCTTCTAGTTATTATGCTATTTCTCCACATGTGTTTGATGGAGAGAACTACCAGGTATGGGCTATCAATATGCAAACTCACATGGGATGTCGTAAAGGAGTATTATAAAATTCCTGCTTTACCTGTCCTTCCAACGATGGCTCAACTCAAGCTTCCAAGGAAAGGAATACAAGAAAATCTAAGGAAAAATCCTGTTTAAATGCTGCAACTTTATCGACAATATTTTCCATCATCACACTATTGCAATCAGTGGAAACAATTAGGACTTCCTCAAAGAAGAATACCAAGGAGATGAGTGAATCAAAGGTATGAAAATTATTAGTATAAAATGTACAATCATATCTACTATGTAAAGCATAATTTTAGGTAGTGATGCTTAAAGATATTAGAGATTTTAGGGATTTGTTTTTATTTTATTTCCTTAGATAGATTTACTTATACACCTAAAAATATCTCTTATTCTTGGTAGAATAAAACATGAAGTTTGATCCATTGGATCAAAATTTACATGGTATTAGAGCTTAGCTTTGCTAATTTGCCAGTAATGGATCAGCAACTTCATTAGAAAATTGATGACTTTTTCTAAAGTTTCCTGAATAATAGAGGTGGTTTCTTGATATTTACAGTTGATTTGTGGTTGATTTAGATCATATAACCACGTTGAACAAAGAGAAATAAATCCCTTGAACAAATTTTGCAGCAACTTTATTAGTGAGGTTTGAGTTTCTTATAAGTTGTTGGTTTATTTCTATGTTTCTGTAGTAATATTGTTGTTGTTGGTTATATTGGATACTATGTTTGAGTGGGACTCCCTGTTCAGACCAACTTGTCACTTATTTGGATCTGTTTTCTAAGTAATAATTTAAGGCTTGTTGAGCCTCTATTGTTCTCTGAGTTTGTTTGATTAGGTTTACATTCGTATAATTCTATGATTTATTTCATGTGATTCATTGGATTGGAGTTCTATTTCTATCCAACACAGACTTGGTTGGATAATTTCAACTTTGAACAATTGTCTAGCAATTCATTTTCATATTATGAGTTCGAAAAATATCTTTTTCTAGCTCATTGTCAGATAACATGATTTTGCTTTTTTCAAAAGATTTAATTGAATTCTCTCAATAAAAAAAAACATTGAATAAAGCTACTTCAGTTAGTGATTTTACTGAGTCAACTAAAACATATCTCATCACCTCTTTAAATAAATGGGTCACTGATTCAGGTGCCACAAATCACATGATAGGCAATCCTACTATTGTTCTAGTTTCTGATCATGCAAAGCACCATTTTTTGTTACTTTAGCTGGTAGATCAACTTGTAACAATGTTGGATGTTGGACTTTTAAACAAACCTCCGCTATTACCCTGTCACTTGTACTGAGTCTGTCAAAGTTAGCTTTTAATCTGATTTCTGTAAGAAAAGTTACTTGAGAATATAATTGTTATTTTTCATTCTTTCCCGCTCATTGTCTACTTGTGATCTTAAGAAAAATAAGGTTATTGGTTAAGGATATGTAATTGATGATCCCTACATCCTTGATAAATGGGCGCCTAGGTTTCTTTCATGCTCTAGTGTCGTCTCTCCATTTGAAGCATATTGTCGATTAGGACATGCTTCTCTATATCTTCTAAAATATCATTTTTCCTCAATTACATGATATTTCTTCATTGAAATGTGAATCTTTTTGATTTACAAAACATCATCACAGTCTAGTAAGTCCAAGGAGTAATAAGCTAGTTGAGTTTGCTTTTGAGTTAGTACATTTATATGTTTGGGGACCATGTTCAATTGTTGCTAAAACTGGGCATAAAATTTGTCACTTTTGATGATAATTTCTCGTGAGTGACTTGGATTTACTTTATGAAGAGTCGATCTGAAGTATTTAATCACTTTACTGTCTTCTGTGCTAAAGTCAAAAATTAATTTAATGCCTCAATGTGGATTCTATGGAGTGGTAATGCTAAAGAATATGTATCAAAATTATTTCAATCTTACATGAAAAACCATGGTATTCTTCATCAGTTCTCATGTTTTGGTACACCTTCTCAGAATGCAGGTGTTGAGAGAAAGAATAGCCATCAACCTGAGATAGCTCAGACACTTTTGTTCCAAATGAATGTCTCAAAATAATTTTTGGCTGATGCAGTCTCTACAACTTGTTTTTTGGTAAATTGCATTTTGTCAGCTGTGCTGCCAGGTTGTCTACCTTATAGTGTTCTTTTTCCAAGAAAATCACCACTCCTAGTAGAACCTAAGGTGTTTGGATGTAAATGTTATGTTTGACATGTTCAACCATCGATTAGCAAGTGGGATCTAAAGACATCAAAATGTGTTTTCTTGGGCTATTCTCGACTTCAGAAAAGGTATAAATGTTAGTGTTTTGAACTTGGCAAATACTTATGGTCTACTGATGTAGCATTTTCAAAAGATACACCATTCTTTCTATGCACCTCCCATTTCTACATGTTAGGTTGAGGAAGATGAGTGGTTGGTCTATCAGATTATTCATGTTGAAATAAAATAATCAAATGATCTCTTCAATCTGCTAACTCATTTATTGAGAATCATTCAACTAGTATGCAACCAAAACTTGTTCCATCTGTTCCAACAAAAACACCAATCATTTAAGTTTACTCAAGGTGGCAAGGTAATAATTATACATATCCTACATCATCTCCACTATCATTATTTCTCCTCCACTTGATTCTTTGTGAAATGTTGGTCTTCCTATTGCTCTTTTTGAAGGTACTCGACAGTGTAAATCCAGATATTGCATTGCTAACTTTGTTTGATCCCTTATCTCTTGCATCTAGTTATTTGTTTCTTTATGGTCTAAAACAAAGCCATTGTGCATGGTTTAGAAAATTTTAGTGATGTAGTTCAGGAGTTTGGGTTGAAGAATAGTAAGTGCGATTACTCAGTCTTCTACAGAAAGTCAGTGGCTGGTATTATTCTCCTAGTTGTTTATGTTCATGATATTGTTATTACAGGAGATGATTGTACTAGAATTTCTTCTCTCAAGAAGTTTTTACATGCCACATTTCATACCAAAGATTTGGGATAGTTGAAATACTTCTTGGCTGTCAAAGTAGCTAGAAGCAAATGTGAGATTTTTCTTATCTCAATGAAACAAATCTACTTGACCTACTTATAGAAGTTGGAAAGTTAGAAGCGAAACCATGTGGCATACCAATGGATCCTAATGTATAACTTATTAAAGATGATGTTGACACTTTCCATGCTCTTGAAATATACAAAAGATTACTTGGAAAATTGAACTACCTAATTGTAACTTGTACAGTTATTACCTATGCAGTCAGTATTGTCGACAAATTCACATTTGTACCAATAGTCAAACATTTGGATGCCTCGGAACATATTCTATGTTATTTGAAAGGAGCTCCTCACCTTTTTGTATAGTGATCAAAAACATACTCGCAGCGAATGTTTTGCAAATAAAGATTAGGATGGTTCAAGAATTGGTAGAAAATCAACAACTGGCTATTGCATCTTTATTGGTAGAAATTTAATATCTTGGGTGACTAAGTAATGAAATATTGTATCTCGATCTAGTAAAGAGTCCGAGTATAGAGCTATAACTTAGTCTACATGTGAAATACTATGGATACAACACCTTTTCGTTGAGGTTGGTTGGAATAATTCTTTTCCAGCAAAACTTTGGTACGATAATCAGGCTGTTGTACATATTGCCTCAAATCCAATGTATCATGAATGGACAAAACATATTATGGTTGATTGTCGCTTTGTCTGTGAGAAGATTTAAGAGAACGTGATTTCTACAGGCTATGTGAAGAATGGGGATAAATTGGGTGAAATATTCACTAAGCCTGTGAATGGAACTCAGATGGAATATCATTGTAACAACTTGCAAATGATCAATATCTAAGCCCCAAATTGAGGGGGAATAATGTATAGTCATATCTAGTATTTACAATTATCATAGGTAGAGATAATTGGGGATCTTAGAGATTTTTAAGGACCTCTTAGATTGATAAACTTGTACACAAACAAATAACTCTTATTCTTGGAATAATAAAAAATGAAGATTGATCCATTGGCTCTATATTTTACAGTTACGAATCTTGTTAGAGATCTTTAGATATAAACAGTGAAGGATACTGAAACTATCAAAGAATACTCCGATAGGCTTATTAGAATTGCAAACAAGGTAAGAATGTTTGGCAATAAGCTTCTTGATAGTAGAGTTGTTGAGAAAATTCTTGTTACATTGCCCGACAAGTTTGAACCTACTATTGCTTCTTGTGCTTAGAAAATACTAAGGATCTATCAAATATCACTTTGGAGGAATTACTAAACGTACTACAGGCACAAGAGCAAAGAAGGTTAATGAGGCAGGACTTAGTCGAAGGTGCACTACAGGCCAAAATGCAAAACTATATTGGAGGCAGATGCAAGAAAACAAAAGGGAAGAAGAGCTCTGCTGAAAGTAATAAAGTTTCTGCTGGTAATGGAAGTAGACAGAACTCAGGTAGTAACAAAGCAGACAAGTTCCCTTCATATTAGTATTATGGAAGTAAGAACCATCCTCACTTCAAATGCTAGAGAAATCTAGATATAAGTTGCCGGAAATGTCAAAATGTTTTGTATGATAAGATCATTTGCAAAGAAAAAGTATTGTATAAACTGGGAGAATCTCATGTTCTTGATCAACAGGAGAGAGAACAACTCTTTGTTACATCAGTGTTTTGCACTTAATATTGCAAGCGAAAGCTGGCTTATTGATAGTAGTTGTACGAACCACATGACTAGTGATGGAAATCTTTTTAGGGAGCTTGACTAATCATTTTACTTAAGTATCAAAATAAAACATGGCTAATACCTCCCATTAATAGGAAAGGGGACTGACACATCCAATTTTCCACAGGAACTTTCTTACTAGCATTCCCATTTACATTCAGACAAGTGAACTTGTCAAAACCTCATTAGTATATATACATGCTACCTCAATATCAACGCGCATCATCTTGGCTTATAATGAGGTCTCCAGTCACCATATACATCTCTAAAATTAAATGCACACTTAAATATATTTATACACATTTAAAGATTCACCACTATGACTTTCCTTATGATCGATTCAAAACTCAAGGATCCATAGATACAACCAATTAGTTCTCCCCAAATATCACGGTAATGCCAAACTCCACTTCCTTTGTAAGTGAAACGATTGATAATTCTTTAGTAACTAGTGTGCACGCTTAAAAGCCAATACCTCTGTTCTCGTATATTACCAGTACCACATCAAAGGACCGTTAAATTCACCACTACAACGCATTACACTCCCTGAGAAGTTCGTGCTTGAATACTTTACACTTTATCTTATTGAATAGTTCTTATACATAATCACATTCGTTTCATATCTCACCATCCAATACACCTTCCACAGAGTTGATGGGTAGCAAAGCAACATAGCCCATAACCCTAACCATATAGATATAGATACCGCCATAGTAGTCGTATTATGATCTTTTATGCTATGTACTAACTACAAGAAGACTTAGTAAAGTTCTGATTTCAATGAACACGATATCTTCCCTGGCCCATACAAAGCAACTGTTATTTGAAAAACTCAACAACTATATTCACATGATTATTGCAGAGATAGCATAGTCATTCCCTTAATAATATAATACAACTTTTACAGATCACCTCAAACATCTAATAGACCAAGAAAGTGCCACCCTTAAAGCTGTATAGGTAACCAAAAAGTATACGGTTCTAATAAAGACCTCAATCAGTTTCACCTTCTAACACCTTACCTTTAAAATATCTTATCAAAGCATCCACCAAAACCCAAATATCTTTGAATTATAGGACAATCTAAGGATGACAACAAAATTCATCCATTAACTCTATTACCTTTTTTTCCGAGCTAGATCGAACTCCAAAACACAAAATGATATCTCATATTCCCACACAAAACACCATGCACAAGTTCCTGCCACTAAAGGATCACCTACTGGGTAGATAGATGCACGGGAACAGGAATACAATCCTGCAATATTCGTAAACCCAATAACAACCATGCATGATAGGAATATCATCAAAAAGAGGGAATTTCCTGACGTTCTCCATAGCCTCTTAAGGAAGAGTAAAGAATGACTTCGAATTGATCTTTGAGACTCCACTTGATTGGGCTTGTACATATGTGAGGCTACGAACCTAAGCTCCAACACCAAATTATCATGATCCAAAATCCAGGTGTGATAGAACTCATCTACCCCACCAAGCGAAATCAACCTAAACGTGAACATTCAAATATAATAATAAAAAGGGAAGATAAAATGGTCTAAAATAATGGATAACATAAGGAAACAGAAACTACAATCATCCTCAAACTGGTGTCATATGTACAAACCTCTAATAATAATGATCAAAAGATAATACAAGTCTTGATATCTAGTTCTCAAATAGAACACAACATAACATAATAAATAATCCTTTTGGGACTACCAAAAAGACAAGCAACTGTCTCTCAAGGGATCCAACAGCTTGATCCTCTAACTAGGAAGATATAAAAAAGACGATCGAACTCATAACCTACAAATATGTAGCCAAGTATGAGCACCACACAACATGGTACTAAACAAATAGAAACTAAACCTAAAGTAAAGCAATAAAGAATACAAGTACTCCTATCCAACCAACCACATGCCACCAAACTACACACCTGCACTCAGAAAAATTCTAACGTAATAATAATACATATATACATAACATATCATACAATAATACATTATAATACACAAGTGAATTATACAGTCAAGTCGTACAATATTTTATCAATATCATAAGTTTTCACTGTGTTCAAAAACAAAGTTTTCACAATATACATGGCTCAAATTATCATGATATATCGCAATCTTTCTATAATTCATTCTTAATGATATACTGGTTCCAAAGCATTCACAACTCGCACATAACACAAACAACATTGTTAGGAAAGAATAATATGAGATGTAGTGAATGCAATGAAATATAAGCAATGTAAGGTCAAGTAAATGTGATGCATGACAACCTTGCCACCTACCCGTGGTCAAGGGGTGTCAAAGTATCTCAACCTTGCCACCTACCCTTAGTTAAGTGGTGTCATAATATCTTAACCTTGCCACTTGCCTATAGATATAGGGTTTCATAGTATCTCCATGTTTCCACTTGCCCTTGGTCAAGGTGAAACACCCATAATGTGCTTCGAAATGTCCCATAATCGTAAATTTTCATATATCTCAAAATTCGTACGTGATTTCAAAAATTTGACTTCATACTCTCGATCAAGGGGCAAAATTGTGTGAGCAATGGGTATGACTCAGATTTTAAAAGACTCGTAGCAAAAAATATTTTTTGCTAATTTTTGATTTCCAGTGTCTGTCCACGCCCAGGTCACGATGCACTTGGGACACAGACTATTGTATTTGGAACTCCATCTCTGTTGCGCATCTCGCCTGCAGCATAGACCAACGTAATATATTCCTTGGTTTTATTATTTTGTCGAAAAGCATTAGGGTCATAGCCCCATGCCCATTTAAACGTGAAATCTTCCATACTTAGCTATTTTTCAACTCTATAACTCAAATATTCCTCTCTAAAACTTCTCGAAGACTCTGTCAATTCTCTCATTCAAATTAAGGATTTCGATCACAATTTTGGAACTCAAGGACTCATTTCAAGCTCTAAGTATATTTCCAGTTTTAAAAGGTTTAAGGTTTGTGGGTCTTCATCTATGGGTCCTTTCACCCATGGAGCCCAACCTTCTCTTTTTATGAAAATTGCACGTATTCAAGTTGTATTACCTATGAGCATCTCTTATTATGAATTATGAACATATATTATATTGGGGTATTATTATGCATTGATTTATTATGCATGTATATCTATTTCAAGATTATCCCATTAATTGATTTTTTCTATTGAGATTATGCATGATTTGAACTATGAAACTATGAGCTAGTGTGAGCTATTGTCATGGATTCCAAGAGACTCTAAATAAGGGTTTTACTACCATATTGGTGGGTTGAATTGCATTGATTTTACTTATCTTATTTCACTCTTGAATTGTGTGATTTTGAACAAGTATTATCAACTAACCACGTTTTTGATAAAAATACGTGACAAGAATTCTCAAATGTTGATGAATTATTACATGATTTACAAGTCAAATGACTTCATGATAATTAAGGTCTTTACAAGCATGTATTGAATTCATGAAAAGTATATGTGATTTTACATGTACCAAGTTAAGCCCTATTTAATGATTTTTAACTCTTGTGAGCCATTCATGTTAAAGCAAGGGTTCATGTATGATTATGATCTACTCACATATTCAAGTTAGACTCACTAGTAGAGGTTAGGCATGTTTATGACCTACTCAAGTGATGTTCATACAATCTATTCATAATATGATTAAAGCATGATTATTTAAAGTATTCAGTGGGATTCTACTTAGCACCAATTGATGCTTAAGATGAGAGATCGGCTCAAGGGGTCCTTATATACAGTCTTTGCTCTCTACACTCATGTGCTACCATAGGAGTATGGATCATTACCCCTATATACTAGTGGATCTATCTAGTTCATGTTATCATGTCTGGTTTGCCTTGGCAAGTAAACCACACATCACCAGGGGCTGTCATGCCCAGTCACCTGAGCCTAAAGTTTGTCAGGCCTCGGAGTCTAAGTTGTAGCTTGTTGGTCTATGTCTGTTGAGGTCTTTTACCACATATGTATGATATATTATGCAAGTTGAATGATTTACAAGAATTTTTTATTACAAGCATTAATCATGCATGCCATATTGAAATTATATATCCATTGATTATGACTATGCATTTTGAATATATAGTCTTATGTCTTTATTATGTTGCACTCTGTATACTTAGTACATTCAAACGTACTAACGCATACTCTATGTCTATATGATATTACCATATAGGGACTGGGGCTCCTTTTAATCATCCTCCTCCACGTGGCTAGTTCGATATTTTGGGTAAACCGTTGGTGAATCCTCAACTCCGAGGACAATGTCTAAGTTACTCTTTCTATGTTAAGACTTTTTTACGTTGAACACTTGTTATCATGAGCGTGAGCTCGGGAAATATTTTGGCCTATGCTCCATTCTACATTAGACGTGTTGTTAGATACTATGTTATGTTTATGCTATGACTTGACTCTTTTATAGTTTTACGAATATCATAGACTTACCTTAGTCCTGCTTCCCTATTTAATTATATCTTGTTGATGCTCATTTTTCTTGCGAGATTGAGGATGTTTGAATTATATGCAAAGAGACTTGCTTGGGGTCCCTTCGGATTCCCTATTCGTCGTGTCACCTCTAGGCCCTAGGCTTGGGTCGTGACAAGGTTGGTCATAGAGCTAGGCTGTTAATGCTCCTCAGAAATCCAACATACCGTATCGATTAGAGTCTTATTGATGGTTGTGAAGTGCGCCAAAAGTATGAATGGGGGTTATGAGGCGTTTTAAGAAATGTTTCACTTCTTATTGGTCTATATCGTGCTTTAGGTTTAAATTTAATGCTTTTCCCCTAATTAATGCTCTTTCTTCTTCAAATCATGTCGATACCAAGAGGAATACTAGGGGGAGCCCGTGCTACAAGGAACAACCGGCCCTCCCGTCCCAAAAGCTCCTCAATATGGAAGGGTAGCCCCAGAAGAGTTCTGGGATGCCATCAGAATGTTGACCCACGACCAAACAAATAAACCAATGGTCCCAAGCCCCTCATGCTCCTCCTCCAGCCTCAAGGATGAGGTATTTCACAAGAATGAATCCACTAGATTTTCATGGGTCTAAGGCGAAAGAGGATCCTCGAGAGATGATCGATGAGGTGTATAAGGTTCTACCTATCATGGGGGTCAATATGGAGGATAAAGGGGAGTAAGAAGCCTACCAACTAAAGGGTGTGGCCCAAGTTTGGTTTACTTAATGGAAATTGGAGAGGGGAGATGATGATGCTATTTTCTAGGAGGAGTTCAAAGCTTCATTCCTCAATAGAATCTTCCCTATCGAGTTAAGAGAGGCTAACATGATGGAGTTTTTGAACCTCAAGCAAGGTTCCATAAGTGTGAGGGAGTATGCCCTCATGTTTAACAAGATTTTCAAGTATGCTCCTCATTTCGTTGCCGACACAAGAGCTAGAATGAACAAATTTGTGTCGACGGTGTCTGACTTGGTTAATGAATAGTGTCATACCGCCATGCTAGTGAGTGATATAGATTTGTCTTCGATCATGACATATATTGAACAACATAAGGGAGAAAAGCTTAGAAAGAGAAGAAGTGGCAAGTCCAATAGGGCTCAATTTGAATGTGGTTTCCAAGTTCATAAGGGTAGCTAGTTTCCTCTAGTCCACAATTTTCGAGGCCAAGGGTATTCCAATGCTTCTAACAAGAGATTTGCTAATGGTAACCAAAGATTCCAAGGTGGAAATGGTGGGATTACCCACCCTAAATGAAAAAAAGTGTTGGCCAAACCATGGTGGTCCATGTTTAAAATATTCTAACACTTTCTTTGGTTGTGGTGAAATGGGTCACAAGGTTATTGATTGTCTTCATGCTCAAAATAAAGGTTGAAATGGTTGTCCTCAAGGCCATGATGCTAATATGAGTCAAAGGCAAAGGGCAAAGAGAGGACAACAAGGGGGTGATCCAAGGCAAAATAGGTTCTATGCTCTTCAAGGAAGGCAAGGAGTAGATGAGGTGTCGGATATTGTCACCAGTATGTAAAAGGTTTTGATTATGATGTTTATGCATTGATAGACCCGGGTGCCACTATTTCTTTCATTACTCCTTTTGTTGCCAGTAAGCTTCATGTGTATCCCGAATTGTTATGTGAACTTTATGTAGTGTCTACCCTCGTTAGTGAGTCCAATATTGGTAAAAGAGTCTGTAGAGATTGTCCCGTGTCCGTATGGCATAAAGTCTTGCCTTGGGATTTTGTTGAACTAGATATGGTGGATTTTGATAATATATTTGGCATGGATTGGTTACATAGATATCATGCTTCCATTAATTGTAGAACTCATAAGGTGAAATTCTAATTCCCTAATAAGCCCGACCTTGAGTGCAAAAGTCTTAATATAGTGGTCAAGGGTAGATTCATTTCTTGTCTTAAATCCCAAAAGTTGATTTCTAATGGTTGCAGTTATCATCTTTTGAGGATTAGGGATGTTGAGTCTAACGTCCTTCTATTGAGTCGGTTGGTCAATGAATTTCTTGATGTCGTTCCAGATGAGCTTCCTAGTGTTCCTCTCGAAATGGAAATATACTTTGTTATAGACCTCCTTCCTGATACACAACCCATTTCCATTCCGTCTTACCGTATGGCCCCGGCGGAATTATAGGTATGTAAGGATCACTTGAAGGATTTGTTGGAGAAGGGTCTCATAAGGCCGAGCAAGTCACCTTGGGGTGCACAGATGTTATTTGTAAAGGAGAAATATGGTTCCCTTAGAATGTGCATTGATTACTGGCAACTTAATAGGGTTATCATAAATTATAAGTACCTTCTACCAAGGGTTGATGACTTTGTTGTTCAACTACTGATGGGAATTTTTTGAATTTTTGGTTATGTTTCTTGGGTTGACTAATGCACTGGCTATATTTAGGAATATCATGAATTGGGTCTTTATACCCTATCTTGACATGTTTGTGGTGGTCTTTATTGATGATATATTGATTTATTTCCGGAGTGATCAAGAGCATGTGAATCACTTGAGGCTCGTATTGCGTATCTTGAGGAATGAGAGATTGTTTGCTAAATATGAAAAGTGTAAATTTTGGTTAATAGAGGTTTCTTTCTAGGGCATGTAGTATCGAGTGATGGCTTTAAGGTGGATCCTAAGAAGATGGAGGTGATAAGAAATTGGCCTAGATTCTTTACTCCGATGGATATTAGGAGTTTCTTGGGTTTGGCGGGTTACTGTCGGAGGTTTGTGAATGGAGTTTCTTCTATTGCTTCCCGATGACAAAGTTGACCCAAAAGAAGGAAAAATTGTTTGGACTGATGAATTTTAAAAGAGTTTTCAAACTTTGAAGGACAAGCTTGTTTTAAGTTTGTGGCTTATTGTGATTCCTTATGCATTGGTTTGGGGTGTGTTTTGATACAAAATGGCAATGTGATAGAATATGCTTCTATGCAACTTAAGGTGAATGAGAAAAATTAACGCGCCCATGATGTTAAATTAGCAGTAGTGTTTGCTTTGAATATTTGGCGTTACTGTTTGTATTGGGTTCTTGTTGATGTGTTTACTGATCACAATACTCTCCAATATGTGTTCACACAAAAAGATCTTAACTTGAGACAAAGAAAGTGGTTAGATCTCTTTAAAGATTATGAGATAAGTGTATATTATCATTCCAACAAAGCTAATATTGTGGTCGTTGCTCTAAGTTGAGTGTTCATGGGTAGCCTAACTAATATTGATGTTGGTGGCAAATAGGTGCCTAGACAAGTTCACCAGTTTTCTAGGGGTTGGGGGTTGGGTTGGAGGAAGTTGAAAATGGTTGTGTAGTGGTTATTGATAGTTCTATATCTTCTTTGACTAAGGAAGTCAAGTCTAAACGAGATCTTGACCCTGCCTTGCTAGAGTTGAAGGCCTTGGTGAAGAATAGTACAGTGGAGGTTTTCTCTCGGGGGGATATAGTGCCCTTAGGTACAAAGGTGGGTTGTGTGTACCTAATGTTGATGACTTTTGATTTTGAAGGAGGCCCATAATTCAACTTATTTTATTCACCTCGATTCCTCAAAGATAAATAGAAAATTGTGGGAGGTGTATTAGGGGGTGGCATGAAGAGAGACATTGCCAAGTTCGTATCCGATTGTCACAATTGCTAACAAGTGAAAGCCGAACACCAAAGGCTGGGTGACCTATAACAAGACATAGAAATTCCTGCTCCAAAGTGGGAAGAGATAAACTTGGATTTTGTGGTTGGGTTACGTAAGAGTAGGAAACACTTTGACTTTATTTAGGTTGTTGTGGATAGAATGACAAAGTCAACTCTTTTTCTACCGGTCAAAACGACCTTTGGTACGAAGATTATGCCAAGTTATATACTCATGAATTCATTGGATTTCATGTGGTGTCCTTGTCTATCATTTTTTATCGTGGTGCTCAATTCACTTCCTATTTTTGGAGGTCCTTCGAAAGAGGTCTTGGTAGCGAGGTCAAGCATAGCATGACTTTTCACCCCCAAATCGATGGCCAAGCCAAAAGGAGTATGCAAACTCTTGATGATATGTTTAGATCTTGTGTTTTGGAGGGTAAGGGATGTTGGGATGAACATCTTCCACTTGTTGAGTTTTCTTACAATAATAGCTACCACTCAAGCATTGGCATGGCTCCCTTTGAAGACTTTTATAGTAGGCATTGTAGATCCCCGATTTGGTGGTTTGATGTTTGGGATACAGCATTGCTAGGTCTAGATTAGATTATGAAAACCTTGGAGAAGGTGTGGTTGATAAGGGAGACGCTGAAGACAGCCCAAAGTAGACAAAAGTCCTACTCTGATGTGAGATGAAGAGATCTTGAGTTTAAGGTTGGTTGTTAGGTTTACTTGAAGGTCTCACTGATGAATAGTGTGCTCCAATTTGGCAAGAAAAGGAAATTGAGCCCAATGTTTGTGGATCCTTATAGTGTTTTGAGGAGAGTTGGTATGGTTTCTTAAACGACTCCAAAAAGTGCCTGAGAATGTATCTTAAAAGTGCCCAAATTCATAATTTTAGTATATCTCAAAATTCATGCGTGATATTGAAAATACAACTTCATATTCTTGTTCAGGGGGAATGATTGAGTGGGAAATGGGTATAACTCAAATTTTAGAGGAGTCGTAGAGAAAATTGAATTTCGCTACTTTTGCAATTCTAGTAGCAAACTGCAACTACTCCATGATGCAGACTTGGCTTGGAACATTGTATTTCATTGCCAGTTTTCAAATCTCGGTCCAAGGCTTTGGGGTCTTGGGCCTAAGACTTTCCATGCATGAAAACACCTATACTTAACCATATTTCACCTTCATATCATACAAGATATTCCCTAATACACTCTCGAACACTTAGACAAATATTGCACTCGAAATTCAAGTGCCAAAACTCATTTCAGATCTTAACGATTTCATTCAAGCTTCAAGTAACCATTCCAATCTTTATTAAGGAATTCTCCAAAGCTAAGGTATGTGAGTTTCAACCATTGGGTCCTTTCACCCATGATGCCCAAGCTTCCTTTTTACTTAAATTTCATGTTTCCAAGTTGATTTACTTACGGGTCTTACTTATTATGAATATGACCATGAACTAAGTTTGGGTTTCATAAATGTGTGACTATTAAAGCATTTTATGAGCTATGAATTTATGATCTGTCTTGAGATTTGATGAAGGGTTTTGATGTATATTGCATGAGGGTATTACCTAGTATTTGTGGTTTGATTTACTTCAAGTTTTATTGCATAAATTCTCTCTTGAATTGCATGGTCCTCCATTAGCATTACACACTCGCCAAGTGTTTAATAAAATGTCTGGTTAGGATTTCATGAGTTGTTGGAGGCCTAATGAATGATATATGAGTTATTTGACTTTATATGATAAAAGGAAGGTATGTATATGTTTATTTCATGAATAGTACCCTTAGTGTTCCAAGTTGACCATAACCAAGTTGAGGGGTTGGTTCCTCAAACACCTTGATGGGAAGTTGGTACCTTAAACACCTTAATGGGATATGGTAAACCCATTAACCAAGTTGAGGAGTTGGTACCTCAAACACCTTAATAGGAGGTGGTAACCCCATTAACGAAGTCGAAGGGTTGGAACCTCAAACACCTTAATTGGAGGTGGTAAAACCACTAACCAAGTTGAGGGGTTGGTACCTAAAATAACTTGATGGGAGGTGGTAAACCCATTAACCAAATTGAGAAGTTGATACCTCAAACACTTCCAAGGGGTGGTTTACCTTGGATTCCAAGTACTACATGGCTTGCTCTATGATGATGGTCTCTTCCTACTTATGTTCTATGTTTCTATATAAGCATGTTTTACTTTAAGCATTGATTATGCTTGTCATGTTTCTAATATACTGTTTCTTGCTTACCAATATGCATTATGATTATGTTTCCTATCTATTGTTGCATTACATCCCACATATTTAGTACATTAAAATATACTAATGCATACTCTATGCCTACATCATATTACCATGTAGGATCGGAGCTCCTCACGATCATCCTCCTCCTCATGGCTAGTACTATCTTCTCAAAGAAAGTTCGGTGAGTCCTCAATTCAAGGGATGATGTTCTTGTTCTTGTGCTATGTAAAGACCCTCACTATCTAATTGTATGCTTTTGACTTTGAGGGTGAGCCCAGAAAGTCATCTTGGTCCCCTCTCAATTCTATGTTTAGAGGTGTTGTTGGGAAAGTTATGTAATTATGCTTAAGCTTGACTCTTTTGATGTTTTATGATATGAAAGACTTCCTTTAGCCCCTTATCCTTTTTTATATTCTCTTATAGTTGTTTAATAACTTCTATGACCAAGGATATGTAATGATATGTTATTGTTTAAGGTGCCTTCGGGTTCCCTATTCACCATGTCACGTTTAGGCCCTAGGCTTGGGTGGTGACAATCTTAGTGTTAGAGAACAAGGTTATTAATGGTCCTCGGCATGCAACACACCGCATCGATTAGAGTTTTATTCATGGTTGCATTGTGCACCCCGACTATGAGTAAGAGGCTGTGAGACGTCTTAGGAAATGCTTCCCTTCTTCTTGATCTATGTCGTCCTATAAAGTTAAGGTAAGGCCTTTCCCTAACTAATGTTCTTTGCTATGGTAGATCATGCCTACCACAAGAGGAAGAAGAGCTCGTACACCCAAAAAACAAACTGCTCATAGAAAGCTTCGGGATTCTCTCACTTTGCTAGCTCAAGTCTTGGCTAATAAAGCCAATCAAGGGACGCAATACCCTCATGCTCCTACTCTTGCATCTTAGGTGAGGGACTTTACGAGGATGAACCCACCGGAGTTCAATATGTCTAAAGTGGATGAGAAGCCTCAAGAATTTATCGATGAGGTGTACAAAATGTTGGCTATCATGGGTGTTAGGTCGGAGGATAAGGTAGAGTTGGCACTTTACCAACTCAACGGGGTTGCCCAAATATGGTATACTCAATGGAAAGAGGGAAAACGAACAATAATGTGATTCTTTGGAAGGAGTTTAAGATGCCCTTTCTCAACCAGTTCTTCCCCCATAAGATTAGGGAGGCCAAAATAATGGAGTTCATGAATTTAAAGCAACTGTCAATGAATATGAGGGAGTGAGCTCTCATGTTCAACTAACTCATTAAATATGCTCCATATTTGGTTGCTGATCCGAGGTGTAGAATGAGCAAATTTGTGATGGGTGTATCCGATTTGGTGAGTGAAGAGGGTTTCTCTGTTATGTTGATTAGTGACATTGATTTTACCGCCTAATGACATAAGCCAAACAAATGGAGGGGATGAATTTGAGGAAAGGCAGGAGTGGTGAGGCCAAAAGGGCCCATTTTGATGGTAAGTTCCAAGGTCTCAAAAGTGGTTGGTTTCATCAACGCCAAGAGTCTACTCATGCTCCTAATAAAAGATGTTCCACTGACAACCCAAGGGTCCAAGGTGATGGTTGTGTGGAACTCAATGCCAATGGCCCATATATGAGGGGTACGAATACTTGTCTCAGTTGTGATGAAGTAGGGAATAAGAAGGTTGATTGACCTCGTAAATAAAACAATGGTGGAGATGTTCATCCTCAAGGTTGGGGTGCAAATATTGTTCCTTTATGGAGAGGAGGCTCACAAGGTGGTCCTCCAAGGCACAACCGGTCCTATGCTCTTCACGGAAGGAAAGGAGTTGATGAGGTTCCCGATATAGTCACTGGTATGTTAAAAGTCTTTGATTTTTATGTGTATGCAATGATAGACCTAGGTGCCACTCTTTCTTTTATTACCCCCTTTGTTGCCAAAACATTTCAGGTTGAACTCAAATTGTTGTGTGAGTCTTACGAGGTGTCTACACCCATTAGTGTATCTATTGTTGCTCAAAAGGTCTATAGAAGTTATCCCATTTTTATTTCATGCATTAAAGCCCAAAAGTTGATCTCTAAGGGGGGTCTCTATCATCTTGTGAGGGTTAGGGATGTGGAGTCTAAAGTACTTCAAATAGAATCGGTTTCAATGGTTAATAAGTTTCTCGATATATTTCCAAATGACCTTCTCGGTGTTCCTCTCGAGAGGGAAATGGATTTTTGCATAAATATCCTTCCTGACACTCAACATATTTCTATTCCTCTTTACGTATAGTCCTGGCAAAGTTGAGAGAGTAATTAAAGAATTTGTTGGAGAAGGGTTTTATTTGGCCTAGCAAATCACCTTAGGATGCACCAATGTTGTCTGTGAAAAAGAAAGATGGTTCTCTTGGAATGTGCATTGATTAACGACAAATTAATAGAGTCACCATCAAGAATAAGTACCCTCTACCAAGGATTGATGACAATTTTGACCTACTTCAATGGGCTAGCCACTTCTCTAAGATTGATCTTTGGTCCTACTATTATCAAGTGAAGGTGAGGGAGTGTGAAATTCCCAAGACGGCCTTCCGAACTAGATATGGGCATTATGAATTTATGGTTATGTCTTTTGGATTGACCAGTGCACCAGTTATCTTCATAGATCTTATGAATAGGGTCTTCAGACCCTACCTTGATTTGTTTGTGGTCGTATTCATTAATGATATCTTGATCTATTCACATAGAGAGGAGGAGCATGTGATTCACTTGAGGGTTGTCTTGCAAATCTTGAGGGAAGAGAATTTTTATGCTACGTATGAAAAATGTGAGTTTTTGTTGACAGAGGTTGCCTTTCTAGGTGATGTGGTGTCGGGTGATGGTATAAAGGTGGATCCTTAGAAGACAAAGGTAATTAGATATTTGCCTAGGCCTTTGACTCCATCGGACATCAGAAGTATCATAGGATTTGGGGGTTACTACCGGAGGTTTGTGAATGGATTCTATTCTGCTGTTGTTCCTATGACTTAGTTGACTTAAAAGAAAGCTAAGTTTGTGTGGACCGATAGGTGTGAAAAAAGTTCCAAATCCTTGAAGAATACACTTATGTCCGCTCCTATCTTGTCATTACAGAAACGGTTGGAAGGATTTATTGTGTATTGTGATGCCTCATGAATTGGTTTGGGTTGTGTTTTAATGCAAAATGGTAATGTGATAGCCTACTCTTCTAGACAACTTAAGGTGTATGAAAAGAATTATCCTAACCATGATCTTGAACGTGCCGCCGTGGTTTTGGTTTGAAAATTTGGCATCATTATTTGTATGGGAAACATGTTGATGTGTTCACCGTTCATAAGAGTCTCCAATATGTGTTCACTCAAGAAGATCTCAACTTGATGCAATAAAGGTGGTTAGAACTTCTTAAGGATTATGATATGAGTGTACATTATCATTCTAGTAGGCTAATTTTGTAGCCGATGCTTTGAGAAGGGTGTCTATGGGTAGCCTAGCTCCTGTTGATAGTGGAGGCCAAGAGGAGGCTAGAGAGGTCCATCGGTTGGCTAGATTGGGGGTTAGGTTGAAAGAGATTGATAATGGTGGTATTGTGGTTATTGATGGTTCAAATCTTCCTTTGATGATGAGGTAAAAGCAAAGTAAGATCTTGACCCTTCCTTGTTATAATTGAAGGCCTTGGTGAGAGATAGCAAGGTGGGGGTTTTCTTCCAAGAGGAAGATGGTTCCCTTGGGTACCAAGGGAGGTTGTGCATACCTAATGTTAATGGCTTGAGAGAGACAATTCTTGATAAGGCTCAAAATTCTTCTTAGTCTATTCACCCTAGTTCTACAAAGATGTATAGATATTTGAGGGATGTTTTTTGGTGGGGAGGTATGAAGAAAGACATTGCCAAATTTGTATCCAGTTGTCAAAGTTGCCAACAAGTCAAAGCCGAACACCAAAGGCCGGGTGGCCGAACACCAAAGGCTGGGTGGCCTAACCCATGTTATAGAGATTCCTACATGGAAGTTAAAGGAAATTAACAAGGATTTTGTGGTTGGGTTGCCTAAGACTAGAAAAGGTTTTGATTCTATTTGGGTTGTGGTTGATAGAATGATAAAGTCGTCTCATTTCCTACTGGTTAAAACTACTTATGGTGCTGAGGATTGTGCTAAGTTGTACATTCATGAGTTGGTTAGATTGCATGGGTTGCCTTTTTCTATCATATCTGATCATGGTTCTCAATTAACTTCTCACTTTTGGATGTCCTTCCAAATAAGTCTTGGTACCAAGGTAAAGCTCAATACAACATTTCACCCTCAGACGAATGGCGAAGCCGAAAGAACTATCCAAACTCTTGAGGATAAGCTTAGAGCCGGTGTGTTAGATTGTAAGGGTATTTGGGATGATGTCTTGCATTGATTTGAGTTTGCTTATAATAATAGCTATCATTCTAGCATTGGAATGGCTTCCTTTGAGCCATCTATGGCAGACATTGTACGTCCTCATTTGGATGGTTTGAGGTAAAGGAAATGGCATTGTTAGGTTCGAATCTAGTCATGGAGGTCATGGAGAAGGTAAGGTTGATTAGGGAAAGTCTTAAAACAACCCAAAGTCGTCAAAAGTCCTATGCTGATGTGAGGAGAAAGGATCTCGAATTTATAGTTGGTGGTTGTGTCTATTTGAATGTATCACCCATGAAGAGTGTGGTTCATTTTTTTAATAAGGGTAAATTGAGTGGAAAATATATGGGCCCTTATATAGTGTTGAGGAGGATTGGTAAGGTGGCCTACGAGTTGAAGTTGCCTATTGAATAGACTTGGTTCATCCGGTCTTTCATGTGTCTACGTTGAGGAAGTGTGTTGGTGACCCAAATACTATTACACCATTAGATGTTGTAGGGGTTGTGGAAGACAATTTAACTTATAAGGAGGTTCTGGTAGAAATTTTTAATACAGAAGTGAAGAAGTTGAGGAACAAGGATGTTTCTTCTGTCAAGGTTCTTTGGAGAAACCAACAAGTTGAAAGTGCTACATGGGAAGCCGAGGTGGACATGCAAAAGTGATATCTCAATCTTTTACATTCTACTCAAGCCTAAGGTACTAATCCCAAGTTCTTCATGTGATTTCAACTCTTATGTATCAGCCCTTATGTCTTTTGCATGCATTCATGTTTATGTTGACAAGTTCATGGTGATTTTGACCCTTATGCCATGATTTTTGGAAATGATGTTTTAGTACATTATTGCATTCTTGTCGGGGTTGATCTCTTTCTGATTATCCTTCTTATTGTAGATTGTTTTGATATTGGGGAATGAATGTTCCCAAGGGGGAGATATTGAAGATGACCCCAAAAAGTGCCCATGAATGTTCCTCGAAAGTACCCGAATTCATAATTTTCACATATCTCAAAATTCGGGCATGATATTAAAAATCTAACTCCATATTCTTGATCAGGGAGAAAATTGAGTGGGGAATGGGTATAACCCGAATTTTAGAGGACCCGTAGT
The DNA here is from genome assembly GCA_011800125.2 of Solanum clarkiae. Taxonomy (NCBI): domain Eukaryota; kingdom Viridiplantae; phylum Streptophyta; class Magnoliopsida; order Solanales; family Solanaceae; genus Solanum; species Solanum clarkiae. The sequence goes on from JAABOM020000101.1 coordinate 5,357,017, forward strand.
GAAAAATAAATTTCGTAAATTTTGCAATTCCCGTAGCAGTCGGCGACTGCTCCGCGACACGGACATGTTGCGGAACAGTGTATTTTGTTGACAGTTTGCTAATCTTGGTCCAAGGCTTTGGTATATTGGGACTAAGTCTTCCCATACGTGAAAATACCTATTTTTAGCCATGTTTCACCTTCATATCATACAAGACATTCCGCAATACCCTCTCACATACTTAAACGAATATTTCACTCAAAATTCAAGTGCCAAAACTCATTCTGGTTCTTAAGGATTTCTCTCAATCTTCAAGTCCCCATTCCAATCTTTATTAAGAAATTCTCCATTTCTAAGGTATGTGGGTTTCAACCATTGTTTCCTTTCACTCATGGTGCCCAAGCTTCCTTTTTACATAAATTTCATGTTTTGAAGTTGATTTACATATGGGTCTTACTTATTATGAATTTGATTATGCAATAAGTTGGGGTTCCATAAAAGTGTGACTGTTTAAGCATGTTTTGAGCTATGAATCTACTATCTATCTTGAGATTTGATGAAGGGTTTTTGATATATATTGCATGAGGGTATTACCAAGTGTTGGTGGGTTTATTTACATTAAGGTTGCTTGCATGATTTCGTTTCCATCAATCTCGGATGGAGCCAAAGATTTAACTATTTTTTGGCTTTGGAGTATGATGGAATAAAACAAAATGG
>JAABOM020000101.1:5361965-5375384 GCA_011800125.2 Solanum clarkiae
ATGATTTTGTATACTGGATCAGGCGGCGGGACCGCATTATGTACTTATATGCGTGACATGTTTATTAGGCGGCAGGATCGCAGCGGTGACCTTGTCGGCCCACATTTATATTTATATATATATGTATTACTGTCTGGGAAGCTGTTGGATCTTATTTTTGCAGGTGAGGTTAGTGAGTAAAACAGAGGAAACTCTGCCGAAATTTTGGTAGAATTCTAGACTAGGTTTATGAAGGAATTGGGTTTAGTATGTGTTCACGTGTACCTATCGCGCACAGGTCACGACCCCAGGGTGGGGTGTGACAGATAAAGAGGAGCATGCTAAACATCTTAGAGTGGTTTTACAAACTCTCAAAAATGATGAATTGTATGCAAAGTTTTGAAAGTGTGAGTTTTGGCTCAAGTCCGTGGCCTTCTAAGGTCATGTTGTCTCGGGCAATGGTATTCAAGTGGATGCCCAAAAGATTGAAGAGGTTAAGAACTGGACCATACCGACCTCTCCTACCGATATATGGAGTTTCTTGGGGTTGGCAGGTTACTACCGTAGATTTTTTGAGGGGTTTTCTTCCTTGTATGCACCATTGACCAAGCTAACCCAAGAAAAGGTCAAGTTTCAGTGGTTCGACGAATGTGAAAAAGTGTTTTCAGGAGTTAAAGACTAGACTGACTACAATACCAGTTTTGACCTTGCGCGATGGGACAGAAGACTTCGTGATATATTGTGATGCATCAAGAGTTTGACTGGGTTGTGTGCTGATGTAGAGAGGGAAGGTGATAGCCTATGCATCCAGACAACTTAAGATTCACAAGAAGAATTACCTGACTCATGATCTCAAGTTGGCAGAGTGGTGTTCGTACTTAAGATCTAGTACCACTACTTGTATAGAGTGCATGTGGACGTGTTCACTAACCACAAGAGCTTGTAATATGTCTTCAGTCCGAAAGAGCTCAACCTGCGGCAAAGGAGATGGTTGGAGTTGCTCAAGGATTATGACATGAGCATTCTCTACCACCCAGGTAAGGTTAACATTATTGATGATGCTCTTAGCAGGTTGTCTATGGGTAGCACTGCCCACGTGGATGAAGGGAAGAAAGAATTGGCTAAGGAAGTACACAAGTTGTCCCGATTGGGAGTATAACTTAAGGAGAATAATGAAGGCAGGATCAATGTTCAGAATGAGTTTGCTTCATCCTTAGTGTCAGAGGTTAAGGAAAAGCAAGACCAAGACCCCGTCTTGTTCCAATTGAAAGAAGTTGTTCACAAGCAAAAGGTGATGGTTTTCTCCAAAGGGGGAGATAGGGTATTGAGATACCAGGGTAGGTTATGTGTGCCCAATTTTAATGGTGTTCGAGAGAGAGTCATGGTCAAAGCTCACAGCTCCTGGTATTCTATCCATCCTGGCTTCACAAGAGGTACCACAACTTGAGAGAAGTCTATTGATGGAATGGAGTGAAGAAGGACATTATTGAATTCGTCTCTAAGTGTCCCAATTGTCAACAAGTCAAGGTTGAATATCAAAGGCCTTGCGGGTTAGCTCAGAACTTTGAAATTTTATATTGGAAATGGGAGATGATCAACATGGACATCATTAGTGGTCTACCGAGGTCTCAAAAGCAACACAACTCGATATGGGTGATCGTGGATAGGATGACTAAATCAGCCCACTTCTTAGCAGTCAAGAAACTAATACGGCTAAGGAATATGCCCGAATATACATTCGTGAAATTGTGAGGTTGGATGGAGTTCCCTTGTCTATCATCTCTGGTAGAGGAGCTCAATTTACCTCCCAATTTTGGAGATCTTTTTAGAAGAGATTGGGTACAAGGGTAAATCTGAGCATAGCCTTCAACTCTCAGACGGATGGTTGGGCAGAGCGCACCATTCAAATATTGTAGGATATGTTGAGGTATTGCATTCTCAACTTTAAGGGGAATTGGGACGACCACCTGCCATTGATCGAATTTGCCTAAAAAAATTGTTACCATGCAAGTATCCAAATGGCCCCTTATGAAACTTTATATTGTAGAAAGTGTAGATCACCGATTGGGTGGCTTGAAGTTGGGAAAGCTGAATTAATCGGATTTGATCTTGTCCTCCAGTCCATAGAGAACATGAAGGTTATTAGAGAGAGGTTGAAGACTGCACAAAAGTCACCAAAAGTCTTACACTGATGTGAGAATATGAGACTGAAGTTTGAGGTAGATGATTGGTGTACTTGAAGGTGTCACCTATGAAGGGCGTTATGAGGTTTAGGAAGAAAGGAAAGTTAAGTCCACACTACATCGGACCCTATTAAATTGTGAGGAGGATTGGGAAGGTCGCCTATGAGTTAGACTTGCCTTCCGAGTTAGACGAGACCCATCTAGTATTCCACATTTTGATGCTAAAGAGGTGTTTGGGAGATCCTGCTCTGGCAATCCCTATTGAGAGTACTGGAGTAAAAGATAGTCTGTCTTATAAGGAGATTCAATCCAAATACTTGACCTTCAAGTTCGTAAGCTGAGGAATAAAGAGATAGGCTCCGTCAAAGTCCTATGGAGGAACTAATTCATGGAAGAAGCTACATAGGAAGTATAGGAAGCTATAAATATCAAATACCCGCACCTATTCATGCCAAATGACGATGATGTCGAAGGCAATGTCCTTATCCTTAAATTAATTGAAGCTTCCACTCTTGAAATGATATGCATATTCTATTCTTCAGTTTAATGTAGAGGTGATAGAGGGTGAGGGATAGTTGAGAGTTTGACATTTTCGAGTGAGTATCGAGACTAATCATGAGTCTACTCATGCCTAAATTCTACCCTTACTCATTTTTTGAGGACGAATGATCCTAAGGGAAAGATGATGTAACACCCTGCGAAATTACCAAAATGCCCATAGAAAGTAATCATGTGCATAATGCATCTTCCCACGCTCCAACGGAAAATCTGAGACCGGATTTGCAATCAGCGCAAAATATTGAGTAAGAAAATAGTCTCGACTCATTTTAGAGCAACCGGATCGAAAAATAATTTTCACTAATTAATTAAGAAACAGTGTCAGTCCATGCCCCTGGCGCGTTATGGATGGAACGCGGACTGACACTTATGTTTTTTTTAATTTTTCTATGAGAATCAAAAATTCGAAAACAGTCGCGCTATGTTTTTAAACATAGGGGTCAGGCTGCGTACATCTGACCCCCCTTACCCCGCAATTGGCAGGAGCCTTTGAGACATTGGGGTAATGTTGTTGTTGTAATGAGAATAAAAAAGAATGAAAATTCGCGAAAATACACATGGCCACGCCCTTGGCGCTTCGCGAACATTGTAATGCAGACTCAAATTTTATTGTTTTGATACGGGAAGAGCTTTTTGGTCATTTCCTAACCTATCCTAAGTCCCAAAAATGTGTTTAATGGTCGTTTATATCTGACTAAGGGTTTCAAAACCATTATTCTCTAGTTCTAAGTATGTATTCTTGAGAGAGGAAGAAGAGAGGGCTTGAAGATTCAAGATTGGACTCAATTCCTTGAAGACCACTAAGTTGTTCTTCATTCTAGGTATGTAAGGCTACCCAAAACATGGGATTGTTCTCCCATGTGCCCCTTTGATTGTAAAAGTTGATAGTTGAAGGTGATGAGTTTTGTCTACAAAATTCTTGAATGCTTTAGTGAAAACTATTTTAATATTACATATATTTTCTTAAATTGATGATCATAATTACTTGAATTAATTATTTAAATGATTTGCTTGAATTATTATCTAAACCCTGCATGATTCCTTTATTAAAGACTACAATAATGAATTTAGGGGTTGATGTCTAGAGCCTTGACGATATATTTGTGATTGTTTCGTGGTTGGAGTCTTGAGTTGAATGTATTGATGAGGATGTTGATGGGATTGGTTGTGAGCAATGTCCTTAAAGTCTTAGAGAGGCTGAAATTAACCTTGAAAGATTGTTCCTAATTTCTTGAGTGGATAGATGATGAAATGAGTTGATGTTCCTTGTCCAAAAGAGACTAAATGATGACAAATCTTGAATGTTTGATAGCTTATGAGCATGTTGAGTCTTGGGGGAGTATTAAGTACCGAAATGAGTAAGAGTGAGTCTCATTTGCACTCATTAACTACGTGACCAGCATAGGAGAGGATTGAACCATGAAAAATGGATGTTTCCTCAGTCCTAAAAGAGGACTTGATAGATTTATAGATCCACTGACAGACTTGACTCGTCCCTTACCCTGGCAAAGTATTGGATGGATATGGAAAACAACATCTCTTCGTTGTATCATCACCGGCTCATAGGTGGTGGTTATCGGTTAGAGAAATCCCAGCTAGGTTTCATCCTAATAGTACTCTGATGTTGATGTGATGGTATAATTCTTGATTGATGTTGATATGATACTGTCCTCCTCCTTATTTTGAGATGAGATAAGTACCTGATGAGTTGATATTATTCCCTACTATCTTGTTCACACTATTTACTTTTAGCACGTTTACATATCGTACATTCCACTTACTGATGCCATTTGACGCTGCATCATTTCATGATGCAGATTCAGTAGACAGAGGACATCAGCAGACAATTCGTTGAGGTTCAGAGATTCCTAGCTCCAGAGACTTGATGAGTCCTCTCCTGCATTCAGAGGATGTCTTTTATTTCATTTTCTTACGTTATCTTATTATTCTGAGTTTGTGGTAGCTATGGCTTGTCATGGTACCTTCCTAGACCTATAGAGATAGAGGCTTCATAGACGTAGAAAACTGATGTTTTGATGTTGGAGTCTTTCCCCCTTGTTAAACTGAATTTCTTAATTCTATCTGATAGTATAGATGTAATGACTAGTCTTGTGGACAATGGACTTTATTCCTGACGTAGATATGATGAGATAGAATAACCCACTATTAATTGCTTCCTAATTCTTACATCTTTCACTGATATATGATTGAATGAATGTGATGAGGCCAGGTGGTTCGCTCGGGGGCTAGTAATAGTCTCTGAGTGCCATTTACGCCCAGGATACCCTCTTGGGGCGTGACAATTATTTAAATATTATAAAATTAACATATCAAGACGGTAAATGACAATGCAAGATACAAAGGCAATGTAAATACGTTAAAACTAAGCAAATATAGGACTAATAATGACAACATATGATGTAAAGACGTCACTACTCCTAACCTACTATACCACAAAGTCATTTATTGACCTACTCCTACTAACCTACTAGCCCTCTACTCTAATATGCAACCTTTACTCTTTTCTATCTAAGATCATGTCCTTAGTGAGATAAAGTTTCACCACGTCTTGTTTCATCATCTCCCTCCAATACTTCTTCAGTCTACCTCTACCCCTCCGTGTATCCCCTAAATCCAGCCTTTTGCACCTACTAACAGGAGCATCGATACTCCTTCTCTGCATATATCCAAACCAACGCAGTCTCGTTTCCCTCATCTTGTCAGCCACAGGGCCACCTTTAGCTTTCAAGGGTAGAAATTAAGCAAATAAAATAATAAAATAACAAATATAACACGAGAACGGCCACAATATACATAAATGAAATAGAACTTCTCAGAACGTGCAAGTCACTAGTAGAGAGCCAATACATATGCGTACAATCTAAAAAATGTACAAAAAATAGATACGACTATAATAGACCCGTCTCAATAACAAAAGAAGAGCCACATAATATACGGTTTGAGACGACAATGATCCAGAACGTTGTAGGCGTATCCTTGCCTCCAAATGTTGGTTGTTACCAGCTCAAGTATCAATGACGATGACTAGTTCTCAAACCTTATATCACGAAAATAGATGCAGAGTGTAGCGTGAATACCAAGAAATAAGTGTCCAATAGGCATCATGTCACGACCCAAGTTAGGCCCTAGGAATGACATGAGGATCAAAACCTTAAATGACCCCAACCAAACCATCTTAGCATACCATTTATAAGCTAGCATAAGGCAATTAATCAAAACAATTAAACTAAGACATACAAGCAATTGAACAAAAGACTCAACAAATATGCATAAGATTTAAAAGATGATAAACTAAAATTATTTAAAGATATTTCATGAAAAGTATGAAATAAATCTTAATTTAAATAATAATATTAATAATATTTAATTAAAACCTCTAAATATAAAAGACCGAATCTGGCTCAGTAACTCCGCCTATCTATGAAACCTTTATTAACTAAAGATAAGTGTTGACACAAGATTGACAACTCCTGATTATTCTACTAATAATAACTAAAAATAGATAAGCTAATAACTATTCTAGAGCCCTCTAAAAGGGAAAGGTACCAGTTGTTGATGGAAAGATATCTTACTGAACTCTGCTATCATGTGTATCTGAATTTGCATCATAAAATGTTGCAACATGAATAGTGTTAGTACATGAAATGTATGGTATATAATAAATGTGAATGAAACGATAACTAAATTGAATACTCATATTGAAAAGAAAACTAAAAATAACTTGATTGAAAGTAAAATATGAATATACTGAAAATATGTAAAAATTTACAATTGAGATATACAATTATACCAAATACTAAATAATATACTTTGACGTTTTTGGGGGAGTTTCCCTAATCTACAATCATCACTATGAGCCTTTACAACATCTTATCCACATTGGCAGAACCATTCAATACTTTGCTAGAGTAAAGGATGAACTTGACTTATAGATCTATTTAAAAGTCCTCTGTGATGCTAGGTGAGGATTGCTCAAATCAACAACATGATCCTATTTATGCTAGCGGCACAAGTTATGGAGATGGAGTTGTCTTTACTCTTATCTAAATTGTTCCTCAATACTTCTCCCAAAAACATGTAATAACACTTATATTAATACTTACTGAGTTGAGTAAATACTCAAAATACTTCTAAGAGCATAAGTGAGGTCTTCCTTAACTTACTAAAACTTCTTTCTCGAACTTCATATGCTTCTTTAAAGTAGTCATGCTTTTCTCAAATATCTCAAGATAGTTGACTTCACTAAATCTCAGAAATTTATGCATAATGATGCAAAAATGTACTTTTTTGAAATAATTCTTGAAATTCTTGAAGTTACTTCATTCATGAAATAATATATATGAAATACTATGACATAACTTTTAAAGCTTTGATTGGAAAGGGTCCATGTGGTGTAATAAGTATAAACCATAAATTAATCAAGATCAACAATGGTGTGAAGTACCAAATTTTTGATAATTAAAATCTAAAATAGGAAGTAAGGACAATTTAAAAACTAATGAACTTTAGGATACTATGAACTTTAGGATAAAAACTCTAACATTGATCTTACTAATTGAAATTATAGAGGTAGGATATGAAGAAGAACTTAATTCCTCACTATAATAGCCTTAAATATCTGAAAGAACAAAAGTTCTTGAAGAAAAACTTTGAGCTTAAAATCTTATAGCTTGAACTTAAGAAACACTTTAACGGAGTTCTTGAAGAGGAAATATGGGGAAGAAACTTTATTCGATATCCTAGGTTTCTCACAGATAATCTTAAAGTTGGAGCCTTTAAATCTTGCAAATTTGGAGAAATCCCTCTCTTGAAAGTTTCTACCTTTGGGAGAAATATAATTTGAATTTTGAAAGTTACTATACATATAAGGATGTTATTAGATTATAAGATGGGCTTGGAAAAGTTTATCAAGGATAAGAGCTCAAGAATATTCTTCTGGGAACGTAAGAAGACCATAAAAATAAAATATAACCTTTTAATGAGTGCCACCAGTCGAATCCGTAACCCAGAGGTCCCATCGTCAGCCTATTCGGTGGATGGTAGAATGAGATCTTCAAACCGTCTAAAATAACAGTTTTTGATTATTTTTGGGTCGATTTGATGAGTTCATTCAGTGATATGCTGAACTATTCAGCGAGTCGTCAAATTTAAAGACCAACAAATTATCTAGTCTGGACATGCTCAAGTAAAATGATTACAACTTTTTAGTCCAAAATTCAATTGAGGAAAATTTGGTAGAGTTGAAAAGAAAACTTAGAAACCATTAATTTGATTGAAAACTTAATCAATAAAGATGCTTTGAACTTGATTTGGTGTTTGAGGTTCCTTATGATCCTAAACTACGATACACTTCAATTACTTAGGAAAAAGCCTAATTACTTAGGAAAAAGCCTAACATATATGCACTACTTATAAGTCATTGCCTTCAAGCCTATATGCATATAAGAAAAAGTTTGAATCTATGTTTAAAAGTTGCACGATGTTACAATTGATAGAGGAGCTTTCAACTCAACTTTGTGCTAGAGGACTCTTGTAACCTTAATTTATGTCTGAATTTATTCTCACACACTAAACGATAGACCTTAACACCTGTACACAATTTAGAATCACTAGGTACGATTTTATATGCATGTGAAGAATGATTTGAATCTTAGCTTAAAAATTTTTGAGGTGTTACATATTAGATGACTCCTAAACTATTTATTTAGGGGTCGTTTAGTAGAGTGTACAAAAATAATACCAAATAGAGTGTATTAGTAATACTTGCATTAATAATGCTTGTTGTAATTATACATAAACTATTTATTTATGTATTGTTTGATTTGGTATATTACAAATTGCATGTGCAGCATAAAAATATATTTTTACAAAGATATCCTTCAGAATTATGATGGAAAAGATATAAAAAAAGATTTTGGGGGGTAATGTGATCTTTAACCATGATAATGCATGCATAAAAATCCTTTGTATTACTAATATCTAGAAATTTATGATATTATTAATGCACAACTTAATACACAATAGAGTGTATAACTAATGCTTGCATAAGTTATATCTTATATTTACTACTCCCTCTGTCTCATATTAATTGAATTTATGAGATAATGCACACATATTAAGAAAAGCATTCAAAGACAAAATTTACATCATTCTTTCTACTATTTCCCTTTGTGAAATCATAAATATGTCGTGTAATTTTTCTCCTAAAGAATATAAACCTTCAATAAATGAAAGAGCAAATATGGAAAATATTTCAAACATTCTTCTTGAACTTTGAACAATTCAACTATTTTGAACATTGAAAAAAGCCTCAAAAATTCAATAAATTTGAGAAGGAGAGAGTATATTAAATGCGTGAAGGCCCTTAGAAATGTTGTTTGAACTTTTCGCCATTCATTGAAAGATTTCTCTTTAGACAAAGTTGTATGTTCATCATTTTTTTTCCCACTATTATGTCATCATTCTAAAAATATTAAATATTAAATATAACAAACGTAATAAAAATTAAATGGAGAAGATTCTTTTTATTATGGTGAAATTCTTACAAAGAGAATCTTTTTCTAATTAAAATAGACTTGATCCAAAAATAAAATCGTAAAACAAATCTTTCAAATAATAATAAAAAAATAAAAAAGTCCAAAAAAGAAATAGGTTTAAAATTCGTCCCAAAAAAAGGCAAAAACTTTTTTTTTAAGAAAAATATCTGATCCAAAAAGAACATATTGAAAAAAAAAACTATCAAAATTATAATAAAAAAAATATTTTTTCTAAAATAAAAACAAATAAAGTGTCCAAAAAATTAGGCAAAAAAAAAAAAAAAACTTCAAAAAAATATTTAAAAAAACACTGAACACCAGATGAGGAAAAAAACATATATGGAACAAAAGTTTCAATTATTTTGTCTATTGTTACTATCAAATAGAATGAAGTTGATTTGCACCCTACGACTGGAATAAAAAGACGATGTATTTATAGACTCAATGATATGAGATAATAAAATTTACATAATTATTTATAGTTGTGTATTCAATGATATAAGTCATACATGTAATGATTTTTTTTATTAATTGAAGCGATACACACATGCAAAATGTGTACATTAAACTAGTGTGAAAAAATGTACTCCCTCTGTCCCATATTAATTGAATTTGTGAGGTAATACACACATATTAAGAAAAACATTCAAAGACATAATTTACACTATACTTCCCACTATTGTCCTTTGTGAAATCATAAATATGTAGTGTAATTTATCTCTTCGAAAATATAAAACTTCAATAAATAAAAGGACAAATATGGAAAAAGTTTCAAACATTCTTTTTGATCTTTGAACAATTCAACTATTTTGAACACCTCAAAAAATCTCAAAGATTCAATTAATTTGAAACATAGGAAATACCAAACAAGATATTATTAATACAAAGAGTACCAAACAACCTCGTATCTAAATCTAGTGTTAGTAGACTCTATTCATATAAAAGGAAAAATAGTACTACTAAGCATTGAAAACGTTTTTCTCAAAGATTGGTATTCATGTTACATATGCACATAAAGAAAAAGAGCAAAAAATAGTTAGAAGCCTATTATTGAAATTTAAGTGATAAATTAAGACAGGAGCAAACCTATCTTCCCAAATTATTGGAACTGAAGTTTGTATAGCTATGGACTGAGTTCTTGGACTAGCTTTTGTCATGAGTTAAGATGAGTTATGTCCAAACATGCCCCACTAAACTTATTTCAAATGGATTTGGACTAAATTTGTCACCGCTAATTGAAACAGGAACATGCAAGATGATGTCTCTACTAACTATTGTTTCATTTAACAAAATATACCAAAAGACATTTGTTAAGTAAATTTCTATGGGCAGCAGATTACTGAACAACACATAAAATGTGCTTCTAACAGTATAAACTTTGATAGTAAAGTATATCAGTCAACGTTTTGACGAAGAAAAACCAGTGCAATATTTACAGTAAATTTGGAATCGATTTTACAAACTAGGGACAGATGACTGAGTGAAAGTAGAAGCCAAGCACTTTTTTTGAAAGCAGCAAATCATTTCAATGTGCAGAACCACCACATATGAGAACTCCAGCTGATTTTAAGCAGTCTTCAAATCATGCTCTTTTTGAAACCAAACACTCACCAAAAAAGAGTCAAAGATGATCTGAAGCAAATGATATATCGTGTCAACAAACAGGAGCTGCAAACTCAAAAATTGAAGAAATCAAGAATAACCTGGTTCAAATGTGCTGCTATGCATGGAAGAACCAGTAAACCAGATTCACCAAGAGCACCACCAAGCTGTTCCACTACTGCGACCATTACAGGCAGAGTTTTCTTGTAATAATAAAATGAAGGAAATTAGGGAACTTCGATTATGTCATAACAGAAGGTCAAAAAGAAAATTATGGAATCGTGAGTTCCCTCATCTCTGCATCAAGCTTTCTAGACTGATGCACTTTTAAATAGCAAATTATGAGCAGAAAGATAAGTTGTAGTTTACCTGACTTGCAACAAGTAAAAGAGCACTAATATTTTGCTTCTTTGAAAAAGATGATTCACTACCACCAGAAATAGTGGAGAGTAGTGATATTGCCAGAGCATTAAAAGCAAAGAGGATGAGATGTAGAAGCCTGCAAGAAAATCTTATCAGTCAGTGATGCTCCGAAGCTGAAACAAGCTTCTGCTCATACCCTGGGTCAATCAGGGATAGATATGTTACTTCGTCTATTTTTGTTAATAAAGTCAGTATATGAAAATGACACCAAGTATTGTGACAGTTGGACGTCAAAGAATAAAAACAGGCGGGTTACTTAAATTAGAGTAGCACTTCTGCATCAACTAATTGCATTACTCCCTCCGTTTCAAAAGAATGACCTACTTTCCTTGTTGGTCTGTTTAAAAAAGAATGACCCATTTTCTTTTCTGGCAAAACTTATAATTTTAGCTTTTCGCGCGGCATATTTAAGGCCACAAGATTGAAGGCATTTTGGTACACTTAACATAACTTTAATTTAGGACCACAAGATTGAAAAGTTTTCTTTCTTTTCTTAAACTCCGTGCCAAGTCAAACTAGGTTATTCTTTTTGCAACGGAGTAGCACACATGCCAACAAAGCTGTAGAGAGATCATTGCCAAAGACAAAAAGGAATTAGTTGGTTCTTCAAAAGGTGTTAACTGTTACATGTATAAATGCAACAAAAGACTATTGAACAAAGAAACAAATCCCAGATATTAAAAGTCATGTTACAGTGCCAACTTGTTAGTCCACAAAACGTTTTCCTAGCATATGCCTATATAAGCCATAATTCATTTTGCATTGATTCCACAATGCCACAAAAATGAATCAAATTAAACACCAAAAGTTAATGAAGATGAAGAGAAAGGAGAGATGGAAGCATACACTCCTAACACAACAGCCAGAAGAAATATTGCTGGCTTAACCAATAAAAGCAGCGATCTCGATCTGCTCACTTGTATAAAAGGGGCCTGAATTTTAAAAAACTAGACATCAGGCGGTGATTTTCAAATCTTTTCACAAAAACGAAACAAAAGCTGATGCTAAAATATGATGGGAATACAAAATTTTGTCCATATAAACATTCTGGCAGTCATTTCAATGAAAGACACTACCTCGACTTCAGCAGCTAACATGAATTAAATGTGAAGGGGGGGATGGGGTATCAAATACAAACCTGCTTTCTTATTCCATAATAAAAACAAAGATATGATAACTAACATGGTCATTTCAGAAAACATTTGAAGACTAAAGTTGCTTAATGCCAAAGAACGACAGAAGATCTTGTCTCAGCTCCAACAACTAGATAATAAAAATATAACTCCATACTACTGTTTACTTGATCTGACTTGTTAATAGCAAAAACATTCAGTTCAACACATTTCATGTTTCTACTATAGTGAACTTTAATGGGTCGTTTGCTTTGGATACAAGTTATGATGCGATTAATTAGGCTGGGATTAGTTATGATGAGAGTAGTTTTTATTGTTTGTTTGGTTTGACATAATCAAAATACTATACATAGTACAATGTCTAAGAATAAGATGTTTGTTTACTAAAGTACCCTTCACCTTATTTAGGTTTTAAAAAAAAAATACTATTCATAGTACAATTTCTAAGAATAAGATGTTTGTTTACTAAAGTAACCTTCACCTTATTTAGTTTTTTTTAAAAAAATTTCTTTGCAAGCTTTAACTATTCATTGTTAAAAATAAATTTTCATCTTATTTAACATATATGTATATATTTTCATGATTGTGCCATGTGTTTTTATAATTAAACTTTCATATTATTTAACTTTAAAATAAAACTTCCATCTTAGTTAGCTTTAAATAAATTTTTCATCTTATTTAACTTAAATAATAAAATTTTCATCTTATTTAGCTTAAAAATAAAACTTCCATCTTATTTAGCTTAAAAATAAACTTTCATCTTATTTAGCTTAAAAATAAGTCTTTCATTTTAATTTTACTAAAAGTTAAAAAAAAATTTATGGAAATAATTAACATTTTAATTGATATATAAAATATAATTTTTAAGTGAGTAATAAACTATCTAATTTAAAATATAGAATTTAGTAGTGTAGTGAACATTTTAAAAGAAATCAAAATATAAATAAAAATAACTACTAGACAAATAAATTCAACTTATAATAT
>JAABOM020000101.1:5392876-5403224 GCA_011800125.2 Solanum clarkiae
AATTGATATCATTGAAGAGTTTGATCTTTTTGGTATTCCAACTTTTAGTTTTGTTATTTATTTTGGGGTTGTATACTAAATGATTAGTAGTTTAGCACTTTTTTTTAATACTATTTTTACTAATAAATATTTCTAAGAAATTGAAAAACAAATTAATATGTAAAACCAATTTCATTATTCATATTAATCAACTTCTTTTATGACTATGAAAGGAGAATTATCTGTCTATACATAATTTTGTAAGAATAGGTTGGTTACCAAATTATTTTAAAAAATCAAAAAAATCGCAAACCGCACCAATCCGCACCAACTCGGAAAAAAATTGAGGTTGAAAAAACCACATTTATTGGTTTGGTTTGGTTTATATATTAAAAAAACCGCATTTAATGGTCTGGTTTGATTTTTAAAAAATCCGCAACAAACCGCACCATGTACACCCCTAAATTAATTACACATGATGATTTAACATAAATTAATATGTGATAAGAACGTAGATCTTTTTTTTTAATTCTTAAATATGCTTAAATCATGTGAATTTGAATTTGGTCATAGCTTTGGAAATATCTATTTTATACTCCAATTGACTTGAAATTTGATAAGTTCATTGGAAACGGCCTAACTAGAAATACTCATTGTCATGCAATTGTGATTTTGAGGTCGTTAAGATGATTTTCAAGTTGTTCTTTCGAATTAAAATGTGATTTAGTATGAAAATAATCCTTTATATCGACTTCATCGATGTTAGATATTCTAATGATTGCATATGATTATTTAACATGAATTGATATATGATAAGGATATCGATCTTATATTTTCTCTTCGATCATTTGAATCTGAATTTGATCATAGATTTGGAGATAAATATTAACTTTGTACTCTTATTGATCTGAAAATTCAGTAGGTTCATAAGAAACGATCAAATTAATTTTGGCAACCTCAAATCATTTTAAATGATGATTTTATGTGTTTTGATATGTCTTGAAAATTAAATTTAATGAAAAATAACTCAACTATGATATAGTGATGATAGAGATTGTTCTCTATGACTCTCATGACTAAATTCTAGTGAAGTATTAAGTTCATGTGCCGGCATTAGACCTTCCTCCATAGCGGATGAAATTACTACAAGTCACTAGATTTACTCCGATCTCTAATTTTTGATAATTTGTATTAGTTCTTCTAAACTAAGTAATATATGATTGGATCAATTGATCTAGGGATAATGATATCCACTTGGCTTAAATAACCAGTATATTCTTTGTATAGTTAACTCTTGTTCTAAATTTATGTAGTGAATATCTGACACCACATATGTATGTTGGCAAAAGCAGTTATTTTTTCATCAAAATTTATTGTTCAATATGCATGGACGCTTATGAGGTGTATTTTGAAATTTAAAATTCAATGAATACATATATGTGCTGACTTTTTAAAAATAATGCTCAGATAATGAAAAAGTGTTAAAATTTTGTTCTTTATTCTTGATTTGTGTATTTGTTATACAAATGATGACATGTTATAGGAATTATTGAACAAAAAATTTTAAATTCTATTTTGACCATATAATTTTTTCAACTGAATTGATCATAGTTTTAGAATTTCAATAAAAATGGACTCTAATAAATCTAAAATTCGGTAGGTTCGTAAGAACAATTTGATAAGAAATATTTCTTTTCTATTCATATCATTATATGAGTTTTGGTCATATTTGATGATACAGATTCTTCCCATAATTACTAAGATTAAATAGTAGTGAAATATTAATTTCATATGCTGGCATTAGACCTTCCTCCATCACAAATGAATTTAATACAAGTCATTATATATTTAATTGCTAATTTAGATAATTTGTATTAACTCTCCTAAACTGAGTAATATATGATTGAATCAATGGAACTAGAGTGATTTTCACTTGACTTAAACTAACAATAAACTCTCCAACTAAGTTGGGGTCTGTATAAGTTTACAGAGTGAATAATCGATCATCGTACATGTGTATTGCATGAGTAGTGCTCCAATCCCAACGATTGGCTATTCAAGATGCATGGATATATATATATATATATATATATATATATATATATATGAGCTCTGAATTTTATATTCAGTCTTATTTGATATATACAGATCCTTTCCATGATTACCTGATTAAATAATAGTGAAACGTTAATTTCATGTATTGACTTAGACCTTTCTCCATAATGGATGAATTTAATACAAGTTATTATGTATTTAATTGCTAGTTTTGATAATATTTATTAACTCTCCTAAACTGAGTAATATATAATTGGATCAATGGAACTAGAGTGATTTTCTCTTGACTTAAACTAACAGTAAACTCTCCAAATGAGTTGGGTAAGTTTATGGAGTGAATAATCGGTCATTATACATGTGTATTGCATGAATAGTTCTCCAATCCCAACGATTGGTCAAGATGCAGGGATATTTATGTATAAATGAGCTCTAAATTTTATTATTTAGAATTATTCGATATATCATGATCTATTATATCTCAAACTCTCAAAAGACTTTACAGACCCACTTGGTACTACTCAAGGATTTTCTTTATAGAGATAAGATATTAATATTAAAAAATGTAGTATGCATGTACTTTATGTTAGAAAAGATTGATTTTCATTTCTTAACTAAATAAGAGATAATTGCTTAATATATTTTTCTAGTAACTCTCTAATTATTGAGTTTGATAAATATTTTATCTCTTATAGTACATTGGTCTATGAACTTTTTTATTAGTATTATCTCTTATGAATTGAATAATATTAATCTTATCTTACAAGAAAAAACATCTTTCAAATTGAATATAAATTATCTGCTCGCTAGTGTCTAAATTTATTTATTATGAATAGAACTTCAACGTTAGTTAAAGAATGGAAATAATGGTTCATTGCAAGTGAAGTCACTACCAACGTGTGAGTCCTTCTTAAAAAGAAAAATGACTTAGAGACCTTTCATCTTAGAAAGAAAATGGAGGTACTTATAAGTTAGAATTGATCTATTTTAATTTGTGTGGTAAATGAACATTTAGACAAGAGGTGATTTTGAGTATTGTGGAATATTCATAAAGATTACTCATGATATGAATATATGTTTTCTGATGCCATGTGAGTCTAATTTTTTTTTATAAACTCAAGATATTTAAGACAAAAATAAAGATAGTTACATGAGAAATATATAAAGTCCCTGCAATCAGATTATGGTGGGGTATACCTCTTTACAGAGTTCATTAGTCACTTATTTGATAGAGTAATTGCATTTCAATTATTTACACCAGACACTTTATAATAGATTGGTATAAAAGAAGAAAGAAAAATAGACTCTTATGGTGATGGTGAGATTAATGATTGACTCATTTGAGTTGTTTTACTTCTTTTGTAATATATCCTAAGAACTATATGTCACATTCAGAATTTAATTCCTTGGATGTTTGTAACTTTGACAACTATTGAACTAGTATGGACTTGACGTAAGTCTAGTCTGTGACATGCTCAGATACAGAATTGTCTAGCATATATGCTGAAAGAGAAAACAAACAAGTTGGAATTAATTATGCATGTGAGAGCGTATTAACTGGATATTCAAAAAGAATAAAAGAAGATTTATCTTATTGTCCTAAAGAAAATATGGCTTGTTAGCACAATGGCCAGATTTCTAGAAAAAGACTATTTAGTAAACCATATTCCTAGAATTAAACTAGTTTTACAGGAACTGAACAAAGAAATAACGAATGAGACTAATCGATATGTCAGAACTAACGTTCCATTGTATTTAAATAGTGGGAGAAACATTATTTGACATAAGGTTGTTCACTACTTTAAATAGTGAAAGTGATGCTGAGCAAATCAAAGAGCACTACATGAATAAGTTATTAATATTTCAATACCAAAAGGTTTTGAGGAAAATATTAAGACTTAAGAACATGGAAGTATGACTATAGTAGTAGTACTTAGTAGCAGTGGGAGAATCATATTGAAGATTGATTTGCTGTATATTCTTGAGACAGTTTCATGATAAAACTCCTGAAAAGAAGTACACTCTTAGAGAGTTTCATGATAAGGTCCCATGAGATCTTGTATAAAATTGATTAGTTATGACTAAGCACTACTAGAAGGTGTTGCATAAGAAAACAATTTGGTTAGGTCCTTTTGATAAGTAATATAAAAGGAATGCCTGTGAAAGTTGTAAATGCATAGTTAAAAGTCTAAGTGGGAGATTATTAGGATATATACTATTAATCATGGATTTAGACATAGTATTCTAATAATTTCCACGATTGAATACCTAAGTGGGAGATTATTAGGGTATATACTATTAATCATGCACTTAGATATAGTATATTATAACAATTGTGATGGTTAAAAGTCTAAGTGGGAGATTGTTGGGATATATACTATTACCATGGAATATATACTATTAGCCATGAGTTTAGAAATAGTATTTATTAAGGAATAATTATTCGTCCAATTTTAATAAAAGTTTTAATAGATCATATAATCGTTTAAGTGTCCATTTACTTATATAGTAGATGATTTAGTGTATAGAGTTTTAGCTTATACACAAAAGATTAAATCATCGATTCTTATAAGTATAAAGATTTTTATTCACAATCTAAGATGGAAATTGGACAAGTCATCAGTATGACTGTAGCGCAAGATTAAATATAATTTATCTTGATTATGGGAACCGTGTAGTTCCAACTCTTGTGCTAATGCATATTATATGCATTGAATGGGACCGAGTAGAGATAGTTGTTTTAGACTGACTAATAAAAACATATTCTCTAATCTGTTAAATGTACGTATATTCTCAATCATGATATAACCATTATGATCTGTATATATTATTCATCGTTTTGATTTATTAAAAGGTGATATTTTGAATATGAGTCAATATGCCTTGTAGATTGGATGATAATAATATATATTAGTAAAATAATAAGTTAGTTGACGGAATTTATATCTGGATATAGAGATTGATTATATGTCTTTTGAGAAGCTTATAAGTTTTCATCGTGTTAAACCTTGCAAGTGAATTTATGAATCAGATACAAAAAATAAATTAAACAGTGCTCTAAAGAAAATTAATCTTTAAATTAAATTTGTCAGTAATTTAATTTATTGATTAATATCTGTAATCTTAATATGGGGAATTACAGAAGTGTTTAATAGGGAATTTCAAAATATAAATAGAGGAGTGTAATTACAAATTTTTAGTGAAATGATTTGTAATTTATTATGGTAAGAATAATTCTAAATTAATTATATGAGTTATTTCAATAATAGGGAGCCTCAGCAATTAATTTTGTGGTCCCTACAGTGCACATCTTTAACTAGAACTCATAATCTTATTTCTAATAAAAGAAGGACACATATTAGTTTCTTGTTTTTCAAGAAAAGTAGGTTTTCTTCTTCCTTTTCAATTTGAAAATGTCCTCTATAAATAGGGTTTTTCTAATCTAGGAAAAAGGGGGTTTGGATGAGAAGGAGAATCAGGTTTTCAATACAATACTTGCCTACCCAAGTGTTGATAGAGTTTGGATGTGAACTTGGGATCACTGTAGAAAACCGCAGAATTGCAGTCTAACTCATGGATTCGCTTAAAGGTATATGCTCACGCTTCAAGAAGTATTTATCTAATTAAATTTCATAAAAGAAAAACGTATATGTTATTTAATATTCGTGTAAGCAGTACGATCCTTATATGCTTCCACTGTGCATATGATTTTCTAACACAGGGTGGCTAACCAATTCAACAACTTAAAAGGAAATAGTTTTTCAAATAAAGCAATCCAATTATATGACATGGCTAACCATAAACAAATACTCAAATATGTTCAATCACTATAGACATCACCATTATGTAATTAACATGTATGATCCTCCATAGAATTATAAATCATTCAAGAACATCATAGGACATGGAAAACTCTAAACTCAACCTCTAGACTTAATTTGCAACTCAAAAAAGATGTTGGGAACATGACGAACTCAACCCAACATTGCGATGGCCTTACATATATGAAAATCGAAGAAACAAAGGTTGAAGCATGAAACCCTAACCCTCTTTCTCCTCTCTAAACTTTGCTATTAAATAATCTTAGTGTTAATGAGAGTGTAGATGTATTGAATAGTGGTAAAGGGCTCAAAATAGTCCCAAAATGTCGAGTTTTTTATTGGAAAGAATGAGAAAAGAAGAAAATATCCCTCATTAAAACTACTAAAGTGGATCATGAGCCCCATTTACGAATCATGGTCCATTTTATGGGTCGTAAAACAGGTGTTGGGTCAAATTTTGGGGTTCAAAATCTTGGATCTATAATCACCTTCTATGAGCTATAGACCCATCTACAGATTTATCCTGTCAGTTTGACCATGATTTGGACTTGAAAATTATGAGGGGTAGTCTACAGGTCGTAGATTGGGATACGAGTCGTATACCCCCTTTCGTAGGATATTCAGATACTAGAAAAATTTCTCAGAGTTCTCAGTATTGGGTTCTATAAAGCCTTTTTTACGGCTTGTGGAAACAACTATGAGTCGTAGGCCCAACTCGTAGGTTCTCTCAAAATGTCAGATGTTGACTAATTGCTAAGGGGATCTACGAAGCCCCATCTATGATCCGTAGAATCATATACAAACCATAGATGCAGTTGGTAGATGCCCATTTAATGCAGAATCAGATAAAACTGTAGGACTTTCTGGGCTTATCTAGTTCAGAAAATTTAGGAGATGTTATAATATCTCTCTCTTAGGATCATTCGTCCTCAAATAAGATCAAGCTGAGAATATGCTCAAAGCACGACTACAATCATAAACTCAAACAATCAATCAATGAAGTATTCAGACTCAAGAATACACATTATAATTCAAATTTTGGATAAGTAACAACTCCAATAATGGGGAAAAGGATTATTACCATCGACTCCATCATTAGAAGGCACGAATAGATGAGGGTATTTAGCTTTCATATCTACTTCAGTTTTTCATGTCGCCTTTTCAATAGGCTGATTTGTCCATATGACCTTGACCAATACAACCTCTTTGGTTCTAAGTGTATGGTCTTGTTTTCTTTCACCTCTGCTACTAAATATTAAGCAGACCCATTTTGAACATTAGCTCCCCCTTCGTTAGACTCTTCAAGTTGAACTTCCAATCGGGCCAATCTACGCACTTCTTTCGCCAACTCTTTCTTTTCTACTTCAACATGGACAGTATTACTTGGATAATCTATATAACATCTGTAACAATGTTAGCTTTACTTGTGTAATAGAGAATGTTCATGTCATAATCGCAGAGAAACTCCAGAGTTACTTGGCAGGAATTTCTCATGAAGTGCATCCTTCAACTACATCCACGTACTAATCCTGGGTCTGCTTGCACTGTCATCATCAGCACACTTAGTTTGCCACCACAAGATTGCATCCCTATGAAAATAGCGAACTATCCTAGTCAACTTGTCATTTTCAGGAACACAGGTAATAGCAAAATAGTGCTTCAAGTCCCACAAAAAAAATTTCAATCCTTTTACCTCACGCACACCATCAAATGGTTTTGGCACAAAAATTTTGATCTTGGCATGCTCCTTACCTCCCCTGGGCAGACTTGCTATAGCCAAGCGGAGAACATTCACTTTCACTTTCAGATCTTCGTTTTTCTTTCTTAAGGCCTTCAGTTTGTATGCTCACAGAGTTATGAAAAGCCTATTATTTCGTCAACTTACCATCAACAACATCACGATAGGCCTGCATAGCAGCATTGATGCCCTAAATTTGTGTCAGAACGTCTGTCATAGCCTAAGCATTGTCTATCATGCCCAGAATGACTTCCAATCATGCAACACATAAGTTTGAACCTTAGGTGCGGTGGTAGTTAGAGACTATTGCTAGTTCCCAAGTGAATCACTTGACCTCATGACAGTCATTCAATCATTTAAATTAGCAGAAGACATTAGAATAAATGATACAAAATGATGGATAACTCAGTTTACTTCTAACTCAATAAATAAGGGTCACAGGCCAACAAAGGCAAACTCAACATCTGTAAAATAATAGTAGATTTTAAGCAAACTCAATTCAAGAAAAGAAGGACCTCAACATCAAGTCATCGTCTTCTAGTCTATGAAGTCTCTACCTTTACAACTTGGAATAGTACCATGACAGGTGATGACTCCGATAACTCAAAATGAAACTAACTCAAAGTATGAGAAATATAAAATTGCATCCTCCGAATGCAGGGGAGGACTCACTAATCAGCTGTAGGAAGAATAAACCTTCAACGGAGCGCCTGTTGATGATCTCTAGTATCTGTCTTTGCATCATAAAAAGATGCTGGCCCAAAT
Organism: Solanum clarkiae; assembly: GCA_011800125.2. NCBI lineage: Eukaryota > Viridiplantae > Streptophyta > Magnoliopsida > Solanales > Solanaceae > Solanum > Solanum clarkiae. Next base: position 5,401,232 of record JAABOM020000101.1, read on the forward strand.
GGACGTCAGTACGTGGAATGTACTGTTGACACCCAATTTTGGCTCTTCGTACTTAATTAGCTAAGCATCCATGAAAAAAAAATTCTTTTCTTCACAAAAACAAAATAAAATAAGATTTTTGTGAAATATTTTTACTATTACTACTATTGTGATTATTATAATATTATTACTACTATTTTCGTTATTACTATTATTTTAATAAATTTTTTATTTTTTTGAAAATTATTTTATCGATATCATTACAAAGATAAACATTTTTTTAAAAATTAAATACTTACTACTTGCTTTAGCATTTTTGAGAAATTTATGACAAAAACAAATATGTTTTAAGTGTTAAATCAATTCTTGATTAAATACAATTCCTCGTTATTACAAGTAATATTTTCATATGAAGAAGTTTAACCAATTAATTTTATTATTAATCTATGCTAATTATATTTTAGAATGATTATTTTTTGTCAAAATAACTTAATCTTGCAAATAACTATTTTAATTTGTTTAACTATGGTTATTTAATAAATAATTTGATCATATTTTAAATAGGCTATTTGGGCAAAAAATTTGGCAATCCAATCCTAAAATTCAGCTAATCCGCGTGCGCCACGTAGGAAGCACAAGGATTGAGCTTCTGCGGCTCAAATCCGGACCCTTCATTCCAATCCAACGGCTCTAATAATCTAACATTTTACCTTATATATATATACGTACGTACGTATTAATTAATTCATCGTAGCCGTCAGATCAAATAATCAAATGGCTCATATTTATCACATGACTTTCGCAGATCAATGGAATTCCAATACTCTTTTCTTCTTCCCCAAAAGAAACTCTTCCTAACCCAGACAAACTAACGGTCTTCACCTTTTCATCTTCTCCAGACGAGTCATTGTCTTCAGACCGCCGAAAAATGGCAAATTCTGGCATGTCAAAGCCTTACTCCTCCATTCCCCCTTTCCTCTCTACTTTGCGTCCTCTACCATCTTTTGAAAATCAGAAACAAGCCTCAAAGGCTCCCCCTACTGCTACACCTGAAAAGGGCGAGAAACGCGGAGGACCAGCAGATTTAAGTCGGTTGCTTCCCTAATTCGACGGGTTTAGGATTGGAGCTTTCAAGTCACTGCTCACCCTTACAAATTAGTCTGAAAAAGAGATTATTTTAGGGGCTGGCTTTTCTTTTTCATCTCAACTTTAGCCTGTTCTTCTTCTGGAATTTGGATTTCCAACAATTCAAAATTAGAACTCTTTATTCCTTACTAGTAATAGCCCGTTGAAAGCGAAAAAATCGTCTATAAAATGATGTTGCACTTTGGTCCTTGATTCATGGAGAGTTGGTATTAGAAAGGTATTCAAAAAAGAGAGAAAAGCAAATAATAGCTTCAAAATACAGTTGCAATAGGAAACAGGAAGGAAATATTTTTGGGGTTCCATTTAGGGAATCACTTTTCTGTTGGCTTATTCGTTTTCATCTCTGAGTTTTGAGTTCGGGAAAGCTTGTGGTCAAAATCTTTTGACGTCAAAACTCTAGTTTGCTGATCGCCAAAATGTAATCTCTTATAGATTGCCCATCGTTATCGTCTTATTCCTCTAGTGTGCAGAGTTTTACCCCTAGCCATAGTTCCACTCTTCTTAATCTCTTTGGTAGAGTGCGTGATGGAAATCCAGTTATCTATTGAATGTATAGCCTCTCGGTTTGTCCTGAACTTGCATCGCAATCTCTGTTCTTGTTTAAGGTTGAATATAATCATGCCGAGTTTGAGTTTTCAATTTTAGGACCTGTTCTCTGTCTTGTTCCGGCCTTATGCCGAAATTATCCTCACTTTTTCCATGCTTTTGTTTATGAATTCATATTCAATATTTAGTAGATTTTACAAAATTATTTCTCAAATAGGCATCTGATCCTACTGTGGCTTTATTTAAATGATATAGTCCTGGAATGTCTCTTATTTATTGCTGTTACTAGTGTGCATCATGAATGCTTGTACTAGGGAATTTT
>JAABOM020000101.1:5407403-5421644 GCA_011800125.2 Solanum clarkiae
TTCTCATAATAGACCCTTGCTTCATAGCTCCAAAAATAGTGAAATAGTCACAATTTCATAAACCCAATATAGGGTGCAGTGATTTTCATAATAGATAAGACCCATGAATAAATTAACTTTAAATCATGCAATTTTGAGTAAAAAGAGCTTGGGTATCATGGGTGAAAGGAACCCACATACCTTAGCTTTGGAGATGAATTTGGTGAAGATTGGAGATGGAGACTTGAAGCTTGAGTGAGAATCTTGAAATCTTGTGAGGGTTCGAGACTTGAATTTAGGAGTGAAATATTTGACTAAGTGTTATGGTGAGTATTGGGGAATGTTTAGAATAATACGAGGGTGAAAAATAGCTAAGTATAGGTATATTCACATTTGGGGATACTTAGGCCCATGACTTAAAAGCTTGGACCGCAAGAAAAATAACTGAGCAGAATTTACACAGGTCCGCGTCTGGTCCATGATGTGGACCTATCATGGAGGACAGTTTTACACTGGTCTGCGATGTCTGCGCGTCGTGGCACTATCGCAGATCAATTCTGGAAATCGAAATTTTGAAAATTTGAAATTGCTAACCATTTGCTCTAAAACCAGGGTCAGACCCATCTTCCACTCAAAATGACCCCCTTAACAAGAATATGAAGATTTTTGATATCACGCACGGATTTTGAGATATATAGAAATTACGATTTTGGATACTTCTGAGGCACATTTTTGGGCACTTTTTGGGATCATTTCAGATATCCTCCTTTAAGGTTTTATGGAGGAATCAATTTGTTGAAGAAGCTATGTGGGAAGCTGAGAAAGCGATGAAACTCAAATATCCGCACCTATTCGTGCTGAATAATGATGATGTCAAAGGTAATGTCCCTATCCTTAACGCTATTAAAGTTCCTTTCTTGAATTGATGTGCTAATTCCATTCTTGAGTCTAAGATAGAGATGTAGAAAGTGATGGATCGATGAGAGTTCGAGGGTTCCCGAGTGAGAAAAGAGATGAGTTTTGAGTTTACTCGTGCTTTTATTCTAACTCTACTCTTGATTCAAGGACGAATTATCCCAAGGGGAGATGATGTAACACCCAATAAAATTACTGAAATGCCCCTAAAACGTGATTGTGCACATAACGCGTCTTCCAAAGCTTCGATGGCCGAGACCGGATTTGTGATCAGCGTAAAAAATCAAGTGGGAAAATGGTCTTGACCCGATTTAAGAGAAACTAGGTCGAAAAATAATTTTTGCTAGTTAATGCGAAAACAAAGTCTGCCCGCGCCTCTGGCGCGACGCGAGAGGGGCGTTGAGTAATTTTTTTCTTTTTTTGTTTTTTTAAAATATTTTCGATTGTAATTCCAAGTTTCAAAAAATCGCAAAAATATATTAGTTCGTGCCCTTAGCGCGTCGTAGACCAATGTGCAAGATTTCAAAATTTTTCTTTTAATTTGGGAAGGGCCTTTTGGTCATTCCCTACCCTATCGTAAGTCCTAATACATGTTTTAAAGGTCATTTATAAACGATTGAGGGTTCAAAACCCATTATTTTTCTAAGTTTTCAACGAGAGTTCTGAGAGAAGAAGAAGAAAGAGTTGAGGGTTTCAAAGTCCAGGTCCAAATTCTTGAAAGAAAGTTGGAAATCCATTATCCTAGGTATGTAAAGGCTACCAAAAAATATGGGATTGTTCACCCATGTGCACCTTTGAATGTAGTAGGTTGATAGATGAAGTCTACCAAGTCTTGTTTAACAAAGTAGTGCATGATATCTAGAAATTTTCTGTTAAATTATATATACTTTCTTAAATTGATGATCATCACAATTGCATTACTTGCTTAATTGATTATTTGAACTACTGTATAAATTATATATGTGCAATTGTTAAAGAATCCATGAATGAAGTTAGGGGTCAAGGTCTAGACTCGAATTACGTATGTATGTATGATTGATGTGGTCTAGGTCTTGATTTGAGTGAGTACTGATGCTAATGTGCTGGAATTGATGGAGTGTGAGTCCCTTAGAGTCTTTAAGAGGTCACATTTGAGTCTTAAAGAACGATCATAATGTTCCCGAGTTGAGAGATGATGAGATGAGATGATGCCCTTGTCCAAAAGAGGCTAAATGATGTGAAAACTTTGATGTTGATGTTTATGAGCATGTTGAGTCCTGGGAGGAGTATTGAGTACCGAAAATGAGTAAGAGTGAGTTCCATAGCACTCATTAACTACATGGTAGGCGTAGCAGAGGATTGGACCATGAGAACGCATGTTTCCTCAGTCCCAAAAGAGGACTTGATGTTATTATAAACCCCTAATGTACTCCCTTTTACCTCGGCAAGGTAGCGGGAGGATGCCGCAATAACATCATTTCATTGTACCATCAACGACTCATAGGTGATGGGTATAGATCCAAGAAACTCTCAAATAGGTCTCCTGATGATAGTACCCTGATGTTGATGTGATGGTACGAGTCTTGATTGATGGTGATGTGATAGAGTTCTATTCCTTACTCTGAGTTAAGCTTGAGTGATTGATGAGCCGATATTGTTTACTTTAGCCTATTTTACATATACTATATTCCACGTACTAATGCCCCTTTGGCGCTGCATCATTTTATTATGCATATTCGATAGACAGAGGACTTCAGCAGCCTAATCATTGAGGTTCAAAGCTTCTTGATTTCAGATCGTGGTGAGTCCTTCCCCCACATTTGGAGGATGGTTATTTCTTTAGCTTTTTTGAGTCATTTTATTTTGATTGTGGTAGTCATGGCCTGTCATGGTACCATCTTAGACAGAAGATATAGGCTTCATAGATGTAAACAGATGACATTTGATGTTGGAGTTCCTTTTCCCCCTTTTCTTGTTCTACTTTTAAACTAAGTTTGTTTCCTTAATCTTGTTTCTTATGATCGATGTTGATGATGAGTCTGATAGCCCACTGGTAGTTAGAATATTCTTTATTATCTTTCGCAAATGAATTGATTGAACGAATGCGATGAGACTAGGTGGTTTGCTTGGGGGCTAGAAATAGTTTCCGAGTGCCAGTTACGCCCAGGGTACCCTCCAGGGGCGTGACATTATCACTCATATCATATTTTGGTGTTATTTTTCTTAAGAAACATGTTAAATAGTTTATTTGTTGAACTAGAAAAATATTTGAAGCATAAGTTAATTATATGTTTGTATGAGTACTTTATCAAAAAATTTGAAAACCAAAGAATTTTTTTTTTAAAATGAAAGTTGAAAAAATTCAAATTTTATCAGCTTGATTCATTTTATAGACATAAAAATTTGACATACATAATTTGATTCAATATTTGAAAAATTTAAACCAACCAAATCCATGAGTACATCCCTAATTCCAATTGCTTACTGCTTTGTTAAGTTAGCTAATTTGATTAGCAATCATCATTTTTTAGTAATTTTCACCGTTTTGTTAATTTTATGTAATAAATTCAAATTAAACACAACTTTTAACATAAATGTTATCATCTTTTTTACCTATTTTATAAATAATAAGTAGGACAACCCAAACATATTAATGGCCTAAAACCAAATCCAAACAGTGGCTTTAATTTTATTTTTTTTTTAAAAAAAAACCAAGTTTGTTGTAGCCTACATAATCCTTCCTGAGACATAGTATTCTAGATTTGTCAAATTTGTAATAATTGTTTCCTTATATCAAAAGTTTATATTCTTTACATATATTCCTCAATATTATTTAAAAAGAATATCTATAACTTATTATTGTTTTAAGAGAAATAAGACCTCTCATATTAGGAGGCCTAAGGTTGTGTTTGCTATGGAGGAAAATATTTTTCATGAAAAATATTTTCTTGGAAAACAAGTTGGTTTTTAACTCATTTTCTCATGTTTGGTTGGTGAGTAAAAAATATATTCTATTGTTTGGTTAGTGAATGAAAATACTTTTAGAAAATATATTTTATTTTTGGGTAGAGAGTAGAACATATTTTTTAGGAGAATAGTTTCTCACATGAAAAATCAATCCCAATAATCGACTCGGGACCCAACTCAACTTCCGGCCAAAGATTCGACTTCCAAATTTAGGCTTGACCTCTACTTTCGAATCAGAATCCGACCATGTCTAATTTAGACCTAACTTTTCAAATAATTTAATTTTTTTAAAAAAAGTATTTTAAATTTTTTTGGAGGGTGGGGGTGGGGAAAAAGGTAAAATTATAAAAATTTCAAATATTTTCAAAAATACTTTTTTTAATTCTTTTTGTGGAGATGGGCTAGTAGGGTTATTACAACCCAAGCTAGACTCTGGATGTAACACGGTGAATGAGATCCGCGAGGGAACCTAGCAATCCTTCTTAAATGTCATAAGCATTCATTGGTTTAATCAAAGATATATCCAATGAAAGGATAGAAGCTAATTCATAGGTGTAACAATAAAATAGAGTCATAAACTACATATGTAATGTCCAAACCATGTCTTTACATAATTGACCAGGTAGGGGTCAAGACATATTCTGGACTTACCCTCAATAAAGATAAAGAACTGAAATCTCAAAGTAAACATTAAAAGTAACATAGGCTAGATATAGCATGATTTTCCTCCGAGGAAGGACTTAAAACAAGTTAACAGAAATTAGCTAGGTTAAGCACAGGGTTGTGGAGGGTAGTTATCTGTCCCTATATGATGAACTTATACAGGCAAAACATGTGTTAGTACATGTAATATACTAAGTATGTAGGTGAAGGATAGTAAGGAACACATGATAACATATACAATTAAAAGGCATAAGTAATCATAACAAAGTTCAATAAGGAGTCATGAAAGTAATGTTGAGATGCAATGAATGTACGTGAGTAATATAGTCATACATATGTGAGAAGTAACCATAACTGATAATAAGACCATATGATATATATAACATGGAATCTTGATGTTGCCTCTACACCAAATAAAGAGGAGACTACTTGCCAAGTAGAATTCTACCCCACTTTATAGGTCATGAATCATAACGCTATATGTTGATTCACTAGCAAAAATATAATCCTATGATGACACATAATTACACAAAAGACTTTATATAAGGACTCTTGGGGATAGTCCCCCACCTTAAGTATCATTTAGTGCTAAGTCAAATCCCACAGAATATACATATATACATGTCATAAAGTAAAACATACTTAAATTCATAATCTTGATCATGATATCAAATACGTACTTGCATGCATAGGATTAGTTCATGTCATGACATGTGTAAAGGAAAGGTTGTATCTATCCTCGTCAATACATAATAACTTGTTCATGATGGTGTAAATACACTCTTGCTTGATCATATTCATGCCATAATCGCATTCATACTTGAACGCATGTACTTGTATAATCATATTCATACTTGGAAACTTGTTGTAACATAGTCATACTTAAGAGAACTTAATGCATGATCATGGGTTCATGAAATGTAAGCTTAAAACACGAAGTTCATAAATTTACTCGAATGGTTTAAGATCATTTGAATACTACTTGAAAGTACTCATGCATAGATTTCATAAGCTCAATAAGATTGAAGATGTAGCATCATGAAGGTTCATGAAATTTCATATAATTGAAGCTTAAACATTCATATATAAATGTAATAATACTATTTAAAAGATAATTTAGGCAACTGAAGGTCATGCATGAAAGCCCATCAAATTCATGATTTGAAATTCAGTTGAAGAGATGAAATTAGTTCAAGCTTCATGGGTGAAATGGACCCATGAATCAAACCTGCATACTTTAGGTTCTTAATTTCATGGATTGAAGAAGATTGACCTTGAACTTAAGGTCCTTCAATGGATTCGTAAGCTTGAGCTTGAGAGTAATTTTGGTGAAGCGAATTAGGGTCTAAGTGTGACGAGTGATTAAAAGACATCAGAATAGTTTAGAATAAATTAGAAAGACATTTTAGTCTAAAAATGTCAAAAAGAAGTTTAGAAATTAGGGAAAGGACCTAGGTACCCTTATGAAAACACATTTGTAAATTGGATGAAATACACTTTAAGAAACACTTTATGAGCTGTTAAGTTCACCACAACTCGTGGTCTGTTCTATGAAGTGCATGGCTGCCTAGGCTAGGAAGTAGGCCACCATGAACTCCTTCATGAGGTGTGATGTTCACCATGACCCGTGACGGGTATCGCGGCATGTACCTTTTTCAAGAAAGCCCACAAAAGTCCCTAAGGAACCTTCCACGACCCCTTTCATGGGCAATGGTGTGCACCTACTATCCATGAAGGGTTCCTTGAATGCATCCTGGGGAAAATCTCCAAAAATACATTTTCCAATTCTTGGTAACGTTCTTACAAAATAGGAGTTTTACATTATCTCCCCTTTGGATTATTTTTCCTATGAAGTTGGATTTTCGATATCGCATATGGATTTTGAGATATATAAAAATTATGATTATGGTCATTTTTTAAGCACATTTTTTGGATGTTTTTGGGCCATTTTTGGGGCATTTCTAGGAGACTCAACAGCTATCACACAATCAGGAAGTTCTCAGTTGACAAGAGGTGATGTTATTGAGAATGTGTTATGTGTACCAAGTTTTAAATTTAATCTCTTGTCAGTGTCTAAGCTAACTAGAGAATTGAATTGTTGTGCCATGTTTTTTTCCGACTTCTTTATCATTCAGGATCTCTTCATTGGGAAAGTGAAGGATATTGGTGAAGAGGAAGATGGACTCTATATGCTGAGGACTCAAAGCACATCTCAAAAGGAATCAACAAGGTCACTAATAGCAACTAACGGATGTGATGTAGCAACATATGGCATAAAAGATTGGGACATATACCTATTAATGTAATAAGGAAGATAAGGAGGTTTAAGAAAATTGAAACCTTGACAAATTGTGATATATGTCCACTAGCAAGGTAAATTAGACTCTGTTTTCAATCCAGTAGTTCAAGAAGTAGTAAGTGTTTTGATTTGATCCATATAGATGTATGGGGACCTTACAAGGCTGCTACACATAATAACATAAAGTTTTTTATTACATTGTTTGATGATCATTCCAGATGGACTTTGAATTTATCTAATGCATCTTAAATTTGATGTATCTACTAAACTGAGGCAGTTTGTTTTGATGGTCAAAACTCAGTTTGGAGTGCAGGTTAAGAAGTTTAGATCCGATAATGGAGGAGAGTTCTTTAACAGTCAATGTAATGAGTTGTTCTTGAGTCATGGAATAGTACATCAAAGTTCTTGTCTGCACATACTACAACAAAATGGTGTAGTGGAAAGAAAGCATAGACATATTTTAGAGACATCTAGAGCTATTAGGTTCCAAGGTCTAACCGTTCTCTAAAGTGCCTAGCGACCCTCCTAATGTCCAAGAGACATTGGACTTCTATTTTTGATAGTTCTAGAATGAAAAGGAATCTAGGGCTACCTAAAGGACCTCACGTCAAACAGAACACATAAAAACATTATTTAGCACATAAGAGTCTCACACAGCCTCCAAAAAAATTACTACCTAACATGCTTGAAAACACACAAATAGTGCAAAGTTACATTCTAAGTGTATGCATCACAAAAAATTTCCTATAGGATAATTTTCTAAGAATAGACTAGAATTGTCATTTATTATTTAAATTCCTATGAACATGCTTACTAATGAAAATATTTAATCCTAGGCATGATTTCTAAGTTATAGAATAGAATGACAAATCCTATAGACATATTAGCTAATAATGAAAATTTTTTAAACCTAAACATGATTTCTAAACCATATAGTATGAATAGAATGACAAACCCCTATAGGCATGTTTTCTAATAATTTAAACCTAAATATGACTTCTAAACCACATAACATGAATAGAATGACAAACCCTTATAGGCATATTTTTCTAATAATTTAAATCTAAATATGACTTTTAAACCACATAGCATGAATAGAATGACAAACCCCTATAGGCATGTTTTCTAACAATTTAATCCTAAATATGATTTCTATAAAAATTCCTGTAAGCATGATTTCTATGTAGAAAATTATGGCATAAATCCTAAACATAATTTCTAGACGAACCAAAGAGAAAGCATATTAAGACTTGTGAAAGATAATTTTAAACATCTATATGCATGGTTTCTAGATCAACAAATAGACAATAAATAGATAATTTCTTCTTTTGTGAGGGGCGATCTAGACATTTTCCAACCTATTTTAATACCCCAAATCGTACTTCTGAGACTAAATTCATATGAAAGGGTTTCACAAAACCCATTCTTCCTAAGTCTAAACGAGAGATATTGAGAGAAGGAGAAAAGAGAAAGAGGAGGGTTTCAAAGTCCAAAGCCAAATTCGTGAAGAAAGTTAAGAATTCTTCAATCCCAGGTATGTAAAGGCTACCCAGAGCATGGAATTGTTCTTCCATGTGCCCCAATACATATAGTAGGTTGTCAATTGATAGTTGATGGGTCTTGAGTAGAGTTCTTGAATATCATCTTTATTTCTTGAACATTATCTTTTAATTCTATATATTATCCCAATGACCATCGTGCTTTTATTTACCATTTTTATGCATTATTGTATGATTGTATACCTAAATTGCATGTTTTTCCTTGTTTAGTACTTCAAGAATGAACTTAGGGGGTAATGCCTAGAGCCTTGATTGTTGGAATGCTAGATTGTTGGAGTCTGAGTCCTGAGGTGAGGGTGTTGATGACTGAAACTGATTGAGTTAGTGTTCTTAGAGCCTAATGAGACAGAACCTTAGTTGTAAAATAATAATATTACTCTCTCAGTTGATACATGATGAGATGAGATGAGTGTTTCTGCCTGTAGGGGCTGAGTAATGGAAATCCTTAAGGAATTGATAGACTTATGAGCATATTCAGTCCTGGGAGGAGTATTAGCACCGAATTGGGTGAGAGTAAGTCCCACTCGCACTCATTAACTATGTGGCCAGCATAAGAGAGGATTGGACCATGAAAGCGGATGCTTTCTTTTCCCCACAGAGGGCTTGATAGACTTCTTTTGGGATCCCCGACAGACTCGTCCTTTACCCCGGCAAGATATTGGACAGATGTGGTAACTATATTTCTTTGTTGTATCACCACTAGCTCATAGGTGGTGGTTGTCGGTTATAGAAACCCCTAGATAGGTTTCCTATTGATAGTACTCCAAGGTTAGTGTGATTGTGTGATGTCTTGATGAATAGTGAAGTGACAGAGTCCTGTCCTTTACTCTAAGTTGAGGATGAGTGATTCCACGAACTAATGTCATATTTATTGTTTACTTTAGCCCATTTTACATGAAGTATATTCCACGTACTAATGCCTTTTTGCTGCTGCATCATTTTATGATGCAGATTCTGTAGACAGAGGACTTCAGCAGGCTAATTATTGAGGTTCACGGATTCCCGACAGAGATTTAGTGAGTCATCCCTTGCTTTCGGAGGACGCATTTATTTCTTTTAGTTATTTTCTTGGATTGTGGTAGCCATGTCTTGTCATGGTACTTTCTTAGATGATAGTTATAGAGGCTTCGTAGACATAGACAGTCGATATGTTGAGGTCGGGATCGATATTTTTCCCACTCCTTATTTCTATTAAGTTGCTTATATTCTTATCATGATAGTGATTGTGATAGCCCACTGATAGTCTATTATTCTCTTTATATCTTCCGCATATAAGTTTACTGAACGAATGTAATGAGACTAGGTGGTTCACTTAGGGGCTAGTAATAGTCTTCGAGTGCTAGTTACGTCGAGGGTACCCTCCCGAGGCGTGACATAGACATCAACCCCAAGGTTCATTCTTGTAACTTTAGACAACTAAGCATGTAAGGTTTATACAATAGTTCAAATAATCATTTAAGCAAGTAATTCAAGTTATGATGATTATCAATTCAAGAAAATATATGTAGAATAAAAATAGTTTTCAAGGTAACATTCAAGACTTTTACAAATAAGACCCGTCACTTTCAACTATCAACCTAATAAACTCAGTGGGGCATATAGGAGAACAATCTCATGTTTTAGGCAGCCTTTACATACATGGAATGAAGATTTGTCTTAATCTTCTTCAAGAACTTGACCCTCAACTGTGAACCTTCAAGCCCTCTCTTTTTCCTCTCTCAGGAATATGCACTTAGAACTAGAAAAAAATGGGTTTGAAACCCTTCGTACAAATAAAAAGACTTTAAACATGTCTTTGGGAATTAGGATAGAGTTGGGAATGACCAAAAGACCCTTTCTGTAATTAACAGAAAATTTTCAAAAACTTTGCACTGGTCTACAACGCGCCAGGGGCTCGGACCAATGTATTTTTTCCAAAATTTTCCTCCGAATGAATTTTAATCTTCCAGTCAAATTTTTTTTAAAAAAACATAAATGTCAGTCCGCAGTCTGTGCCTGTCACGCCATGGGCGCGGATTGACACTATTTTTTGAATTAATTAGTGAAAATTATTTTTCTACCGGTTGCTTTAAACTCGAGTTGAGGCCATTTTCTCATTCAATTTTTTGTACTAATCGCAAATTGGCTCTCGGATTTTCCATCTGTGCTTGGAAAGACACGTTATACGCACAATTACGTTCTAGGGGCATTGCGATAATTTTGCGGGGTGTTACATTATCTCCCCCTAGGAATCATTCGTCCTTGAATGATGAGTAAAGGTAGGATTAAGGCACGAGTAGACTCAAGACTCGTCCCAATACTCACTCGAAAGTCTCGAACTCTCAACTATCCATCACCCTCTATAATTTCTACATTAGACATCAAGAATAGAATGGGCACATTAATTCACAAATGGGAACTTTAATCAAGCTAAGATTAGGGACATTACCATCGACATCATCGTCATTTGGAATGAATAGGTGTGGGTATTTGATCTTCATAGCTTCCTCAACAAATTGGTTCCTCCATAGAACTTTGACAGAGGCTATCTCTTTATTCCTCAGCTTGCGGACTTGACGGTCGAGAATTTGGATTGGAATTTCCTCATAGGACAAACTATCCTTTACCCTAGTACTCTCAATAGGGATTGCCAAAGCAGGATCTGCCAAACACTTCTTCAGCATCGAGACGTGTAATACCGGATGGATCCCGTCTAGCTCGGAAGGCAAGTCTAACTCATAAGCAACCTTCCAAATTCTCCTCAAAATATGAACATAATATGGACTCAACTTCCCCTTCTTACTGAACCTCATGACACCCTTCATGGGTGACACTTTCAAGTACACCCAATCATCCACCTCAAACTCCAAGTCCACTCTCCTCCCATCAGTGTAAGACTTTTGGAAACTTTGTGCGGTCTTCAACCTCTCTTAAATGACCATCACCTTCATCATGGATAGGTGGACAAGATCAGGTCTAATCAATTCAGCTTCACCAACCTCAAACCACCCAATTGGTGATCTATACCTCCTCCCGTACAAAGCTTAATAAGGGGCCATCTGGATATTGTCATGAAAACTATTGGTGTCTGCAAACTCAATCAATAGCAGATAGTCATCCCAATTCCCCTTGAAGTCGAGGACACAAGCTGTCAACATATTCTCCAAAGTCTGAATGGTGCGCTCCGCTTGTCCATTTGTCTGAGGATAGAAGGTTATGCTCAGATTCACTTTCGTATCGAATTCCTTCTGAAAAGATCTCCAAAATTGGGAGGTGAATTCAGCTCCTCTGTCCAAGATGATAGACAAGGGAACTCTATGCAACCTCACAATCTCACGAATGTATAACCGGGCATATTTCTCAGTCGTATTAGTGGTCTTGACTGCTAAGAAGTGGGCTGATTTAGTCATCCTATCCACAATCACCCAAATCGAATCATGTTGCTTTCAAGACCTTGGTAAACTATTAATGAAATCCATGTTGATCATCTCCCAATTCCACTCAGGAATTTCGAAATTCTGGGCCAATCTACATGGTCTCTGATATTCAACCTTGACTTGTTGAAAAAATTGAGGCACTTAGAGACAAATTCAACAATGTACTTCTTCATTCCATTTCACCTGTAGACTTCTCTCAAGACATGGTATATCTTGGTGGATCTAGGATGGATGGAATATCTGGGCTATGAGCTTAGGCCATGATCCTCTCTCGAACACTATCAACATCGGGCACAGATAATCTACCCTGATGCCTCAACACCTCATCTCCCCCTTTGGAGAAAACCATCACTTTTTGCTTATGAACAACTTCTTTCAATTGGAACAAGACAGGGTTTTGGTCTTGCTTTTCCTTCACCTCTTATATTAAAGATGAAGCATACCCATTCTGAACATTGACCCCGCCTTCATTGTTCTCCTCAAGTTGCACTCAGATCATAGTCAAGCCAATCTATAAACTTCATAAGCCAACTCTTTCTTCCCTTCCTCAATATAGGCAGTGCTACATATAGGCAACCTGCTAAGAGCATCAACAACAATATTAGACTTACCTTGGTGGTAGAGAATGCGCATGTCATAATCTTTGAGCAACTCCAACCATCATCTCTGCAGAAGGTTGAGCTCCTTCTGACTGAATACGTATTGCAAACTCTTGTGGTCAGTGAACACGTCCACATGTACTCCTTACAAGTAGTGGTGCCAGATCTTGAGTACGAACGCCACTGCTACCAACTCGAGATTATGAGTGGGATAGTTCTTTTGATGGATCTTAAGTTGTCTGGAAGCATAGGCTATCACCTTTCCTCTCTGCATCAGTGCACAACCCAGTCCAATTCTAGATGCATTACAGTATGTCATGATGTCTTCTATCCCATCGGGCAAAGTCAAAACTGGGGCGGTAGTCAGTCTAGTCTTCAACTCCTGAAAGCTCTTTTCATATTCATCAGACCGCTAAAACTTGACCTTTTTCTGTGTTAGCTTGCTCAATGGTGCAAACAAGGCAAGAAAACCCCTTAACAAATTTGTGGTAGTAGCCTGCCAACCCCAAGAAACTCCATAACTCAGTGGGAGAGGTCGGTCTAGGCCAGGTCTTAACCGCTTCAATCTTCTGGGCATCCACACGAATGCCATCGCCCAAGACAACCTGACCTAGGAAGGCCACAGACTTGAGCCAAAAACTCATACTTCGAAAACTTCACATACAGCTCATGGTCTTTGAGAGTTTGTAAAACCACTTTAAGATGATTAGCATGCTCCTCTTCATCCTTAACATCAGGATGTCATCAATAAATACAATCACTAACATATCCAGATACAGTCTGAATACTTTGTTCATCAAATCCATGAAAGTTGCAGGTGCATTAGTCAACCCAAAAGACATGACCAAGAACTCAAAATGGTCATACCTTATCCTAGAGGCTATCTTTGGAATATCACTTTTCTTCACCTTCAACTGATGGTAACCCAATTTGAGGTCTATCTTGGAGAAGCAAGAAGCACCCTAAAGTTGGTCAAATACATCATCTATCATGGGGAGAGGATATTTATTCTTTATTGTGACCTTATTCAGTTGTCAGTAATCTATACACATTCTGAGAGACCCATCTTTCTTATGCACGAATAGAACAGGAGCATCCCTAGGAGAAACACTAGGTCTTATGAAACCTTTCTCTAACAAGTCTTTCAACTATTCTTTCAATTCAGCGGGGGCTATTCGGTAAGGTGGAATCGAGATAGGCTGGGTGTCAGGGAGAACATCAATCCGAAAGTCATTCTCCCTATCAGGAGGGACTCTAGGTAGATTATCAGGAAACACTTTGGCAAACTCATTCACAATCGAGACTGACTCAAGAGTAGGAGACTCAACATCATCAGACTTAACTCACACAAGGTGATAAATACAACCCTTAGAGATCAACTTTCTGGCTCTAAGATAATTGATAAACTTGCCTTTAGGTGCAACAGAACTCTCTTTCCACTATAAGACAGGTTCATTAGGAAATTGAAACTTAACAATCCGGGTTCTACAGTCAACAGAGGCATAATAGGCGTGAAGCCAATCCATGCCAAGTATCACATCAAAATCAACCATCTCCAATTCTACCAAATTGGCCAAGGTATCTCTATGATAAATAGATACTACACACTCTCTATAAACCTTTTTAGCTAAGATAGAATCACTAGTAGGAGTGGAAACAACAAAAGGTTCAAGCAAACATTCTGGAAGAATCCCAAACTTACCAGCCACAAAGGGAGTCACAAAAGATAAATTGGCACCTGGGTCGAGCAATGAATAACAATCAAAAGTAAATACTTGAAGCATACCTGTGTCACGGCCCAACCTAGGGTCGTGACCAGTGTCCGATAGGGACACCTAGACACATGCTAACCTTAAATTCCCAAT
>JAABOM020000101.1:5421744-5450704 GCA_011800125.2 Solanum clarkiae
TCATGTCAGAAATTATTTTTCTACAAATTGTTATCTACTCTCTAGCTAAAAATAGAAATTTTTTTAAAAAATATTTTTATTCATTAACCAAATAATAAAAAATATTTTTCGGAACATATTTTTCACTCACTAATCAAACATGAGAAAATAAGTTAGAAATCAACTCATTTTCCTCGAAAACATTTTCTATGAAAAATATTTTCCTCCATACCAAACACACCCGAAAGCTATTTGATTTTTCGTCTTGTTATGCCTCTATTAACTTGTACTAAAGTTATCTCAAATGTAAGTGCTCTACAATATAATCTTATAGCTAGTAAATAATAGGAATTAATAAAAGTCTCAAAGTATTGAACAAACAAAATCATGGAACATCCTAATTGAAGTAGAGGGGTCAGGGGTCTGTAAAGTGTATGTTTTCATTATATTTGTTCTAACAAAACATGTATTTAAAATCTCCATGTAATTAAATATATAAAGGTACTTTGACAAAGTATATCTAACATAAATGCATGCTTATACTTATCCAGTCTATACAATGAAGGGGTCGAAAATGGGAGATGAGTTTGTAAGTGAATGGAATATTTAAAATTGATGTGTTCGTATATTAAAAATAAGGATAAATCAGCACAAAGTATGATTGAAGGGGTATTGTTGGACCTAAAGTATAAGTAAAGACATATATTTGAACTGAAAGTATAACAAAGTATATTTAGATTATTTTCAATGGTATAAAATATTGAAAAATAGTACAGAGCGAAAGAATTCCCCGGATCTTATAGCTTACATGAATAATAGATAACAATCATAAACACGCATTACATACAAAATATATAGAAAATTAATTCAAAAAATACCTCTTAAAGCGTGTGTAAATATCTTGAAGCAAACGAGACTCCAATCTACGGTCTTCTACAATGATCCCAGATTAACAATCGAACTCTCTCAATACTTGGATGGACAAGTATTGTATAAAATACTAATTTTTTTTTCTCTAGTCGATTTTCTAGGTTAGGGGAACCCCTATTTATAGAGTACCTTTCCAAATCCAAAAATAAGAAGGAAAACCCTTTTCTTCAAATACAAGAAACCTTCTTTAATTAGAAATACGATTCCGAGTTTCAGTTAAATATAGACACTATAGGGACCACAGAATTTATTACTGAGGCTTCCTATTATGGAAATAATTTTTTTAATTTGAATTATTCTTACCATAATAAATTACAAATTATTTCACTAAAAATTCGTAATTGCACTCCTTTATTTATATTTCGAAACTCCCCACTAAATACTTATCCCCATGTTAAGACTACAGATACTAATCAATAAATTAAATTACTGACGAATTTAATTTGATGATTAATTTTCTTTAGAACAATACTTAACTTATTTCATGTGCCAGATTCATAAATCTACCGGTCGGGTTTGCATATGAAAACTTATAAGCTTCTCATTAAAGGCATATCCTCAATCTCTATATTGAGAAATGGATTCCATCAACTAACTAATTATTTCACCAATATATATTATTATCATCCAACTTACCAGGCATATTGACCCATCTCAGAATCTCACCTTTTAATAAATTAAAATGATAAGTAATATATACAGTTCATAATCGTTATATCAGGATTAAGAATATAAGTACATTTAGTCGCTTAGAGAACATGTTTTTATCACTCAGTCCAAAACGTCTATCTCTACTTGATCCCGTTCAATACATACAAAATGTACTAGCACGAGAAGTTAGAACTATACCATTCTCATAATCAAGATAAAATACATATGTTCTCGTGCTACAATCTTCCCGATGATTTGTCCAAATTTCCATCTAGATTGTGAACCATAATTTTAACTTATAAGAACTGATGATTTGATCTTCTGTGTATAAGCTCAAATTCTATACACCAAATCATCTATTATATAAGTTAATTACACATATATGATAAATTGAGTTGTTTAATGTAACACTTTATTAAATTGAATAAATAAATAAATAAACAATTGTTTAATAGATAATACTATATCCTAACATAAAATCTATTTGACCCTTTTCCATCATGTAATAAAAATATAATTTTTTAATATTTTAAAGTTTTAGAAAAAATAATCACAGAGCGTTAAGATGCAACACGCGTGTCATTGCAATTACTTATCAGTATTCCATCTTAGTTTCGTGACGTCATAGGATTATAACGGATGAAAGATATACTGCAACACTGCACTCCACTAAACGATCCTAAATTTTAAGAAACCATAAGGAAGTTGAAAGTGAAAAAAAGAAAACTTATAATTTAATATGCAATGAGGAAGAAGAGGATAATTTTTTTTATTTTTTTATTTTTTGAATAAATGATCACAAATTTGACCACATTTTGTTACAAGTGGAAAGTAAAATATTTATTGCGACTTATGTATAACCGCCACCGGAACTATTCCTTGTGGCAATTTAGGAAGCTGTCATCATAAAAAACTTAATTGTTCGTAGTGATTTAGGGCATCATAGAATATTGTCACAGAAAATTTAATTTCTTGTACTGATTTATGGAGCTGTCACAAAATATTCTCATAGAAATCTAAACATCTATGCAAAAGTTTCTATCCAAGATTATTGCACGGTGCCTTACTGTTGGAAGTATCTTACAATTAACACGGAAAAAATCAAATAAACAAAATTAGATAAACTTGGTGTTTTGCCTTCTCATTTCGAGTACAAAATATAACAATGGAAAACCACAAAGTAGAACTACTGTACAAAAGAAGCAATTGAAAAGGAATTTAAGTCTTCCAGTATATATTACAGTTTTGGACATGACAAAGTGGTTTACATTTAATTCTTTGTATAGCCAAAAGTGGAGGATTTCATTCAATTTATAAAAGAAATTCACATGATGTCAAGTGGAATCTTGCTACAAATCATAATCAGGCATAATTAAAAATTTAGAGATTCTTTTTCTCTTTTCCTTTCGTAACGACAAGGATAAACGAGTAATCTTCAATATAAAACGACTTTAATTGATCTGATTATGGAAAAAGCTACTTTTTCACCCCAAATTGAATATTCTCTGTTCCTCTTTTAAGTTATTATAATTATAATTAAAATAATAACAAATTCCAGTGGCATCCTTTCTTAGAAAAGATTATTTGACCAAAATAGTTATGTCTTTTTATACCTTAGTTTTATATCACTAGTTTCGTGTATGTGCTTTGCACATGTATATCGCGCTAATTAATAATAATTGTATATTAAAAAAAAATTGTATGTATGTTATATATATATATATTAAATGATATATAATCTACTACTTATATATAACAAATTAAGGTAGCAGTTTCTGGTCGCAACTGTCTGCTTGAGTAGCTTCCGATTGTCCTGCCTGCTTCAGGTGCCTGCTTCTTCACCTTTATTATATAGGGCCAATATTCGTGGGTTTTTTAATTAAAATTTTCAAGGCTGTTGCGTATTGATGTCTCTGGTTCAATTATTTCATAATATTTCTTTAGTTGTTTCAATTATAATTATACAATAATTTTTGAAATATAGATAAAAAATCTAATGGTGTCACATAAATCAAGACTAAAAAATAATTTATATTGGTTGCTTGCTTGAACAGTTTTTGGTGATCCAACAAAAAATAATTTGTGGACTATTTAATTTAATCTTTTCAGAGTAATTGTGTATTGACTTGTTTACTTCAATGACTTCATAATATTTCTTTAGCTGTTTCAATTAAAATTCTACAATATCATGTAAAATATATAGTAAAAATCTATCGATATCAAGTAAATCGAGACTAAAAAATAATTTATATTGCGGCTTTCGATGGGCTAACAAAAATAACTTGTGGGTGTTTTAATTTAATTTTTTCAAAGAAGCTGTATATTGACGTGTCTGCTTCAACGACTTCATAATATTTCTTTAGATGCTTCAATTATAATTTTACAATATCTTCTAAAATATATAGGAAAAATCTATTGATATTCTATAAATCAAGACTAAAAGATAATGAGAAAACTAAGTTTGTACCCCTTTAAATCAAACTATTTACATTCATATACCTTTTTACATTTTGTACCTTCATACTATTAAAATTTTGCCCTCCTAATATTAAAGTTCGTGCTTGTATAATATACTGATAGGGTATACATATACCAACAGGGTATTGCAGATGATTAAACTCAATCCTGTATGATATCGATACGGTATAAATATACCGACAGAGTGTATAACGAACTTATTTTCTACTAATTTTAGAGTTTAATACTTTTTTTATTTGTTTCTTTAAAAAAAATTCTATGTACTAATTGGGTATCGATATACCACCAAAATATCACAAAGAACTGAGCTCATTCTAAATGATACCGCTATGGTATATATATACAAACAGAGTATATTTCATAGTATTTATACTGAACTCAGCGTGCGAAATAAAAAGGGTTAAGTGGTAAAAAGGTAATACTTTGGTCAATTGATCCATTAAGGGTAAATAGTTTAGATTGAGTCTATTAAGGGCAAATAATTTCAAATTAGATCTATTTTGTGTACTTTATTTATATTAATTTATTTATATTGGACACGTGCTACCACGGGTCTTTGCCACTAGTTTTAGAATAAAAAAATATACTTAAAGATATGTTCCTCTTTAGTATTAAAGTATGTTACTCTTTAAAATAGGAAACTTTTTCTTACGGTAAGAGGAACTATAAAAATGTACTTAAAAATATTCTAATTCTATTGATAATATTGACAGTAAATATTAAATTTAGGCATAGTGAAAGACATATAGGAGATTGAGTCACATACACAAAAACTAAATGCGGAAATGTTAGAAGTACAAGCACAAGATCTGCTGCCTTATTTTCAAGAACTCTCTTACAAGGTTCTTAGTTCTCCAAAAAACACCATTGCCCCCACTATAATATGAAATGTATCTTTCATATCATCTATCTCCTTATTCGTTTAATATACATTATAATCTTCTGCATATTCTTTATCTCTTCCTCTGTCATTGACTTTACCTTTTTATTTGCAATTTTCAAGAATTGTTATAGTCGATTTTCTTTTTTACATCTCATATAAATGTATAATAGATATAGATATAAAAAGATGAAGCTAGATTTACAATAAATAATGTACTTGATTCGTCTTTAAATTTTAAGTCCAAATTAAAAGAGTCGATTATACCGCAAATTATAGATTCATCATTCAAATAAAAGCTCTATATATCACTGTAAGCGACTAAATTTCGTCCTAAAAAATAGCAATCAAGAAAGAAAAATAGCAACAAATAATGATATTTATATTTCAATAATTTGTGCAAAAGTCACAAACTTTATAAAATCTAAAAACGATGTAATCCTCTGATTTCTCTTCACGATCTTCAACTCAAGACTTTACCTTATTCTTGAATCGATGAAGCACTTGCGGCTCAGCACTTGGAGATGAAGAATTCTTTGTATGCAGAAGATTTCCAAATCACTACAAAGAGTAAGGATTCTCTATGTATTTCGTCTGTCCTTTGGTCTTATGAAGACCCCTTTATATAGGTGTGAGCTAGGGTTTTAGGGGTACTTTGGTCCAAGTATTTTAAGAGACTTGGACCTTGGTCTTAAAGAGCATGAGTTAGGCTCATCTTGTCGACTTAATGGACTGATCCAAATGCAATTTGGGCTTTGTTTAAGTCATATTATTTTAATTTGAATTTCGATCCAACCTCATTAACTAATAATTTGACTTGAATGCATCATGAATTGAAGATTTGATTCATATTTAATATGAATTTTATCATCAAAGCTTCATTGTCTACAAATGCCCTTGCTTTGAGGCTTGTCGAGGTGCATGCTTGGCTTCTCAAACCTATAAAGACAAGTCTTGAAGTACTCGTATGTGAAGCAAGAGTTTTGTTTTCACGCAGTAGATCTCATGTGTAACATTTGGAATGACTATGTCGATATGTTGTAGTTTTTCAAATTAATACATACCAAAATTTTTCCGATAACATTCTTTAAACTTGCAAGAGGTTACTTGTCTTTTTGGTCATTTAGCAACCCATTCGATTTGAAATACTTATGACTTATGGAGTATTATAGCGTGTTATTTATTTTGTCATTTTAATGATTTTAGTTGGGTCATTGACTTCAAGATGACCATCAATTTCATAAGCTTAATCTAGCAATATGAACGCGCAATATCAACATGAATTTTAGCTGTAGCCTTCTTTGACGTCGAACACCCTTTAGATAGGTTCTCCTCTAAATTTGCTCGATCACTTCAAAAAAAAATGCAAGGATTCCAAATTTTAGCTCCTTATGTAAGTGTAGTCCTATCAGGAGGCCTTTTTGCACCTATATAAGAAACCTCTCAAAAATTTTCACATTTGACTGCGTGGAACGATTTTCACGATTTTATGCAGAAACATACATATGTGTATGATTTCTTTTTCTTGAAATCAAAATTTTTCATAACTATCATATTATTTTTTTCATTGTTTGGTGCAGTTGAAAATTTAAGATAAGAAATAAGGTCACGAAAAGCCTTTTGACCTAACCTTGCATTATTATTTGACTTACAAGCTTTTCATATTGGTTTGATGGAAGATCACATGTTATTTACTTCTTGTCTTTCAAGACATTATTTTTCATGTTTGATACCCACAAAAAAATACCATAATTTGATCCCATGAAAAGTTACCATAATTGAATTTTATTTGTAATTTTTTCATAATATATAGGAATCCTACTTTTCATAGTTATAATTTTTCATAACTCAAAGAAATCTGATTGAAATCTCCATACTCTTGATATCTATAAAAGCATGTGCATCCTTGGTGGTTTAGTATCAATTTGCGACATCATCAAACTCCATTGAGTCCATGTCTTACAAGTAAGTCTCTTCCTTAACTTTGATTTTCGTCACTTTTTTTACTGCTAAGTGCAACAGTGGTAAAAAAGTTCATATCTCATTGTAGAAAATTTCAAATTGTGCTCCATTTAATTTTTCATAAACTAGACTCATGGAACTACAAAATATTCAAAAATCTTAATAAAAAAGGTCATGGATTTTCTCAGGTATTCTTTTGAATTCAACCTAAAATTTTGATGAGCTGACTGCACCGACTTTGCGTGGCTTGACAAAAAAATTACATCTTGAAGTAGGGACATCTAAATTAAATTTCTCTTAATTTTTTAAGAACTAGACTCATGAAGCTAAAAAATAAAAAATATTAAACAAAAAGCTTGTGCATTTTTTCAAGTAAATTTTTGAATTCAGTCCAAAATTTTGATGAGCTAACTGTATCAACTTTGTGCAGCTTTATAAGAAAAATTATATCTTGATATAGGACATCCAAATCATTTTTTGTTTGATGTTTCAGGAACTAGACTCGTAGATTTATAAAATATCTAAAAATCTCTATAAAAAAACTTGTGAATTCTCTCAGGTGATTTTTTGAATTCAACCTGAAATTTTGATAAGCTAGCTGCATCAATTTTGTGCAACTTTACGAAAAAAATCATATCTTGATGTAGGAATGATGAAATAACAAACAGTTTATGTCTTTGGAAAGAAGATTCATAGGGTTAAATTATATATGAAAATCATATTTAGATCACATCTACATTGATTCAGTTTTATATTCAAAAATTAGCCTTCAAATGACTGTAAAAATTTAACATCGTAGTCTTTGTGCTAGACATATTCTTACTGAAGCTGACACTTTTCTTTTAATTCCTTTTGTTGATTTTACATACAATTATGTGGCTATAATTCCGCAACATGATGTAATTTCATGACCATAACATGGCCCATCCTCATCTGGAGATAGTGAGTGGCCAACAAAATCCGAATGCCAAAGTACTAGTTTTAGAAGTTCAATCTTCAGCAACCAGCATCTTATCTCTTGTTAGTGGGTCGCTTGACTAATCTCTTCACCTTAAAGAATGGCCATATATGGTTATCAAAAACGTCATAGAAAGCTTCTCGAGTAAGGCTGCCAGCATGAAAGCTCCTCTACTGAAATCCGCAATTCATCAAGTAATTGCATCAGTTGAATCTTCTCATCCCAAGAAGTGTTTCAACGATTAGAGTGTTCTGCCTTTTGGCTTTGAAAACGTCCACCACACAACTGGCTACTAGGAATGGGTTGAGGATGTGTTAGCCCGTCCCAAGGAGAATTTGGAGTATATTAAGATTTACGTTGTCATATATACTTCTTTATTCACATATCACTATGATGACAATGTACTATATGTTTTTTGTGAGATTTTGCATCCATCTACCAATACGATTCCTACTTTTATTGGGAAAATGTCCATATCACTTTGGGACGTACGAGCAATTTGAGGTCTTCCTATCCAGGAATCCTTTTATGATGAATTCATTCCTTCGGCAAAGAAACTGACCCAGTCAGATGCTCAAGGAAGTTCGTTTTTCCCTAAAAGTTGTCTATATTTATTTTTGACCTTCTACAACTTAGCAAAAGATGATTTCCATGAGGTGTCCATCTACAATTTGGTTAAGTTTTGGTTTAGATGATCGAATAGATATGAAGAGCCTCTGCCGAAGATGTCGAAAGCACAGGCCACAAAGCTAAGGTTGAACCATAATCAATCTGCACACATTGACATGAATTTCTTTCAACAGACCGACGATGAGAATGCGCCCTTTGTCAAGCTAGGCGTGGAAGAGTCTCTTAGATATGAGACTAACTTGACAGCCTTTCTAGCTTGTTGGCTTTGCAAATTTGTGTTTTTGAGTAAGAAAGTTGGCTACATGTTTGCTAGTATTTTCAACGCTACGAGTTTAATGGCTCATGGAGAAAAATTCTCCTTGACAGTCACAGTTCTTGCAAGTATATATTGCAGCTTGAGAGACATTTCTACTTCTTCCAATTTGAGTATGGAAAATATAATTTTTCCTGTACACTATATATATGGATGGTTAGGAAAGTATTTTGGGACCAGTCATCGTGCCGTTCACTCATATCGAACCATACCCTTATGCAAGATTTGTAGCAAGAAAATGCCTAAATGTTTTAATTTTTTTATGCTCAAAAGTTACTTCGACAGGATGATGCCCGTCACCTCCATCACTTGGCAATATTACAAAGCAAAGATTTGCATCTTATTGATAATGGTCAATTCTCAAATTCATGGAATGTACTTATCATAAGTCTTCGCTCAAGTTATGTCACCCTTAGCGTGATTTAGATTTTGTGGTGGAATCTTATAGTCCTATTAGATTTAGTTGACAATTCAATTTTTGTCAAGATATCCCTGGATATCTTATGGAATGACCATATGATGGTACGTTGTCAACATTAGTGCACCTTTGGGATTCCTCTTTTCGAGTTGGCACTTCTCCAAAAGTCATCATCCTAATGCGCCCGTTCGAAGGCGCCCGTTCGAAGGCGCTCTATTAATGACTTACGAGTATACGGATTGGTGGGAATCTCATAGGATAAATCCTTCAAAAGAAAGTCATCGTATCATTTTGAAAAATTCAAATCAAGACCATACACCGTGTCATCTAAAGGGCTTCTAATCAATCAAAATAAAAGTCACATTCTTCTTTAAGCTTAGGGTGAAGCCAAACGATATTCTGCAAGTCATCAAGACTTTATTCAAGTCCAAAACTCTGAAAGGGACAGATATACCTCCAAAACCAAACTTGAGGCGCCTCACATTATCCTCAAAGGTAACCATCGTTGCTTCAAAAGTTGATAACAATTCTCATATGCTTACTTTGTTAGGTGTTGTTGATCAAGACAACGCTTCTTGTAGTTCAACAGAGAGTAAGGATCGTCATTGGAATCCTCCAAAAAGGAAGGCACAAGAGCTAGATGACATTTGTTGTAATCTAAACATAATGGTCATTAATGATAACACCTTTGTGGATAAGGATCCAAACTCTGCATTGTTATCTGATTTAGCCAACCGGGTCAAGTCTTCTCTTTTTTTCTTTTTTTAACTTATACTAAATTTCGTGTAACCACAAAAACTGATTGGTCTCTCTTTCTTTTATTTTTTTAGTTGGACCTTCAAGATCTATGCAACGATGATCTTGGTGATGATGTAATGAAGCCACCATTATACTAGCCCTCTTGGCCTCTCCACTCCCCCCCTTTTGAATCTTTTTCCTTTTAAGTTGCTCAGCATAAGTCATGAGCCGAGACAAGTTCATATATACTATGAGCATGGGGTGCAGCATTCTTCATTGATCAAGTCGGACATTCCTGATACAAACTTGTGCATCCTTGCCTAAGATTAGCAACAAAATAAGGAGCATACTTGGAGAGATTGTTGAACTGTAGGGCATATTCCCTAACACTCATCGAACCTTTCTTGAGGTTCATAAACTACGTCATCTTTGCCGCCCTTAGCTCCACGGGGAAGAAACGATTGAGGAAGGCGGCTTTGAATTCTTTCCAAGTGATAGGCTCTTCATCCCCTCTCTGACCCTTCCATTGAACAAGCCACAATTAAGTGAGAACCTTTAATTGATAGGCCGCTAGTTTTGCCTTCTCCTCGAAGTTAACCCATATTATATCAAAAACTTTGCACACACAATGAATGAACTCCTGAGGGTCTTCTACAACATTGGAGCCATAGAACTCCAGAGGATTCATTCATGTGAAATCCCTCACCCTTGAGGCGGGGTTAGGAGCATGAGGAGCTTGAACACCTTGGTTGGCCACGAACCTTGCCGTCAATATGACCATATTATAGTACTTAGCATGAGTGACCCCTTCCTCTCCTTAGGGCACTTGTGGAGCCGGAGGAGCCAGTTCATCCCAGGGATTGGGGGCTCTTTGTACTACTCGTCTTTGAGGCATAATCTAGAAGAGAAAAGACCATCCATTAGAGATAGGAAACTTTAATTCGAATCTATAGCACAACATAGAGTATGAAGAAATGATTCATTCCTAAGACGCCTCATAGCCTCCCATTCATAGTTGTGGTGCACTTCACAACCATGAACAAGACTCTACTTGATGTGGTATGTTGAATTTTCAAGGACTATTTACCAAACCTAGCGCTCTAATACCAAGCTTTGTTATGCCCTAAGCCAAGGGCCTAGATGTGACATGACGAGTGAGAGCCCAAAGGGATCCCAAACAAGTCTCTTAAGCATACATAATATATCCTTAGTTTTGCAGAAGCATAGAAGAGCAAAAAATACATAGTACATTTTTTCTAAGGGAAAATGGTGCTTTGGACTCACGCTATGGGGATGTTGTGGGAAAAAGGATAAGCATGAATCACATAACAAATAAATCTAAAGGGAAGGTTAAGTATGACTCATGCCACGGGGCAATTAGAGACTTAGGACTTTCATCTCATCCATACAACAAGCATTTAACACAAGAAGGGGAAATAAGAAACTTTGGGAAATCTCTCATAATACAAAAGCAGAAGAGTCAAGCTCCTTATCATACATAACCAAACATCCAAATATATAAAAACATCTCTAATTCGAATAGGAAAGGGGACAAGACATCTCCCGGGATCACCCTCAAAAGATAAAATGTTCATAAATAGATAAGTCTTTAATAAGCATGAAAGGAAATAGCCTTTGTCCCCGAATGTGGAGGACTCACCAAAAAAGGTCTTCAACCGAATCGTCTGACCAGGTGAAGGAGGATGGATAGGATCTCCAATCCCTACATAGTTAGATTATGTAGGCAAAATGTATTCATTAGTACTTGGACTGTACTAAGTATGCAGGGTACAAAAATAACAAAGAACATAAGACGTAATCAAACAATACGCATAATCATAATCAATGGATACACGCTCAATATGTCATGCATGCTCAATGCCATGGTCAAATATGCATGAGGAGTCATCAAGTCATATAACATAACGAACATTTATGTGAAGGGGCCATAACTGACATGTAAGACCAAGCGAGCTACTATTTGGAATCCTGATGTTCACTCTACAACAAACTAGGAGTGGTCTACTTTGCCAGGGTAAACGGACATTCACCTTACGAGAACTCCTCCATTTTGGAGAGTGTCTCATAGTCACCTTACGAGAATACCACCTATTTCGATATACATATCATATCAACCTTACAGGAGCACCACACTTTTTGGTATTTGATTCACATGGGCCATCCGAGAACACCACACTTTTCGGTCAATCATGCAACTTAAGCTATATGGATCCATTTGCTAGTTAACAAACCTATGGTGAAAATATAGTTATGGGACAATGGTTATCTACTAAGATCCGCTCGGTGCTAGGTCACAATCTTAAGGAATACTCAAATCATACTTGTATCTAAGATATGCAAAACATCATAATATCATAATATTTTCATAGAGTAGCTCATCAAAACCAAAGTTTCTTAACATCAATATAGGGTTTCATAACTTTCCTAACTTTCACAATAGTTTCACATTTCACAACATGCATAATAGCTCTTTAATTCATATCGTTCATGATTTCACATAACTTGCCATAAGGCCTTCACTTTCACAGAAGCTTGGTATATATCTTTATTCAAATCATGGTGAATTCATGTACAAACTTTTAAAACCATGCAAATCATAGAAAGATGGCGGTTTAATTCGATGTTGTTTAAGAAGGAGTATGAATGCAGGTATGGGCTAAATAAATCAGTGGGCAGTCTTGGTACAAGTGAAAATACCAACTAAGATCTAAATTAAAAGTGAAAAAGAGGCCAACGTGGCCGGGCGGCGTTGGCGGTACGAATGATTTCGATTATTTTCTATGCATTAGCCCACGGATTTTGGTGCTGTAGGGGACTCTGGCACAACATTTCCAAAAAATCATATGAGTAGGACTCATATGGAAAATGCCATGAGATTTACAAAATAGTATCACTTATTCATTATTCAAGGAACCCACCAAAACACAGCAAAAATTGATTTGGGTATCATCAAATTCTCATATAAATAGATTTCACATTCAATGCTTAATCATATATAAAGGCATATCAACACAAAATACATCATATTATCATCATATAAAAGGTTTCATAAAGTTACCATGTAATACCATAACTTGAGAAATCACAAAAAAGAAGAAGAATGATTGAGCTTGTGGAGGAAAGCTCTCCACAATCAAAATCCATATACCTAGGTGTGATTTTAGTGGAGGAAATATAATTTGGAAATGGAAAATCCAAAAACCTAGCTTGAACCTCACACTTGAATGCCTTGAGAGAGCTTTAAGACTTACATGTATTTTTTGAGTGAGGAGGAATGAAGTGAATTAGAGTTGAAAAGGGCTGATAAGGGGTCTTTTAGGGAGCTTAAACGACGTAGGATAGTAGTAGGATAATATTAATGAATGAATTTACCCATTTACAAATATTACCGGGCAGGACCACGAGATCTCATCTATAGGTCGTAGTCCATGCTACGGGTGTAGGTAGGGGTTTCATCTGAGGCCATATCAGATAGAGACATTTCTCTGGTTCACATTCTACTACCCAACTTACGGCTCATAAATCATTCCATGGGCCTTCTGATAAGTCATACATTGAATCTTAGAAAATTCCAAATTTCATCAAGTTGGTCATCATTTCACGAGCATGGAATACAACTCGTGGAAAATGTATGGCTTATAGAAGCCTTCGTAACAACTGACACTCAGAAAAATTCCCAAGACTCATTTCTTAGGGTCTTTTACACCCTCTAACATGTAGGGCCTTACTAAGTATCTTGAATAATCGTAGGCAATCCAATTGATAAGTGGAATTTACATGCTGAACAACAATAGACGTCCTAACTGGCCTCCGGGATGTAGCATGTATCTCCTAGGTAGAATCATAACCTAAATACTAGGTAACCCAGTACAATGATCAACATTTCCATTAATAATTATAGCCACAAATCTAGAAAAAAATATACAAGCCAGCTAAAAATTGTCATAAGTCTCCAGGACAGAATAGTAGGTAGCCCGGCTGACAACCACAACAATATTCCAACTAACAATAGACAATCCAACTACAACCCTGGATATAGCATTCATTTCACTGTCAGGATCACAATTCTATAACCAGAGAATCAGGAATATGATATATTGATAAAATCACAACAATAGAATCATGACCATAGAGTCACAAGGTGTAGCCCAGAGTATAAGTGACAACCAGCCTCTCAAATGTAACATAACATCAGTATCAAACCACCCACATAGGTAAACAAGTGTCAAAGTAGACATACGTATCAATCACAGGGCATAGGTTTGTATTTTGCCTGTAACAAGACACAATCATATAATAAGAAATAATAACCTGTATCATATTGGGTATAACATATTTATTAGTATCAAAAAGCCCAATAGGTCAAACCAACAATTAAACGATCAAATACATGTATGCAGGTAGCACCAATGCTTAATTTACCTCAGTCGCACCCTGTCTCGCCATTATAATCTTTATCAGAAGTATTTACAATCCACACAATATTAAACATCATCTAACATAATAAATATAGGTCTTACAAAGTCCAAACAATAATCGCAGTCTCAGTAACATATTTGCATACCTTACTCTGAACTTCCAAAAACAAACAGACTCCTAATAACGTATATTTTGGCTCAACCTAGAGGTGAAGAAAGTCTAGCCAACCTAAAAGGTGAATCCACGTGCTCTGGAACAATCCATGTGATCTTTACCCTCATTAACTGCTTCCAAATATTGCTCAGTTGTCATAACACGAATCATAACATAAATACGACTATTTTAACTATAATATCTCAAAAAATAGGGGTTGGGGGTTGGGCGGGTAGAGAATACATCAATTGCTACTAAACCAGAGAAAATGGAGCCTACACCCGAAATACTGAACCAACCCTCATTTAAAAAAAAAACTATAGTCAAAATTAAGCTCAAAACATGGCTCGAAACAATAAAAACAACCCAAAAATAAATAATATTTCTCGTTGGAAACAATATTATGTACAACAGTTTCTCGATTAAATTACTCATAAATACGAGCAACTCAGTAGAATCCAAACATACCATGATTTAAAGCTCAAAAAATAGTACAGTTTAAATTCAAATTTTACATAATTCAATAAGAAACTGTGAAGATATCTTAGTTCAAAATTTTTGACACTTTTCAATGTTATATACAGCAAAACAACAAATTTCACCTCCAACGACATGTCAACAACAATTTTTGAAACTTCCGCAATGTTTCTCTCAAAAAATAAACAAGTCAGTCGTTTGAATCACCCAAATCGGACAAGAAATAACCTAAAAAATGCGGTGCGAATTTGAGAACTCAATAAATGAAAATTTTTGAAGTCATAAAATCAATGTCAATTCATGGATAATTGGATCAATAATGATGAGTAAAAGCATATATAATTGAAGTAACCCAATCTTAGATCATTAATATCCTAATTTATTACATGGAGAAGTTCATGAAAAAAGTAAGAAATTGCTTGCAAAATTTTAAAATTATTAATTTAATATTAAGTTATGCATAATTCAATTCAAAATCTTGAAATAAAGCATAATTTATAAAATTCAATAATAGTTGATTAAAATTTCAAATTCATGCATCTAAATTTTATTGAAAAAGAGATCTTTTTGGGGCTTTATGTCCATGAATAAATACCATATATCTTGAGTGAAATTCTTGAAGAAAATTTCTAATTTAATGGTTTGAATTAGAGAACCCTAACTTGACATTCAATGGATACTTAAAGAAGAAGAAACTTTGAGAGAATTGATGAATTAGGTGAATAATTGGAAATGGGGTGAGTCTTGTGAGTAAAAACAATTATAAAAAATTTAGAGGTTCATAACAATGTAGTTTAGGGGTTAAGAGGGTAGAAATATCTATAATATTCTTCATTAAAATTGGCAGGACAAGACCATAAGCACCAATCACGAACCATATAAAGTTCTATGATCCGTAGAAATTGATAGTAGGAATTGGGTGAAATTTTGAACCTTAGGACTTTGCTTCATGAGGCATGGCCACGACCCGTTAAATATTTCACGGGCCATCTTGTTGGCTCATATAAAATTTATTAAGGCTAGTTACTTTCAATGTTTTAAGGATTCCATCTACGATCCAATTCTACAATCTGTAAAGCTTTGTACGACCTTTAAACGATCTTTATCGTTAAAGTCAAAATATTATAAATTATAATAATTAAGAATGTAAAATAGTTGACTCTTAAAATTCTATTGGTGCCACGTGAATTTAAATAGGTGGAGTAACATAAATTATTTGAACATTATGTAAAAAAAAAACTATAAATCACTATAAATAATAAAAATATTTAAAATTTATATTAAAAAATTTGTTTTAAAAAAATTTGTTTGACTCTCTAAATTTTATTTTGTGCAACATAAATTGAAAAAAAAAATTAGTAACATATATGTGCTCCTGCTAGAACTTATTCTTATCTCTAATTTTCATCCATAGACAGGTCATTACGTATGTTGAACTTTCAGGATGACTTTCAATATCATTAACAAGAATTTTGGTCATAATAAAATAACCAAATCGGTGGAAGGTACATATTACCAAAAACTTTTTTCTTAGAAGAGTTATTAGGTGAAATGCAATAATATAACATATTATTATATCATAAGATATAACATCTATAACTAAAAATTAGTATTCAATAATTAGCTCAACTATCGCATCATCATGTAGTAACATTCGTTTTTGTTGTTTATATAAGTGAACATTGTATTTAAATTTTAAGGTTAGTATCTACTTCTTTATTATTTTTTTTAATACTTGATTGAATGACGCAAAAAACACGTGTGTAACACACGTATATATTGAAACTAGCTAGAAAAAAAATGTGAGGCAGTTTTAATATGAATTAACTTATGAGTTGATTTGAAATGGTGTCAATTGGGATAAAATAGACATTAATGATAAAAGATTTTTTTCTAAATATAGCAGCGGAATATATTTAGAGGAAATTGAGTTAATCCCATTGCATCTAGAGTCGTGAAAGCTTTAAAGATATGCCGCTAAATATAATATAATAACAATTAGATTATTATCCGTAAAATTTTTTATTTGTTGTGATGTAGTTGGTTGATACAATTCATTAAATAGTGTTTTAATAAAATTTATAAGAATAGTCATGTTGAGATTAAACACTATCTTTCCATTTTCTCTTTGTTAGATTTACACAAGAAATAAAGAGTGTATCACTTTAATTACCATTGGAACATATATAATAATTCATTGAGTATTATTGTAGAAGAAAGAAAGAAAGAAAGAAAGAAAGAAAGAAAGAAAGAAAGAAAGAGAGAAAGAAAGAAAAAGGGGCATTGGAGATAAGTGAGTTGCTTTGGCAAGCATTAGAGCACTTGGGGAGACAAAATGAAAAGTTGGTGCGTTTATGCTAAGATTCCAATGCCTTATTTCGTGGCTTCCCACCTTACAAATTCCTCCATGCAAAAAGCACTCAATTCATTATTTAACATCATAAATTAATAGTTTTCGTGGCTTAGGATCATCATAAATTGCATCAAGACATACATACATATATGTGGTTCAGAATTTTCATCATTCAACTTCTTTTAAATATAATTGTTTTCCTCTCTTTGATTATTATATTGTCTTTGGATGCAGACTCATAATCCAATCATCACTTTCCAAGTGGTTCCTTCAATCATGACATGTTTGGTATGTAAGAGGACATTTTTAGAACAAAACCTATTTTTCCGATAATAAAATATCTTTTTTAAGAAAGAATTCATTAGAGGGAAAACTACATAGTAAGATAATATTTGTTATGTATTTATTATTGCCAAGCCCCGGAAGGGTACCGTAGACGTAACCGATATTCAGAGACTATTGCTAGTCTTCAAGCGAACCACTTGGCGTCATCACATCCATTCAATCAATAGACTATACTAATCTGTGGAAGAGATAAGGAAGTAAATGGGCACATCTCATCTAGTCTCAAAATAATATTATAAATGGAAAGGCTAGTACAAAGACACTAGCTCAACAAGTCTTAACATTAAAACTCGACACTAGTCTATGAAGTCTCTATCACTATCAGGTGGTGCTAATGACAGATCCATGGCTACCTCAATCAAAATAAAGCTGATAAGTCTAATTCTAAAGCAAGATGAAATAAATATAATGAATCCTCCGAAGTATGGGAGGCTCACCAATCAGCTGAACGACTCAAATCCTCAACAATGCACCTATTGACTATCTCCAAATCTTGTATCTACATCAAAAATGATGCAATCCCAGAGCAAGACGTCAATACATTGAATGTACTGGTATGTAAAAAAGCCAAATGAAATCGAAACAGGTAGAATAATATAGAAACAATAATCAACATCAAGAATAACAAAAATCATCATGTCAAATGTCTATCTAAATCATCAACCAATTAACTCATCAATCAAATCAGACTCATCTCAGAGGGACTCATCTCAACTTATCATCTCATGCATCTCATCTCATCTCATCTCGACTCAAATTACTCAGTTTTGAAACTTTCTGGGAGTTTCTCTTAACCGACAACAACCACTTATGAGTCAGGGGTTGTACAACAATCCCGTTGATGTTGCCACAGCCACTCCGTACTTACCAGGTAAGGAATGAATATGATACACAAGGAATTTAGAAGAACGACTGATCAGGTCCTATTGTTTCTGGACAATAAGGTGAAGACTTGTCCGACTTTAATGGACTTAATCCATAGAATGAGAACTTGTCTGACTCTAACAGACTTAGCCCTCGAGTGAGAACTTGTCCGACTCTAACGAACTTAGCCTTTAAGATAGGGACTTTTCCGACTCTAATAGACTTAGTCCACTTCTATGATTGGCAACGTAGTTAATGAGTGGGAGATAGACTTGCTCTTACTCTTACTCATTTTAGTGCTCGGTACTCCTCCCAAGACTCAATGCTTATAAGACTCTTCATCTCAATTCAATTATCTTAAATTAGCCTCGTACAGACTCTCAATATCTCATTAACTCAAACTCTACATCCTCTATTGATTTAAGGGACTTTAACCCATTTTAATTAACTCAATTCTCATTTAAGAACTCAAAGACTCAGATCATCGTTTAGAAGAAATCATTTAAACAAGACTCGGGAACATAATTGTAAAGACTCATAGGATCATTAACCTCAACTAACCCAACCACATGCTCACATCAAAATTTCCATTAACATACTTACGTCAAGGCTCTAAACTCCATCCCTAGGTTCATTTATGCATGCTTTCAAAAGTTAACGTATTGGGTTTATATAATATCTCATAAAAGTATTCAATTCAGAAAACAAATTTATGATGATCATCAACATATGAAAATACACATTTTTCAAGAAAATAATCAAGAAAGTATTTCAAGAAACTTATACAGGGACTTATGAACTCTCAACTAATCTATGACCATCTATGGGGCACATGGGAGAGCAATCACACGCTTTCGTTTAGCCTTACATACCTGGAATGAAGGTAGACAATCAATTTGACATGAATTCGACTTGAAATCTTCAACTCCTTGTTCTTCTCTCTTCTCTTTTAGCCCTAGGTCTTTTTCAGAGATTTAAAACGGCCTAAGAATAGGTTATAAACCCTTTTTATGCTTAAAATGACCTATTTTGGTTATATATTAAGGCTAGGAGGGTTTTGGAAAGGTCTAGGATGCTCTTCACAAAGTTCAAAAAAGTAAGTTTCGGGACATGGGGTCCGCGATGGGACCACAAATTTTTCAACGGAAACTCTCTAAATGAACTTTATAAGTGTTGGTCCTCGATAGTGGCGCGTCGCGGTCCCATCGTGTTCGATCGGTTGCTTTAAAATCAGGTCGAGACCAATTTTCTACCCAGTTTTTCATGCTGATTGTAACTTCGATCTCAAATTTGCTATCGAGGCTTGGGAAGACGTATTACACGCATGATTCCATTCTAGGGGTATTTCAATAATTTCATGGGGTGTTACATTATCTCCCCTTGGATCATTGTCCTTGAATAATGAGTAAGGGTGGATATCAAGGCATGAATAAACTCAGAGTTTATCTTGATACCCTCCCATCAGTCAATTAGACTTTCGACTCCTCATCACTATCAACAATCTCTATTCGGACACATGAATTGATGATCAACTCAATTGAAGACAATCAATTATATCAAGGGTAAGAACATTCCTTTTAACACTCTCATCATCAAACAAAAATGGAACGTCACAACTCAGTCAATTTGAAACGTTTAAACACTTCGACAATCAGTCTTCTGAACACAAGTAGGAAGCCATCAGCTCTAATGGAGAATAAGACCATCGATATATAGGACTCCATGTACAATTATCAAGCTTAACACCTCATCTCAATTTCTCCCTTCCACGACACCTACTCCATCGACTTAAGCTCATAGCTACTATTCAACTCTTTGCCTATCAAAATCCTCTTATTCCATTCAAGCCTACTTTTGCGCCACAAGGTTTTACCCTTACGATACTCATACTTACACCAATCTAACCCTTTGAGATTTATATCTCATATTTCTATAGTGACCTTTACTTAGAGAATATAACTCATTCTCGTCACTCTAATACACTCACATAATGAAAATTGCACATTCAAGCCTATCACTCTAATCATTTCATGGCCTCTTTAAGGTCAATTCTACTAGAGGATCTTTAACCTACCATAGTTCATCCACAGCCTTAATCGAGTGCAGTCATATCATGGGATTCCTTCACTTATCTATTAAACTTATCACAATTTCTCTAACACCTCCTCCACGTCTATAACCTTAAAAGGAAATGATATCACCTCATTATCAGAATTGAGAACACTTATTCTCTCTTGTCAGCTATCACTTCTCTAATATCGTCACATTCTTATTAAGGCTGAAAGACAGGATTACTGAGAGGGCCTTGAATGAAATATCATTAACACGAACTTTCATGATGAAGTATGATCTCCCTCGTATATCAAGACTCATTCTGAGTGCACATAACTATGCATGGTGCAAAGCTCAGGTCATATTTCATTCACCATAGAGTTGGAAACTCTTAGATCAATTAGCTAAGATTAGAATGTCAAATGTCTAGCTAAAAATAGGAACCTGTCTGACTTTAACAAACTTAGTTCTAAAAATAGAAACCTTTCTGAGTCTAACGGAGTCAGGACTCAAAATAGGAACCTGTCCGACTTTGACAGACTTAGTTCTCTCTTAATGTCTTGTTGAGCAAGAGCTAAAGTACACAAAATAGGGACCTGTCCGACTTTAACAGACTTAGTCTACTCTACACTTTAATTTAATCTTATCTATCTATTGCACGTCATAAGGTCTCACCTCTTCCCTCTTCCTTATTTTTACCCATATGTAACACAAATAAAACACCATTATCACCATAAGGATACATTCACTCCTCTCATCTACCCTAACTCTCAGTCTGCTATCATCAATATCACTATCTGAATCTATTGGAACTCATCATCTCCTCCTTTGGTAAAGCCCATATATACTACCTCTCCACCCAAGAACAAGCACGATTATACATCTGAAACTTGATACTCTAACTCCTACCATCAACAAGGGCATAACAAGCCTAAGGCCAGTCTATTCGTAGAACAACATCAGAATTGTTCACTTTCAACTCAAATAGATTGACTATGGTACCTCTATAGTGGAAGAGAATGGTGCAATCACCATTGGTTCAATCAACTAGGATAAACTCACTAAAGAGGGGAGGGTCACAAAAGAAATGACACCCGAATCAAACAAATCATAGCTATAGTAGGGACTCAAAACATACCTGTGACATCCTCTGCTAGTGTTGGCACAGATGATTGGCCCTTGTAGGATCACATTGGACATTTCCTCTGTAGGTGCCCTATTTGGCCACACTTGTAACATTCGGTACTCTCCTCACGACATTCTCCTAAGTGAAACTTACCGCACATTCCACAATGTGCTTTGCCTTGGGAACCTCGGGCCACACTCACTTATGATTGAGATCCCTGACCTCTAAAATTGTGAGACCCCTGTCTATTCTTGGGTGCGGGTGCACTAGTAGATGAAGGCCCCGTTTGAAGGCGGCTGCCATTCTCATTCTCTTCCTTACAACCCTCGTGGCTAGATATCATTGCTTTCTTATTTCTGTACTCTTCCTTGTCCTGCTGCCTTTCCTTATTAGCTTATTGTATGTAAGTTATCATCAACCTTCAAATGTCCATATCACTCACAAGCATAGCTCCCCTTCCATCTTTCCTTAGCCCCTTGTTCAACCCGTCAACAGAATCCCATTTTCTCCCTTATGTCAGCAACCATATCCGGAGCATAGCGAGATGAGTGAACTTACAGTCCATACTCTTGCACAGACATAGAGCCTTAGTTTAGAAAAATTCACTTACCTTGGCCTCCCTCCGTTCTCTTGGAAAGAAGCGCCCGAGAAAGCTTCCTCAAACACTGTCCAAGCCAGCAATAGGGCTTCCTCTCCTCTATCCTTATTCCATTAGTCAAACAATAGTCTGGCCACGCCCTTGAGCTGGTAAGCAGCCAGTTCAACTCTATCAGCATCAGCCACATGCATCAGTTAGAACACCTTCAGAAGCTCATCACTGTAGTTTTCAGGGTCCTCATTGGGTGTAGACCCTGTGAACTCAGGAGGGTTCATCCTCAAGAACTCAGGGATCTTGGATATAGTTGGAGCATCTTGTATACCCACTCCTTTTCAAGAAGGAGGTGCTGTCACAGCCTGGCTAAAGTCTGGATAGCCTGGCGAAGCTCAGCATTCGAGACTTCAACTTATGGAGTTTGCTCTGTAGGGATAGCTGGGCCTATGGGTTTAGCATGATCCTGAAGCTCAGGTTAGTTAGCATTCTATCTAGAAGGACATCTTCTTCCTCTACTAGCTCTTCTTGGAGGCATGGTCACAACTTTGCAATGCGTAGAGCACGAATTGTAAGAGAGCTTCCATTTAGTTTAACTCTATCATATGAATTGGAATAAGAAAGAAGTGTAATAATTCCTAATGTCCTATAGCCTCCTTCTTGCAAAGTGTGGTGCACAAAACACCCATAAACAAGACTCTACTAGACACGGCTTCATAGACTCCCTAAGATACTTGAACTCGTGCTCAAATACCAAGTTTATCATACCCTCGGAGGGTACTCTAGACGTAACCGACACTCAGAGACTATTGCTATTCCCTAAAAGAATCACTTGGCCTCATCACATATATTCAATCAATAGACTCTATTAATCAGCGGAAGACATAAGAAAGTAAATGGTCACATCTCATCTAGTCTCAAAATAATATTTATAAATGGAAAGGCTAGCACAAAGAAACTAGCTCAACAAGTCTTAACATCAACATTTGACAATAGTCTATAAAGCCTTTATCACTATCAGGTAGTGCCAATGATAGACCCATGGCTACCTCAATCAAAATAAAGCTAATAAGTGTCTAACTCTAAAGCAAGGTGAAATAAATATAATGAATGCTCTGAATTATGGGAGGCTCACCAATCAGCTGAATGTCTCAAACCCTCAATGATGCGCCTGCTGACGATCTCCAAATCTTACATCTACATCAGAAACGGTGCAGTCCCAGAGAGGGACGTTAGTACGTGGAATGTACTGGTACATAAAATGGTTGAATGAAACTGAAATAATTAGAATAATGTAGAAACAACAATCAACATCAAGGATAGTAAAAATTATCATGTCAAATGTCTATCTAAAGCAAGAATAAAGAGTAGACAAGTGACTCATCAACCAATCAACTCATCAATCAAATCAAACTTGTCTCAGAGGGCTCATCTCAAAGGAACTCAACTCAAATCATCTCATCATATCTCATCTCATCTCGACTCAGATTACTCAGTTTGGAAACTTTTTGGGAGTTTCTCTTAACCGACAATAATCACTTATAAGTCAGGGGTTGTACAATAATTTCGCTGATATTGCCACAGCTGCTTCGAATTTGCCAGGTAAGGAATGAATATGATCCACAAGGAATCTAGAAGATCAACTGATCAAGTCCTATTGTTTCAGGACAATAAGGTGAGGACCTGTCCAACTCTGACGGACTTAATCTATAGAATGAGGACTTGTCCAACTCTAACAGACTTAGCCCTCGAGTGAGAACTTGTCCGACTCTAATGGACTTATCCCTCAAGATAGGGACTTTTCCGACTCTAACAGACTTAGTCCACTCCTACGCTTGGTGACGTAGTTAATGAGTACAAGTTTGACTTGCTCTTGGTCTTACTCATTTCGATGCTCGATACTCCTCACAATACTCAATCCTCACATGATTTCTTATCTCAATTCAATTATCTCAAATAGCCTCGTAGAGACTCTCAATATCTCATTAACTCGAACTCTACATCCTCTATTGATTTTAGGGACTTTAACCTATCTTAATTAACTCAATTCTCATTTAAGAACTCAAAGACTCAGATCATTATTTAGAAGAAGTCATTTAGACAAGACTCGAGAACTCAATTATAAAGACTCATAGGATCATCAAGCTCAACTAACTCAACCTCATACTCACATCAAAATTTTCATCAACATACTCACGTCAAGGCTCTATACTCCATCCTTAGGTTCATTTATGCATGCTTTTAAAAGTTAACATATAGGGTTTATACAATATCTCATGAAAAATATTCAATTCAATAAAAACAAGTTTATGATGATCATCAACATATGAAAATACTTGTAATAGATACAATTTTCAAGAAAATAATCAAGAAAGTATTTCACAAAATATATATGGGGACTCATGGACTCTCAACTCATCTATGACCATCTATGGGACACATGGGAGAGCAATCTCATGCTTTCGTTTAGCCTTATATACCTGGAATGAAGCTAGACAATCAATTTGGCACGAATTCGACTTGAAATCTTCAACTCCTTGCTCTTCTCTCTCTTCTCTTTTAGCCCTAGGTCTTTTTCAGATATTTAGAATGGCCTAAGAATGAGTTATAAACCCTTTTTATGCTTAAAACGACATATTTTGATCATATATTAAGGCTCGGAGGGGTTTGAAAACATCTAGGATGCCCCTCACGAAGTTCGAGAAAAGTCAGTTTTGGAAGGAGGGGTTCGCGGCATAGACCACATATTTTTTTTGGTAATTTTTATCGAAAACTCTCCGAATGAACTTTATAAGTCTTGGTACGTGATGGTGGCATGTCGCGGTCCCATTGCGCACAAGGGTTCGTGTTTTATTACAAAAAAATATTTTTCGACCCGATTGCTCTAAAATCTTATCGAGACGACTTTTCTATCCAGTTTTTCACGCTGATCGTAAGTTCATTCACAAATTTCCCATCTATGCTTGGGAAAATGCATTACGCGCATTATTCCATTCTAAGGGTATTTCGGTGGTTTCATGGGGTATTACATTTATGCACAATTATAATTTAAAGTAATGATATTATATAGTTGTTAAATCAAACTATGAAGTTCTGGGAGAGAGTGGTGGAGATAAGGGTGAGAAGAGTAATGTCCATTTCGGTGAATTAGTTTGGATTCATGCCGAGATGGTGGACTATTGAAGTAATTCATCTTGTTCGGAGACTAGTGGAGGAATACAGGAAAAGAAAGAAGGACCTTCATATGGTGTTCATTTATCTCGAGAAGGCCTATGACAAAGTTCCAAGGGATGTCCTATGGAGGTGTCTAGATATGAAAGGTGTCCCAATGACATATATTAGGATGATTAAGGATATGTTGGACGGAATCAAAACTCGGGTAAAAACTGTGGGAGGAGACTCAAAGTATTTTCCTGTTGAGATAGCACTCCATCAAGAATCTGTGTTGAGCCCTTTCTTGTTTGTCTTGGTGATAGATGAGCTGACGCGATCTATCCAGGCAGGGGAGGACACCTACATGGTATTGTGTGGGTGCTCGAGAACCCATTAATCCTGATGTAAAATATGTATTCGTATATTAAAAATACTGTTAAATTTATATAATTAATGAATAAGCACTCAATGAACAACTATTAGATTTAGATTGTTAGTTAGAAAGAGGGTGCTAAAGCTTTGAGTACCTCAAGGTTGTGGAATTAATCCTTCCAAAGGCAATTTTTAATTGCAATTTATTTTTAGGCTTCTAGTTCCTCTTTAATAGTTTCTAAACCAAATGCATAACTACAAATTTATAATTAGTAATTTATTTTAGTTACAAAATATGGAAAAATCATTAAGTACATGTTCTAATTTTTTAAATTAATACTCCACCTTTTCTTTATGAAATCACAAATTTTCTCATCAAAACTACATAACAACTTAACAAGTAAGTTTTATATATAAATAAAATTATTTAATCACTATTGAAAGGATAAGATATCATAAGTGTAAGCAATGTTATTTATTACTTATTTGAATTTCAAAATATGAAAATCATCGAGCACATTATAATTTGTGACTCAAAATCATTTTTTCTAATAAAAATATTAAGTATAACTTTCTCATTAAATTCTTATAATTGTGTTCAAATTAATTAGCCTTTACACTTATACTAATGAACGACCCACTTTATGTTAAAAAAATTAGAGCACCCACTACCTTCAAATCCTGGATCCACCACTGTATCCAGGAGGAAGTTCCATGGTATATGCTATTTGCAGATGATATAGTACTGATTGATGAGACTTGAACTAAAGTTAATGATAGGTTGGAGGCTTGGAGACACACCTTGGAGTCCAAAGGATTCAAACTGGGG
Organism: Solanum clarkiae; assembly: GCA_011800125.2. Classification (NCBI taxonomy): domain Eukaryota; kingdom Viridiplantae; phylum Streptophyta; class Magnoliopsida; order Solanales; family Solanaceae; genus Solanum; species Solanum clarkiae. Next base: position 5,448,435 of record JAABOM020000101.1, read on the forward strand.
AGGACCAAAACAGAATACTTGGAGTGTAAATTTAGTGTTGCGAGGGATGAAGCAGACATTGATATGAGGCTTGCCACTCAACCTATCCCCAAGAGGAAAAACTTTAAGTATTTGGGGTCCATCATCCAGAGTAATAGTGATATCAACATGATGTCACACATCGTATTGGAGCAACATTGACTAAATTGAGGCTTGCCTCTGGAGTATTGTGTGAAAAGAAGATACCACCTAAACTCAAAAGTAAGTTTTACAGAATGGTAGTTAGACTATCTTTGTTGCATGGGGTGGAATGTTGGCCAATAAAAATGCACATATTCAGTTGATGCATATTGCAGAGATAATGATGTTGAGATGGATGTGTGGTTTCAGTTCGCTTGGTTCTCTTTTGCCTGCCCATGGATTCAGCAACAGTTCGAAAGGTTGCTCCAGAGTTCCCTCCTACTTTTCAATAGAGCGGAGGTGAACTGATCAACAAGAAAGAGACCCTACTCACTACAAACGAATACACCACAAGATTGAACTGCACTCACGCCTCTCCTGCATCAAGTTGACTTCGGGAATGCTTTACCTAAACTGATTCAGAAAGGCATGCTAAAAGAGTTTTGTAGTGCTTCACTACCCGAAAGAAACTCGATCTATGGAACCATCTTTTCTTTTCAAAGAAAAAGCTAGAACTACCTGACCGAAGGAGATAGACAGGAAAGGAGGTGGTGAACTGAACGCAGAAAACCTTCCACTGGCCGGAGATCATGTTTTTCACAGGAATTTTCATTACTCATGTCAGTATTCTCACTTCTGATATCTCCAGGTCTTGTTACCAAAAACCTTCCCCAATTGATAGAGCCCATGGTGCGGTCAGCTATGATATACTCAACTTCTTCTTTAGTAGGTTTATCTACAACATCTGGTGGTGCCCTTATGGGCACGTTCATCTCTGGGGTGGTCTGGTCTAAACAAAGTCAACTGACTCACATAGAATATGGGGTTCGCTTTCATCGAGCTGGTCGCTTGAGTCTATAAGATATCTTTCCTATCCGCTTTTCTACAAGGTCTACTTTCAGATCGGGCCAAGCCTTTAGGTTGTTTAAGTTGGTTTTGGCTAAGGTCGTTGTGCTCCTGCTACCTCTTGGCAAAGTAGGCTGATGACTAATAAGCCTCCCACAGACTCTGGGTTACTTGCTATTCTATCAAGGAAAAAGGAGCAGGTAAGTTTTGGGTCTTCCGATCTAAGGCCTGTCTTAAGAGAAGTGACCCTCGGATATGGGTCAAACAGTAAAGTGCTTTCTCTGAGGTGAATCCAATATCTCCGCATAAATGTTCTCGAATACATCAGGAGTGATAAGATTAGGAATGAGACCATTTAAGAGAAGCTAGAGGTGGCCCCTGTTGCTAATAAGATGAGAGAAGTAAGACTGTGGTTTGGACATGTGCAGAGAAGGAGTACCGATGCTCCTGTTAGGAGGTCCGAGAGGTTGGTTTTGGGAGTTACACGGAGGGGTAGAGGTAGACTGAAGATAGTATTGAGGGGAGGTGATCAGATAAAATATGGCAAAACTTGATTTCACCGAGGACATGACCTTAGATAAAAAAAAGTGAAGGTCGCGAATTCGAGTAGCAAACTAGTTGGTGGGTAGGGTTAGGTGGATGCCTGGCCATGGAGTATAGTAGGCCAAGGGTAGCAGGAGTAGTCGTGTTTTATGTTATCTGTTGTCATTATCTATCATATATGTGTTAATTTTATCATATTTACATATTGTCATGCGTTTCTAGTTATTAGTCGCTCCCTTTGTTCCCTTTCCTTTCCTTTTTGTCATATCTAGTTTATTCTGCTTATGGGTTTTTGAGATGAGGGTTCCCAGGAAACAATCTCTCTATTTCTATGAGGTAGTGATAAGGTCTGCATACATTCTGCCCTCCCCAGACCCCACTTATGGGATTCCACTGGGTATGTTATTGTTGTTGTTGTTGTATATTACATAGCTATATTTAGCGTTTTATGACAATTCTCTCCTCTCTCAAACTCTTGCTTTCCTTTAACCTCCACACACACTCATTTTCTCCCTTTCTCGGTCCCCTCTCTCTCATTCTCCATTTTAATGTGTGTGTTTATATATATACTTAATACAATTATATTTGTTGATACAATTGTATTTATTGGCACAAATCAATTGTATTAATTGTATTCGTGCAACAAACAACAACAACAACAACATACCCAGTATAATCCCACTAGTGGAGTCTGGGGAGGGTCGATTGTACGCAGACCTTAC
>JAABOM020000101.1:5450804-5512607 GCA_011800125.2 Solanum clarkiae
ATCCTTGACTTCCTTTCAATCAAGGAGACCCAAAATTATTTTTAAGCAATCTCATGGATTTCTACTTTACTTTAAATTCGTGCTTAAAGATTATGAATCCTAAAATTTGAAATATGCAGGGGTAGTGCTTATTTGATGACTTTAATGTGATTTAAACTATTACATGAGGATTTTCTTTGGGGTTTATGGAATTTGAAGTATGCATGTCCCCTTTAAGACTTCTAAATGCATGGATAATTACACTATGAATTTAAATGTGAATTTAATTAAGTTTTCAATTAAATTTCATATCATATTATTGATTTTAGATTGAATCCTAATTACCATTCTCTCATCGTCCATAGCATATGCACTCATGTACATGGATTATTTTGAGAAATTATGTTATGGGTCAATCCCAATTATGTTTTATGATATGAGTTTTGGTAAAATGTTGGTTATGGCAATATTGTGATCACATATATGACTCTGATTTTGGCTCTTTGAGTATTCTGGGGGCTTGCACCATTTTGTATATGAATGGGCTATTCCTATGCATGAGTATATAGACTATGAAATTATGTTTTGGCCTTTAAGCCTAACAATGTATCGAGATGGTTTCGAAAATGATTTGCATCATTCGAAAGTGTATATATGTATACGTATATATATTCTTGTGGGATAACGAGTTAGCACCGATGGATTAGGGGCTTTAGGGCTATCCCCAATGTCCCTCTCCCTTTCCTTGAACTATGTGCCTAGCATATGTTACCATTCCGAAGAGGGAGTTGTCCCGTAAAAGAGAATAAATGATTAGATTCGTGATTTTGTGAAAATCCTATCGGAAGAGGGAGTTGTCCTGTATGGTGAAATATGGTCTACCCTTGGCAAGTAGTCACCTCTCTACCGATGAGGGGATTTCATCGGGATTCCAAGTAATAGTTTGCATGATCTTACTTATGTCGGTTGAGGTCACATCCTTAATATATATGAGTGCATTATTTGTATTTTAGGCATCATGACTTTTATAGAATCTCTTTATATTACATTCTTTGATATTCAACTCTTTCGATATTTTGTGCCTTGTCATTTGACGTTGATATGCAAGTTTGGTAGGTTACATGCATTGCACCCCGCGTCCTTAGTACATTCAAACATACGAATACATACTCTTGCCTACATGATTTTACCATGTATGGACTGAGGACTTCAACCATCCACCATTCGACATTTAGGTCGAATTCTGGATTTACTTGTAGTGGTGAGTCCTGTCTTTCAAGGACGAACCACCATCTATCCACCTATGTTACTTACTTCTCCTTATGTATTTGAGGGTGAGCCCGAGGTATGTCGTGGTCCTCAACCCATCTATGTGGAGGCATTGTTAGACACCTTATAAACCTCTTTACGCTAAATGTTATGTGTTATGGTTAACTCTGTGTTATGTATTTGGTTATCTTTAAGTATTGATATGTGACTTGCTGTCATGTTGATGGAAAGATCCTAAGTCATGTATTTTCCCAATAGCATGAGTCCTACATATCCGCTCCTTAGTATTTATGTGCTATGTGTTATGTAAACTCATGTTGACCCTTTCCCAATGATGCCCCATAGTGTGACTCCTACTTTCCCATCCCTTAGAACTATATGTTGATTGTTGATTATGCTTCTGAACCGATGATGCGAGTTTTGGTATCTTGAGGCTTGTTTGGGGACTCTCGGGTTCCCATACGCTAAGTAGTTAGGACTTAAAGATTTGTACAAGATAATAAGCTTTTCTTGCTTGTTCAACTAATCCTCTATGTTTCAGCCATTCCTATAGCATGAATTGCCTCTTGTATTTATATTCTTTTCTCAAACCGATTTTATATATTATTTGTGTTTACGCTTTTTTCCCATTGATTTAGTATATATATAATCTTTCTGATAGTTAACCTTTATTGTAGCATAATCCCAAAATCAATCAGTGTCATGTTTATATTGTACATGATTGTGGACTTCTAGATATTACTTTTATATTTCACATAATCCTTACTCACATAGTAAAGTTACAAGTGAGAAGGTGGCTCTAATGTTTATGGTGCTTCAATGGTTCAATTATTGTGTAGTTTTGATATGTGACCAGGCCCTTTTTCATGAATTGGCCAACACACTTTCCGGGCTCACCCTTATAGTATCAAGAGTTCAACATAAAGAGATAACATAAGCAATAGTGGCATAGCTAGTGTCCCCAAACTTGAGGACTTACCAAAGCTTAACTTCAAGATGTCTAAAACTAACCATATGGAGGATGATTGTGAGGATCTCCGATTTCTATATGGTAACATCATGTAGGCATAGATGATGTGTTAGTGTGTTTGAATGTACTAAGTATGTAGGATGCAATGCAACAAGGGATAGGTAGCATAATCAAAATGCGTAAGCATAAGCAAGAGATAGTGTGATATTAATATGACATGCATGATTAATGCTTGAAATAAAACATGCTTATTCATAATCAAGGAACGTAAACCCAATGTGCATAGAGTTTTAGTATACCCAAACCTTACACAAACATGCTTTAGATGGACCACATAACCACTCACTCGCCTTACAGTATAACCTTTTCAGAGAGTGTTACCAATAACACTACCTTATGACAGTGTCTTTTTGGTATGTAGTATAAGACATCCCCTACTTTATGATATAATCTTTTAGGTAGGAGTTGCGAATTATTCTACCTTACGATATAATCTTTTTGGTAGGAATCATGAATTGTACCTTATGGCATGACCTTTTCGGTAGGTGTTGTAGGATGTACTCACCTTACGATATAATCTTTTCCGTAGGAACCATGAGTCATTCTACCTTACAGCATAGCTTTTTCGGTATATCTTATAGAATATCCATGTTTTACGATATAATCTTTTCGGCAAGAGTCATGAAAATAGTTCATCAAACCATCACATTCAAGTATCAAGAAAGAACTTATCTTTTTCCCAAGAACACAACAAGCATTGGAGCTCAACAATTCATTTACAATATCATAAGTACCTTTCATGAATTTAATACCTAAATACATTCCTTTCATCATCATAAAGTTACTTAACTCATAAGCTATGCAATAGACCCTCAATCACTCAAGAACCCTTAACCGGACATTTTATCAAACACTTGGCGGGTGTGTAATGCTAGTTCAAAATCATGCAATTCAAGAGTGAAATCATGTGAAAAATATTAATATAAATCAACCCACCAATACTTGGTAACACCTGCATGCAAGATAAATTGAAATCTCTCATCAGATCTTATCATAGATCATAGATTCATATCTCAAAACATTCCTAAATGATCAACATTTTATAAAACCCCAACATAGTTTATAATCAAATTTCATAATAAAAGATACCCATAGATAAACTAACTTGAAAATATGCAATTTACATAAAAATAAAGATTGGACATCATGGATGAAAGGAACCAATGGTTGAAACCCACATATCTTAGACTTTGAATTTCATGAAATTGGGTTGAGAAAGACATGAAGCTTGGAAGGGGTTCTTGGAATCCAAAGCTTGCTTTTGAGTTCCCTTGAATTCTATTGGGGTTTTGATGAAGGCTATTGAGAGAACTTGAGAGTGTATTCAAGTTGAGAATAATGAGTTTGATCCTTTTGAATAGGGCTTAGGCCTTTTGGGGAGGTTAAGATAGTATTGTAAGTCTAAAAAGGTCATTAGAATAGACTAAATTCATGAAAATGCCATTAGTGAAACAGAGCGCAAAAATTGACAAAAGGTCACCTCACTGACTGATTTACGGGTTATGTGAATCCATATGGTCTGTTTACTGGTCCTTCAAACCATACATAGAAAATTTCACAAAATTTACGAGACGGTAATTTTATACTTAAAATTTTTTTGCTCCGAAAGCCTCACGGCCCATGCCACACCACACGGTCGATGTGGCTGGTCATGGCACCTGACTAGGCCAAAATGTGGTTGTTTCGGGCCCAAGCCAGTCTCAAGGGTCTTTATATGCCACACAGCCCGTTTACTGGTCATGTGGAAACACTGCATGGAGGGGCTCTACTAAAATGGTATAACTCCTTCATCTAAACTCGGAATGAGGTGAAACCAAGTGCGTTGGAAATATAACTCAAAGAGCTTTCTTTTGGTATGTCATAGGTCATCTAGTTCTTTGTGTGCTAAAAGTTATGCTCATTTAAAGTTGACCCTTGCATAAAATAACACCCAAAACTCAATTCATAGGGAAGTCTTGAACTCATCTAAGTACTAGAAGTCCCCCACGACCCTAATACTCTGCCAACCTAAACAAATGAGGCTTGAAACATAGATATATAAGAGCATAGAGGTACAGGGTGTCCCAATGATCTTCCTCACATGTTCTAGCATGATTGTTGGCAAGCTGATCTCCTGCATTTTACTTAAATAGTCCATTAAAAACAAATCAGATGTAGTTGCAACTATTCATTTTTCTAACCTAGGCAGCAACACCTTGTTCGTGAATTCAAAATAAAGCTGGAAAGTCCCTTTCATGAACTTCTTAGGTACTCCATCCTTGTTCAACTTCTCAACCTTGCCAATCTTAGAATTGAAACCTGATGAGGGAGTTGTCATTCCTCGAGAGGGTACCCTTGGCATGACAGATACTCAAAGACTATTGCTAGCCCCAAAGAGAATCACTTGGCTTCGTCAGATTAATTCAATCATAACTAACATCTCAAATATCATTAGATAAGAATACTCAAAGAAAATGAATGAAAACTGACAATAAAAGTGCCAAAGGCCAAACAAGCTATCCATCATCTAAGTAAGATTAGGGTCACGACCCAAGCCTAGGACCTAGATGTGATACGACGAATAAGGAACCCGAGGGGAACCCAAACAAGCCTCTTAACATCTCATATACATATCTTTGGTTGCAGAAACAATATAAGAATCATTCAAGTAGCATAAACAAAAGGGAAGCGGGACTAAGGGAAATCTTTCATAGTAATTTAGACATGAGAGGAGTCAAGCTCAAAAGTAGACAATCATATTATGTAGCAACACCTCTACTAGTGAATATGGTGGGGGCCAAGACACTTCTCAGACTCATTCTCAAGTAATAAGTATCCAAAAAGTTATGCAAGTCTAAACAAAGCATGAAAGGAAAAAATAGATAATGTCCTCAGTGTTGAGGACTCACCAAAAGCTTTCTTCAAATGGACCGAACTAGCCACATGGAGGAGGATGATCAATAGGAGCCCCGGTCCCTATATGGTGATATCATGTAGGCATAGAGTATGTGTTAGTACTTGGAATGTACTAAGTATGCGGGGTGCAATGCAACAAAGAGCATAAGCATAATGATCAAGATGCATAATCATAAGCAACGGATATAATCTCAATATGTCATATATGATCAATGCTTGTAATAAAACATCCCTGTAAACATTCAAATTGCATATAATAACATACATATGTGGGAGGATACCTTAACCTACATATAAGACCAAGCGAGATACTACTTAGAATCCCGGTGCATGACATCCCACCGAAGAAGATGTGGGCTACTTGCCAAGGTCAAGTACCTAGATGGATCCACTAGTAAGCCTTTTTAGGGAAATAAAAGGTCCTCTGATGGCACATAGTTTAGAGATCAAGACTTTATAAAAGTACCCCTTGAGTCGAGCCCCCACTTTAAGCCTCAATCGGTGCTAAGTCTAATCCCATGGAATACTTGAGATAATCATAGGTTTAATCATAACATGAATAACTTGTAAAAGACATGATAACATGGCATTAGTAGCTCATTCACATACTTGACCCTACATGGGCATATATCTTATACTAGAGGGTAGAAAACAATACATGGACTTGTCCCCTTCTAGTATGTATTGCATTTCACAAGATGGTAGAAACTTGTAACATGTTTGACCCCTACTAGTGAGCTTAGCTTGAACGTGAGGGTGAAATAGTAATCATACTTAATCCCTTAAATAGATATAATTTTCTCACAAGAGGGTAGAATAATAGAATAAGGCTCAACTTGTCACTTGTAAATCATAAAAATCTTTCGTTAGTTTAATACACTCTTGGGAGCCCATAACAATCATGAAAACACTTGACTTGCAAATTATGCCATATTTCATCATCACCTTAAGAATCCTTTCATATAGTTTAGTAAAAAATGGTAGGTACATGAACACATGCTCAAAATCATGCAATTAGATAGTATAAGACATGAAAGAGTGAAATTAAATTATTTTAAAGTCATAAAATTCAACCCACCAACATAGTAGTAAAACCCCTATTTTTGGGTCTCATGAAATCCATCAAAAGTTCACAATATGGCATCGTTTCCATAGTATATATCGTGTACAACTTCAATAGCTTCAAATCAACTCATGGAATAAGCTTTCAATAGCAATTCATACATGATAACTTAATATTTGATAAAATCGATCATAACCCATGTTCATAACGCATAATAGAAGACACCCATGAAGAATACAACTTAAAATCATGAAATTTTTCATAAAAGAGAGGTTGGGCTCCATGGGTAAAAGGACCCATGGATGAAGACCCACATACCTAAAAATTAGAATTTCTTGAAGTAACTTAAAGAAGACTTGAAGTTTGAGTTGGGTCCTTGGAATCCAAAGTGTGCTCTTGAGATTCTTGGAATTGAATGGAGGATTGGCTGATGATTTAGGAGGGTTTTGAGAGTGTTTCTTCAGAATTCGAAGGTGCAAAATGTCTAAGTATAGAGGTATTCACATTTAAATGGGCATTGGGTTATTACCCAAATGCCCTTGAACTAAGCTAGATAAATTGGGCAAAATTTGTACTGGTCTCGGCCAATTTACACTAAGGTGCACCTAGGCATGTCACAGCCTAGGCGTGCAGGGCCACTGGAAATGGTCCCCATAGCGAAAAACATCTTTTAAAATTCGAGGCTTATCCTTTCTCCCATTCAATTTTTCCCTCTGAATCAGAATATGAAGTCGTTTTTTCAAAATGATGCACAGTTTTTGAGATATTCGATAAATACACTTATAAGGCATTCCAAACCGCACGAGGGGTATTACAACTAGTATGAAAGAAACCCCATTATTCGTTGTATTTGGTTTGGTATCGCTCAATAATAACATCCAAACATAACTCAACAGTCCAGTCTATGAAGCTTCTGAGCAATAACATCCAAACACAACTCAACAGTCTAGTCTATGAAGCCTCTAAAACATCTGAATAATAGTGCTAGTAATAAACACATGGTTGCCTCTATATAGAAAGAAATAAATCTACACTCGAAACTAGAAAATAAACATAATGTCCTCTAAGAATAAGGAAGGGATCACCGATCAATTGAAAGCAAATAGGTCCTCAACGGGGTGCCTGTTGATGACCGTTAGTACCTGTCTCTGCATCATGAAAAGATGCAGTCCCAAATACACGTCGGTACATAGAATGTACGAGCATGTAAAATGATAAAAAGAAACTTGTAAAGGAAGAATAATATAATATCATATAGCTCAACTCAAGAAGTAGAAAACTCAATCATCATGTCAAGAGTCTAAAGTAAGAATGCAATTTAGACAATGACTACTTATCCATCATCTATGTATCATCCATTCAGAGTACTATCAAGGCCTAAATGGGAGTTTCTCTAATCGACAACCATCACCTATGAGCCTGTGATAATACAATGAAGCAATGTCGTTGCCACATTCATCCAATACCCTGTCGGGAGTATAAGATATCCCATCTGTGGATCCAAAATTAGTAACATCAAGTTCTCATTTTGGGATAATAGGAAGCATCTATTTTTATAGTTCAATCCTCTCTTATACTGACTATGTAGTTATTGAGTTCGAGTTAGACTTGCTATTACTCAAGTTAGTGCTCAATACTCCTCTCAAAACTCAATATGCTTATAAGACGTCAACCCTATGGTTAACTCATTAATGTAGTCTCATTGGATGTTCATCAACTCAACTCATCACATCAACTATCAACCCTTTAGTTATATCATTTTAAGGTTCAACTCTTGACTCATAAGGACTCAATCATGCATCGCTCAATCTCATAGCGTCTAGAAGAACAAAAGTAGAATTAATGCATTTAGGGATTCCATATACTCTTTAGGCTCAAATAATGCTCATGCAGGTAATATACATGAAAATAATAATAAATCATGCTAGGGTTCATGTAATAAGGTAAAATCATTTAATTCAAGTAATTAAATCATAAAAACTATAATCCATGCAAAATTATGAAAGAATACATTAGGTTGTAAGAACATCTTTCAAGAAACAGCGATGGAAGATTCAATTTACTTATATCACCATCAATCCGGGTTAAGGGACACATAGAAGAACAAAATGCATGTTTTGGTAAGTCTTACATACTTGGAAGTTTTGAACCTCGAAGTATCTTAGAAGAATTCTCAAGTTTGTCTTTAATCCCTAGCCTTTTTTCTCTTTTGAAACCTTGCTTCTATGTTTTGAGAGAGTTTTTAAGCATAAAATAATAAATCTAACATGTCTAGGACTTTATTTAGGTGCAAAAACGTTAAACCTAGGCTTAGAAAGGGTGTGGAAAGACCAAATTAACCTTTCTTAAAAAGCTCTCAACAGTCATCTACAGGCCCATTTATGGCCTGTAGAAATTTCCATGGCCCATAGGGACCCTTTCGTAAAGTTTTGGCCCAATTTTGGAGTTTCTGGTTCATTTTACAAGCCCATTTTTTGACTCGTAAAAGGTCCTATTACCCATAGATGGGTTCGTAACTTTCGGGGTCAAAAATTGAAGTTTTAGGACTTTTCTCCACAATTTAGCAGATGAGTCATAATTCATTTTATGTCCCGTAAAAGAGTTCTGTAGAACCACTATACACTTGAAGTCTCCAGTAAAACATCCATAACGTTTGACTCCAAAATCCAAATGAGGTGAAACCAGTTGCGTTGAAAGCTAATTCAAAGGGCTTTCATTTGGTAGATCATTGGACACCTATTCTTTGTGCGCTAAGGATTAGTATCATTTAACTTTGGTCCTTGCATAATCCAACACTATAAACAATTTATAGAAAGGTTTTGAACTCGACTAACTACTTGAGGTCTCTTATGACCCTAATACACTTCGCACATATAAGAATAAGGCTTGCAACATAGGTATATGTGAGGATAGATTTATGGGGTGTCATAATATCTCCTCCTAGGATCATTCGTCATCGAATGATGAGTAACTAGGAGACGCATCCAGAAGGAACCGAAATACTGAGATACTCAAACACTTATACTTCAGAAATCAACCTCACTTAGATTTGGAATTGAAAGGATACCTCTAACATCATCATTAGGCACAAATACAATTGAAGACATGCATACTCAAAGACTCAATAAGAAAATCAACTCAACAATGGAAAAGTAACTCAGAGAGTAGAAATGAATTATTACCATCATTTTCATCATTAGAAAGCACGAATAGGTGAGGGTATCTGGCCTTTGTGTCGTCTTCAGCTTCCCATGAAGCCTCTTCAATGGATTGACTTCTCCACAACTCCTTTTGTAGATGCAACCTCTTTGGTTCTCAACTTATAGACCTAACGATCAAGGATTTGGACTGGGATCTCTTCATAACTCAAATTATCCTTCACTCAAATGCTTTCAACTAGCACAACCAAGAATGGATCTCCCAAAGACTTCTTAAGCATAGAAATATGGAAGAATGGATAGACGGCCACTAACTCTGGTGGTAACTCTAACTCATAAGTCACATTGACCTCTCTCTTTATGATTTGATAAGGGTAAATCTACCTCAAACTCAACTTTCCTTTCTTTTTGAATCTCATCATCCCCTTCATGGGTGATACTACCAAATACACCCAAATATTGACCTCAAGCTCCAAGTCTCTCTTCTTAACATTAGTGTGGGATTTTTGGTGACTCTGAGTTGTTCTTAATCTCTCTTGGATGATCTTTACCTTCTTCATAGCTTGGTGAACTAGATCTGGCACAAACAATCCAGCTTTACCTACCTCGAACCATCCAATCGGTGATCTATATCTCCTCGCATAGAGGGCCTCATAAGGAGCCATTTGGATGATCAAATGAAAGTTGTTGTTGTAGGAAAACTCAATAAGAGGAAATTGGTCATCCCAATTACCTTTGAAGTCAATGACGCAAGGTAGAGGCAAATTAAAAGTTAACCTCCAAGGTTTGTATCATCCGCTCTACTTGACCATCAATCTGAGGGTGAAAAGCAGTACTAAGTTTCAGCTTTTAACCTAGGCCTTTCTGAGAGGACTTCCAGAATTGGGCAGTGAATCAAGCCCCTCTATTTGATATGATAGGAAAAGGAACTCTGTGCAATCTTATGTATAACAGGGCATAATCCTCTATAGTGTCTATCTTCTTTACCGCTAATAAGTGTGCAGATTTTGTCATTCGATCAACTATCACCCAAATTGAGTCATGTTATTTGTGGAACCTCGATAAGCCTATGACAAAATCCATGTCAATCGCCTCCCATTTCCACTCTGAAATCTCAAAATTTTGAGCTACTCCACATGACCCACTTTAAATTGTTGGCGATTCGGGCACTTAGAAACGAACTCAGCAATATGTTTCTTCATTCTACTCCACCAGTAGACTTCTCTCAAGTCATGGTACATCTTGGTAGACCCTGGATAGATGGAATATCTAGAACTGTGGGCCTCTGCCGTGATCCTTCCTCGAACATCATCAATATCTTGAATGCACAATTTGCCTTGATACCTCAATACTCCATCTTCCCCTTTGGCGAAAGCCATCACTTTCTGCTTATGCATATCTGCCTTCAACTATAACAAAACAGGATCTTGATATTTTTTCTCCTTCACCTCTATTACTAGAGATGATTTAAACTCATTATGCATAAGAAATCCTCCTTCACCCAATTCATCTAGTTAAACTCCCAATCGTGGTAGTCGGTGAACCTTTTTGGCCAACTCTTTTTTCTCTTCTTCCACATAGGCGGTGCTCCCCATGGAAAACCTGCCAAGAGCATCAACAATTACATTACCTTTACCTAGATGGTAGAGGATGCTCATGTTGTAGTCTTTGAGCAACTCAAGTCATCTCCTTTGGCTCAAGTTAAGGTCTTTCTAGGTTAAGACGTATTCCAAGCTCTTGTGGTCTATGAATGCATCCACATGCTCTCCATATAAGTAGTGGCTCCAGATCTTGAGTACAAACACCACCGCAACTAATTTTAAGTCATGAGTTGGATAGGTCCTCTCATGGATCTTAAGTTGCCTAGAAGTATAGGCTATGACCTTACCTCCCTGCATCAGTACACATCCCAATCCCAATTTAGACGCATCAGAATAGATCACAAATCATCAGTCCCTTCAGGTGGAGTCAGCACTGGTGTAGTCGTTAATCTAGATTTCAACTCTTGAAAACTCTTTCCACACTCATCGAACCACTGAAACTTAACTTTCTTTTGAGTTAGCTTAGTCAATGGCGAGGATAAAGAAGAGAATCCTTCAACAAATCTGCGGTAGTAACCAGCTAAACCTAGGAAACTCCTTATGTCAGTTGGAGAGGTGGGTCTAGGCCAGTTTAACTGCCTCAACCTTTTGCATATCCACTTGAATACCATCACCCGAGACAACATGACCTAAAAAGGATACTGACTTAAGCTAAAACTCAAATTTTGAAAATTTAGCATACAACTCCTTATTTTTGAGGGTCTGAAGAACAATTCTGAGGTGAACGACATGCTCTTCCTCATCTTTAGAGTACACAAAAATATTATCGATGAATACAAATCATGAACAAATTAAGGTGCAGTCTAAAGACTCTTTTCATCAAGTCTATTAAAGTGACAAAAGCATTTGTCAATCCGAAGGACATTACTAGAAACTCAAAGTGACTATATTGGGTTTGAAAAGCCATCTTTGGAATATCACATTCTTTTACTTTCAACTGGTGATAGCCTGATCTGAGGTCTATCTTAGAGAAAATAGTGGCACCCTGAAGGTGGTCAAACAATTCATCAATCCTTGGAAGGTGATATTTGTTTTTGATGGTTACCTTATTTAACTGCCAATAATCTACACACATCCTGAGGGAACCATATTTCTTTCGTAAAAATAAGACCGGAGCACCCCATGGTGAGACACTCGGCCTGCTAAATCCCTTAACCAAGAGATCGTTTAAGTATTCTTTCAGTTCTTTCAACTCTGCGAGAGCCATCTTACATGGCAAAATATAGATTGGCTGAGTATCGGGGTGAACATCGATTCCAAAGTCAATCTACTTATCAGGAGAGACTCCAGGAAAATCATTAGAAAAGATATTAGGAAACTCATTGACAACTAGAACTGACTCCAAAGGTGGAGACTCTACATCATCAGCCTTAACTTGCATGAGATGATAGATACATCCTTTTGAGGTTAGCCTTCTAGCCTTAAGGTAGTAATAAACTTAACCTTAGGTACCATAGAATCGCCTTTCCACTCTATTACATGCTCATTTAGAAATTAGAATTTGACAGTTCAGGTTCTACAATCGACAGAGGCAAAACAGACTTGAAGCCGTCCTTCCTAAGAATCACATCAAAGTCGACCATCTCTAACTCAACTAAGTCTGCCAAAGTTTCTTTATGATTGATAGACACCATGCAATCTCTATATATCCTTTCAGCTAGAATGGACTCACTAATAGGATTTAAAATACTAAAGGGCTCAAGAAGACATTCAGGAAAGATCTCAAACTTCTTGCCACATATGGAGTTACAAATGATAAGGTAGAACCTGGGTGAAGAATAGCATACGTATCATATGAAAAGACTCGAAGCATACCCGTGACAACATCTGGTGTGACTTTTTGATCCTATCAATTTCCCATCGCATACAAATTATTTGTAACCCCGCCCGTATTAGTTGTGGTGCCACTCTGTGTTACTGCTGAAGACTAAGCTTTACTACCTCCATCACTGCTCCTCCTCATTAGGCACTCATTCTAGAAGTGACCAGTTTGTCCGCACCTATAACAAGTATTTCTGCCCTCACGACACTCACCTAGATGGAGTTTACCATACTTTCCAAATGGTGGTTTCCCCCTCGAACCTTGGGTGACACTGGCTTGGGATTGAGAACCCTAAGCTCTAAAATTTTTCTAGCCCTGAGATTTTTGTTCATACTTGTTACTCGGAGTTGGTACACTTGCTAAGAAAGATGTATAATTCAAAGACCTCTTATAAAAATAGGGCTTGTCCCCCTTACATTGCTTCTGCTGGCTAGGCTCATGCTCTGCTGGCTAGGCTCATGCACTGCTGACTTATCCTTTTTGCTCATGTTCTCCTCCCTATTCCTCTTCTTATTTCCCTCAAGTTGTTGCGCATAGATCATAAGCCTAGAGATGTCTACGTCTGGAATCAGCAATGTCAATTTGCACTACTTTTTCACATGTTGCCTAAGCCGGATATGAACTTCTTCATTTTAGACCTTACATCGGGGAGTATTTCTGGAGCATACTTGGATAGTTGTATGAATTTGAGGCTATATTCTTTAGCAGTCATCCCTTTTGGCTTCAAATTAACAAACTTCTCAACCTTTACTTCCCTTAACTCTAGTGGAAAGAAATGACCAAGAAAGGTACCCTCAAAGTCATCCCAAATGGCAGGCTCAGCATCCTCACCTCAGCTTTCTTCCCATTGATTGTACTAGACATTTTCCATATCCTTGAGTTGATAGGAAGCAAGTCCAACTCCCTCTGTTTCAGTCGCATGCATAGCTTTTAACACTTCCCACTTCTCCTAAGTAAAGTTTTGGGGGTCTTCCTCAAACTTGGGATGATTTTAGGTGCGACCCCAATCGGCTATTCGGTATATTGATAGTTCCAGGGAAAAGGCGATAAGATGCGGTATCGAGACTAGTGATGTACTAGCCCTATGAAGACTGGCAGGTTCATCCTCAAAACATTTCTAAGTCTAGTAACAGCAGTCGGCTCTAGGGAGTTAGAGCTAGGAGTCAGTGAGCTTTGATTCCCACTCTAAGCAACTACTAGCTGGGTGAGCATGGTGATAGCTCTTCTGAGATCTGCTTCTGTGGTAAGATCAGGTGTGGTAGTGGGCGCCTTAATGGCTATAGCAAGTCGACCTTTACCCCTTGTCTCCGTCTGAAGAGCCACCTATGAAGTGGGGTTCTCGGCATTACTAGCTAAAGCATTTCTCTAGATCACAGTGTGTGTTAGAGGCATGATATGCAAGCACGTAATGTATGAGTTAGAAAATAACTTTGTAGAGTTTTTAACTCAATTTTCCTAATGTCCTATAGCCTCCTTCTTATAAAGTATGATGCACAATTGATAATAGCTTTGCAGAATACAAGGAAGTGAAGCAATTCCTAATGTCCTATAGCCTCCTACTCATAAAGTATAGTGTACAATACAACCATAAAAAAGACTCTACTAGACTGGCTTTATAGACTCTGTTGGACTCTTGAACCTGATACCAAGTTTGTCATGCCCCGAGAGGATACCCTTGGCACGACTGACACTCAAAGACTATTGCTAGCCCCTAATCGAACCACTCAGTCTCACCACATTCATTCAGTCATAACTAACAGTGGAAAACATCAATCGAGCAAAATACTCAAAGAAAATGAATTACAACTGATAAAAAAGGGGCCAAAGGCCAAACAAGCTATCCATCATCTAAGTAAGACTAGTATGAAGAAACTAGTCAATAATAACATCCAAACACAACTCAAAAGTCTAGTCTATGAAGCCTCTAAAACATCTAAATAATGGTGCCAATGACAAACCCATGGCTACCCTCTGAATAGAATGAAATAAATCTAAACTCAAAGCTAGAAAAGAAACATAATGTTATTCGAGAATAGGGGAGGGCTCACCAATCAATTGAAGGCAAATAGGTCCTCAATAGGGCACCTGTTAATTACCGCCAGTACCTATCTCTGTATCATGAAAAGATGCAAGAATAAATGGATGTTAGTACATGGAATGTACGAGCATGGAAGATGGTAGAAAAAACATGTAAAGGAAAAATAACATCAACTCATATAGCTCAACTCAAGAAGTTGGAAACTTGATCATCATTACAAGTGTCTAAAGTAAAAATGCAATTTAGACAATGACTACTCATAAATCATCTATGTATCATCCACTCAGAGCACTATCAAGGCCTAATTAGGAGTTTCACTAATCGATAACCATTACCTATGTGCTGGTGATAATACAACAAAGCGATGTCATTACCACATCCATCCAATAACCAAACGGGGTTATAGGACATCCCATCAGTAGATCCAAAATCTATAACATCAAGTCTTTATTTTGGGATAATAGGAAGCATCTGGTTTTATGGTTCAATCATCTCCTATGTCACCTATGTAGTTATTGGGTTCAATTTAGATTTACTCTTACTTAATTTGGTGCTCATACTTCTCCCAAGTCTCAATTAGCTTATAAGACATCAACACTACATTTAACCCATTCATCTAGTCTCATTGGACGTTCATCAATTGAACTTATCACATCAACTATCAACCCTTTAGTTGCATCTTTTTAAGGTTCAGCTCTTGACTCATAAGGACTCAATCATGCATTGCTCAATCCCATAGCATCTAAGGAGAACAAATGTAGAATTAATGCATTTAGGGATTCCATATACTCTTTAGGCTCAAATTATGCTCATGCATGCTCATATAAGTAAAATACGTGAAATAATAAGACATCATGCTAGGGTTCATGTAATAAGATAAAATCACCTAATTCAAGTAATAAAATCAGAAAAACTGTAATTCATGCTGAATTATGTAGGAATATATTAGGGTTTAAGAACAACTTTCAAGAAATATCCTTAGCGGGCTTGGGACTGACCATCAATCTAGGTTATAGGGAACATGGAAGAACATACTCCATGTTTTAGTTAGCCTTACATACGTGGAAGTTTTGAACCTTGACGTATCTTGGAAGAATTCTCAATTTTTCCTTTAATCCCTAGCGTTTTTCTCTTTTAAAACCTTGCTTCTACAATTGAGAGAGTGTTTAAGCATAAAATAATAAATTTGACATGTTTAGGGCTGCGTAAAAATATGAATCTTAGGCTTAGAAAGGTTGGGAAAAGACCAAAATAACCTTTCTAAAAAAGCTGTCAAAAGTCATTTTTAGGCCCATTTTTGGCCCGTAGAAAGTTCCACGGCTCGTATGGACTTTTTCATAATGTTTTGGCCCAATTTCGGAGTTTCTGGTTCATTTGACGAGCCCAATTTATGACCCGTAGAAGGTTCTATGACTCGTAGATGGGTTCACAAAGTCAGGGGCCAAAAATTAAAGTTTCAAGACTTTTTTCCATGATTTAGCATATGAGTCGTAAAGGGGTTTTGTAGAACAACTCTGCACTTAACAGTCTCTAGTAAAACGACTATAACTTTTGACTTCGTACTCCAAATGAGGTGAAACCAGTTGCGTTGGAAAGATAATTCAAAGGAATTTTATTTGGTAAGTGAAGGGTCACCTCATTCTTTGTGTGTTAATACTTATGATCATTTAAAGTTGATCCTTTCATAATCCATTACTAGAAACTCAATTTATAGGAAGGTTTTGAACTTTACTAAGTACTAGAGGTCTCTTATGACCCTAATACACTTCCCACATATAAGAATGACGCTTGAAACATAGGTATATGTGAGGATAGAGTTATGGGGTGTCACAAGTGTCATGTTGATGACTGACCTGATTCCTTCTATCCCAACATTCAGAATACTTCCCAAGACTTTTTCATTCAGAAATATTCTTTTATCTTGCACAACAGACTCTACACTACTTCCTTCTCATGTAAATCAAGGACTGGCCACTGGAACAAGTGGGACCAATCCTATATTGTAATGGCATCAACTAGATCACTTATACCTGGTCTTCCAGCAAACATAGGATCACACACTGGACCACTTAAAGCCTTTTGGGTTCTCAAGATTTCACTTTTTCCTCCTTTATCAGTTCTTGTGAGGGACCAGGTCCCTCAGACAAATCTTTACTGAATGTTTCCTCTAACTTAGCAACACATTTTCCTTTGTCCTCCTATTTCCTACCTTTTAAAGTGCTTTTGAAAGTACTATACTTCCTTGAACGTCTTCTCGTTCTTGGCTTTGAGTTGTCCTTTGTTAATACATGCTTCCTTCCCTTTCTAACCACAACCACTAGTTCTTCATCTTCACTGGATTCATCTTCTACGGAAACATCAATAATATTGGTGTCATCTAGCAAATCTTTAACCACAACTCTCCTCCTCTTTTGTCTACTCTCAATAGTTCTGGACTTATTTGCCTTCATTGCATCACTTAGCAGTTTTCTTTGAGAACTTCTGGTAACACTGGCACAAGGTCCTTTCTTTTCTTTTGATTCAAAGTTTTCCTTTCCCTTCATAGATAGAGTTATATTTCTTCTTTGAATAGACCCAATCAGAGGTACATTATCTTCATCATCAGCATCACTATCAGTTCCCATGCTAGGAAAGACCTCAAAAGTTGAAGTTTGATAAAAACGAGGTTAAGCATTGACAGACTTTTCTCCAAAATCCTTTTCTCCCTCTTATATCATCATTGCTTTAACAATAAAGTGATCTAGATTTTCATCTCTAAAATAAGCCAAACTTTGAACTACTAATTCGTCATTAGCAGCTAAAATGTTTAATTCAAACCATCTATCCATAGGGAGATCTTCATTGAAGTTTTGTTCAAACACACCTAATAAAGAGGGACCAGATTGGAATGTTGAAACAGGCACAAGATCACTCTCTACTTGTGAACTAATTATGATGGAGAGATTAGGAGCAGATGTCTGGGAAGGATTCAAATCTACCAAGGATGGAGGAATCAAAATCTTCACTGGAGGACTTAGAAAGGCTTGCGATTGGGAAGAAGACAAACTAGGGTTTTCACTTCGAGTGATGTGCTCTTCGACAATGGGGGTGACATATGTAGGATTAGGCAAGGTGCATCTATGCTAACAGATTGTTCTTCGGGAATTGAAGAAGTAGAAATAGTAGGGTTTCCAAGATTTGACATGGTGCAATTTGTTAGGAAGAGAAAAAAGTAAGAGTTTGAGACGGCTTGGAGAAGGAAAACAAATAAATAAGGGAAAAGAAGATGAAAAAGGAAAGATTTTATAGAATGGAGGAAGTGTATCAGGTCTCAAAAAATAAGTCCTATCAAATTAAAGCGATTTGACAATAGTCAAAAAAAGGAGACATGACATGTGGCAGTCACATCTATTCTATGCCAAATTCAAAACAATAGGTAGAATGCAAGCCTGAGTAAGGACAGGGATGGCAATGAGATGGGGCGGGGTGGGTTATTATACTTGCAGGGCGGGGTGGGTTTTTGTACTTGCGGGGCAGAGCGAGGCGGGGCGGGGCGGGGCGGGGCGGGTATAGATTTTATTTGAGAAAGAATATGTGGGGCAGGGCGGTTGCATTTAGTTTTTTTTTTTTTGAATTTCCATACAAAATTGAAGGTGTTTGGAGATAGATACTATGTATATGTAAAAAGAAAGAGAAAACAAATAGAAACAGTAACTTTTCCCCACTTTTATAATTATTTGGGCCCAAATGGCATGAAACTTTATCTTATTTTTGAGAATTTTCTACTGTAGGACAAAATAAGACTCCAAATTAGTATTTTTACTAGAGACTTTCGAGTAATTGCCCACCATAATAATTAAAAATACCATTTTTCTAATGGCGTTGTATTTCATATGAAAAAGTTTAATTAAAATACAAATAATTTTAATTATTTGTATGACTATTTTGCACTAGTCCAGCAAAGGGCCAAACAAGGCTTACAAAATTAACACAAAATTTTGTATGGTTGGAGCGAACATGTTTAAAAGTTTTGCGGGGTGGGTTAATGCAGGGTGGGGGTGGGTAAAAAATAAATTATTATGTTATATGGAGTGGGGCGGGGTGAGTGAAATCCTTGCAGGTTTATGCGGGTCTTGCCCCGCACCCATACCATTGCCATCCCTAAGTAAGGACCTAGTCCCACCTTGTAACATGAATGCAAACTACCTTGGTTTCCCATTTTCTTTCCTAGTTTTGTTCAAAATACTATGTTTACCTAGAATAGGTACAAGGATGAGTTTATCATACAATTATGCATGATACAAATAAGGATACTCGCTTTCCAAAAATCATAGTCATCAGGAAAATTGTTGAAGAAAGGTTAGATCATCGTGAAATCTTCAGTAGTCCAAACTTCAAACGAGTCTTCTCAAACAAGTCTTTACTTAAGGGATTTGTGAAGATATCCGCAATTTACTCATCACTTTTGCAGAATTGCATAGCAATATTTTCCTTCTCCACATTATCTCTCAGAAAATGATATTCCACATCAATGTGCTTAGTCCTCTTGTGATGAACTGGATTCTTCGTCATGTTAAGAGCACTTGTGTCATCACATAAAAGCAGAATTAAGTTGGTAATTACACCAAAATCCTTGAGTTTTTGTCTAATCTACAATACTTGAGCACAACAAGAAGCAGCTACCACATGCTTAGGTTCTACAGTTGAAAACAACAACAACAACATACCCAGTATAATCTCACTAGTGGGATCTGGGGAGGGTCGATTGTACGCAGACCTTACCGCTACCTCATAGAAGTAGAGAGGCTGTTTCCTAAGGTTCTATAGTTGAAAGAGCAACTGAATTTTGCTTCTTAGTCTCTCAGGACACAAGACATAGCCCAGGAAATGAGTCACTCCAGTGGTACCCAATAGAATTTGCATCAGCATATTCCACCAGTTCAAAAGAATCACCTACAGAATAATATAGGACTAGGTCCCATGTCTTTTTCAATTATCTCATAATTCTTTTTCCCCCACTCGTGGGATTATACTGGATATGTTGTTGTTGTTGTCATAATTCTTTTAGCAGCTTTCATATGTGATTCTTTTGAACTTGCTTGGAACCTTGTATACATACCAACACTAAACACAATATGAGGATGACTTGTTGTGGGGTACAACAAGGATCTAATAATTTCCCTTTACATGGTTTCATTAACTGAAGAATCAGGTTCATCCATATCCAAACTAGAGTTAGTTTCTATTGGAGTATCTATCGGCTTTGCATCCTCCATTTGAAACTTCTTCAACAACTCATTGATATATTTCTCTTGACAAATTGAGGTTCCATTTGATGATTGCTTAATTTGCAATTCAAGAAAGAAGCTCAACTCTCTCATCATGCTCATTTCAAACTCATCTTTCTCCCCCACAAACTATCTTTAATAACTTTATTCAGACATATAACAAGTCATAGAATTTATAATACTAGATAGATCATATAAGTGATTATGTTTCTGTCAATTCTGTCATAAAAACAGTAAGGGGTTGACTAATTCATGATTTTTCTAACTTAAAACATCTTTCATATATCACTGCTACATTAAAATACACATAATAAAGTCTAGAAGTACTTTTTTATTTTGCATATGATACAATAAAATATGATCTCATAAAATTTACATAAAATATTAAAAATATTTACCATATTACTTAATAATTTGAGGAAAAAATGGGGGTGGGGGGGGGGGGGGGGTGGAGGCAGAACTTATAAGTTGAGAAAAATTAATACTACTTGCTGAGTATGTATATAAGATGTTTGATGAGCAAAATTAAATGTAAAGCCATCATTATTGTAAATTGATATACTAAATGATGGAAAACAAAAGGTTTGGCAACATCTAACAATTAGTATTTTATATTTAATAAATATCACTAAGCTACATAACTATTAATTAATTTTTAAACTGGCTATATTCATCAGAACGTGAAATGTTTTGTATGTTAAATAAATACAAAGAAATCATATCCAATAGACATCATGAAAAATAGAAGCAACGAAGTTGATTTCCCATTATTAATGATCATAGAAAGTATTACTCCCTCTGTCTCATATTAATTGAATTTGTGAGTCAATATACGTATATTAAGAAAAGCATTCAAAAGCAAATTCTAACTATACTTTCCATTATTACCTTTTGTGGAGTCATAAATATGTAATGCAATTTGTCTCTAAGAAAATATAAACTTCAATAAATTAAAGGGCAAATATGGAAAAAGTTTCAAACATTCATCTTGAACTTTGAATATTTTAATTATTTTGAATCTTGAAAAAAGTTTCAAAAATACAATTAATTTGGGATAGAAGGAGTAGTAAACAACGACTTGGATTTTTTCTTTATTTGTAAATTTGATTGAGATAAAAGAGATAAGTAGTTCACAGTATATTTTGTCCCATAAGTCATAGCTCACATCTAACATTCTTGAATCTACAAGTCACCGGATATACATACGCTACTAACACTATTTTTTATAATATAAAGGGAACCAAGATAATCACTCAATTATAGATGTTTTTCATATGACAGTACTATTTCGCAATTATATTATACTACTAGTAAAACAAATTATATTTGATACGAGACATTCATTTGAAAATATCAAGAGAGGAATGATTTTAGGGACTTCCCATTTTGAGTGTAGTATAATCCAGCCAAACTGACTCCAATTGTTTAAGAATTATACAAAAATCAAAATTTACATTATAAAAGTTTACTATTACACAGACTACTATGATACTATGAGACCTATCAGAAGAACAACTATACATTATTAGAATTTATTTCGTAAAGTTGTTAACTCGCCATATAAGAGTCTTCACATGAAAAAAGAACATGTTAAAAAGATATGTCACAAAACCTCATTTGTATTGACGCAATACAACACAAGTTTTGATCAACGGCCTTCAAAACTATCACATTGTGTTTATCGCATCACATCTTGTTTATCCCTGTAATTTAAAGATTAGCTCATAAGTTCTTAGGATAAAATTTTAGTAATTTATTTTCATATGAAAAATCAAACACTTATAAGTCAATTAAAGAATTGAGCATAATATATGTGATTAGTAAGCAATCAAGAGTGTTATGTTGTTTAAACCAAATTCAATTACATAGCATTGCCACTAAAAGAAAACGTAAAAGAAAAAGCATACACGTGGAATGAAGAAATATGAATTGTTGGGGATTGCAATATATAGCAGTTTCTTTTTAGAATATTTCATTTACTTTCATATTTAGATAAATGAATTTATGGTGAAAATTTTTATGTTACTTAAAGTGTATAATAACGATAGCAATTGAAGAGACAAGCTAATGAAGGAGGATTTGCCCATTCTCCTGTTGAAGTCCTTGAGGATTATTGATGAAACTTCAAAGGCATTCTTCCTTCCCCCAATAACAATGCATCCAGCATTGCTCCTTGACTTGAGTGGAGTTGATAGATGTCTTCAGTAATTCTTATCAAAGGCAAAATCTGATTGTGGTAATCTCTGGATCTTATTATGATAGAAAGAGAAAAGTTTGTATAGCATAACATATCCATGAACGAGTGGTGTTATTTGTAGGATCAAGGACCACATATGTTCCAACCATGCCTGCACCAACCAGATGTACGGTTGCTACGAAGTTGTGGAAGAAGAAGATAAGACACATGTATAAAGAGGAATAACAGTTTTCGACATTCAAAAACACTTATGACGAAAACTGAATGCTAATGGAATTTCTCATGTATATCTGAAAAGAATTGCTAATTATTTGAATAATTAGCTTTATCTAAGTCATGAGGACGACAAAGCTGCAAGTCAATAATCAATGTTAAAAGAATTGGGGCCAGAAGAAGAGATTAAAATGTGGACAATTGAACTCTTACCAACAAAAAGTAAAATGGCAGCATATGTTCATCATTACTGCTACCTATAAATGCTACTGATGGGAAAACAACGTTGTGCCGTTTTACTCATAAATGCACTGTTTCTGAATGCACCAAATTGAAAAGAACAGCAGCAGTCGCATTGAAACAGAGATGTCGAATGTAGTGGAAAAGATTGCAATGGAGAAGATGAAAGAGAGAAGTGAAGAGTACCAGCCAAGCAAATGCGATCATGGAAGCCATGGCTGAAAATCAAGATACCATTTTGTTACACCAAGTCAAAAATATAGAATTTTTAACAAAATTCAAGACTACCATTATCACACACAAAGTCATCAAGATAGAATTTTTTACAAAAATAATTAAGATACCATTTTGCTACACAAAGTCGTCAAGATAGAATTTTTAAGAAAAATGAAGATACCGTTTGTATAAGAAGAGGCAGAAAATGTTGCCGGCAGTAATGGGGTTTGTGGATTATGTTCCATTCCACCAGCCATGGTGTTATTTTTTTCTCCTTGTATTCCTCGTAATATATATTATAAGTATAATGAATGGTTGTTTTCTTGTTTTTTCAATTTGTTTTGGCGTGTACTCCAACTATGTGAGTAAGCAAAACTGTTTAGCATTTGTTTGCCTTATTCCTTTTTTTCTGCACGTCATCTAAACTTCTTTCTATTTTTTCTCCACCCAATATTCAACATCACATAAACAGCAATAATTTTAGAGCCTAATTAGAAAACGTGGATACAATATATTCATTATGAACCGTAACTATCGTTCTACAGGAAAACATATAGACTGCATTATCGAAATGTTGAGTCCAGGAACTTCAGTGCATTCTAAAGTTTTGATGATTAACAAACTAATCCAAGGAACAGATAGATTATCAGGCTATTGTGCTTAAGCCAATTGTGGAGAACAACATGTAAAGCTGTTGTGGTTGATAAGATGTCTATCAGACTTATACTAAAGGACCACTGGTCCATGGGACATATTAATAGCAGAACAAAAGAAAGTTGTCCAAGGTTAAAACACAAATTTTTCAAGTAATTCTTAGATTGAATATTCTCTAGTTGAAAAAGATTCTCCTTGGCTTCTTGTGCAAGAATATACAGCAAACCCAGACGTGGGACCTGATAGATTAGTTCTATAGTTCTCTAGTTTGAGTGTGTTGTATTGTGTTCCAAATTGTAAGATCATTCCTAAACTATAAAAGTAAGTGATTAGCTTTTGTTCAAGTTTTTTCAAGTGTTGTGTGTGCCTTATAGAGAGCATTGTAGTCTTAAGGCGTGTTTGTAATTTTAGTCTAATTGCTCAGGTGTTGTGGGTTAGACTGAAATAGGCTTTGTGGGTATTCATTGTTTGTACTTGTTGTGCAAGTTGTTGGTGTTGTAAGGGAAAGTAGAGAAATAACGAGTGTGTTGTATTTCTTTACTTTGCTCTTTAGTGGATTTGGTTGGTAAATCATATGGTGATCGGTCGTGGTTGTTTCCTTCTTTGAGCAAGTAGTTTTTCCACGTAAATATTATTGGGCATTTGTTCTCTATCATTATTTTCTTTTAAGTTTTTAGCTTATGGTACTTTGAGGGACCTGATCTGTTATCACGCTAGGAGCATGCTAACTCAACAACTAGTATCAGAGCGGGGATCTCTATTAGATTCATACCTTGAGATTTTTTGTAAAAATGGTTGCTTCACTTAATTTGGAGGAAGGACAATCATCCACAAGACCATCAAGATTCAATGGAAAGTACTACGGTTGGTGGAAAGGCCGCATGCATGGCTTTTTAATGGCTGAAGAGAGTGAACTTTGGGACATTGTCCTAGATGGACCTTACATTCCAATGACTGAGGCGAAAGAAGATGATACTACCAAATCTGTTCCAAAAACTAGACAACCATACACTGAGGCTGACAGGAAGAAAAAGCTGATTGTTTGGCATGAGAGTTGAGGAGTACAACCAGATCTCAGCTTGTGAGTCTGCAAAGGAGATCTGGGATTGCCTGAAGAATGCACACGAAGGAACTGAGAAAGTGATAGATTCCAAAGTAGACAAGTTGACATCACAGTATGCGGACTTTATCAAGCATGAAAAAGAGACTATACAGGAAATAAAGACCAGTTTCTCAGCAATAACCAATGAGCTCAAGTGTTTGGGAGAACCCATTAGTTAAAGCAAACAAGTTCGAAAGATTGTGCGAGACCTTCTAAAGTCATGGGAGAGAAAGGTGGATGCCATTACTGAGTCAAAGGACCTGAAAACTCTGAATATGGATGTTCTAATAGGCATACTTCGTACACATAAGTTGAACAAGACACATGATACTTCCAAGAGAGAAGGGAAGAAAGACAAAACCTTGGCACTAAAGACTGACCAAAGTAATGAGGAGATTGATGGTATAGATATGGCTTATCTAACCAAGAGGTTCTAGAAGTATATTAGAAAGACTCATGGTTTAACAAAGAAGGGAAATGTTGGTAGGCCTCATGAAGGTGCTGATCTGTTTCATGGCTGTGGAAAACCTGGTCACTTTATCAGACAGTGCCCTCATGGAAAAGGTGATTACAAAGATGGACAAAAGGCTAGAAAAGATAGAAAGAAGAACCAGGTTCCAAATAAGTACAAGAAAAAGGCAGCTACTGACAGGATAATGATCAAGGCACTAGGAGTCTCGGGAAATTCTTCCAGTGAGTCTGAAGAAGAATAATAACTTGAGGATTCATCTATGCTTGCACTGAAAGATGATGATGAAATCTATGATGGCCTGTTTGCTTTTATGGCCCAATCAAATAATGAAGAAGATGATGATGAAGAGGTAACACTACTAAACCTTAAAGATAAATTAGATATTTATTCTACTAGAAAGTTGAAGAACTAGCATGTGTTCCTATTGATTCTATCTATGAATTGGCGGCTGAGAAGGACCTGCTAAATAATAGTGTAGAAGTATCACAAGATGAGAAAACTATGTTAATTACTCAAGTTTCTGACCTTGAGGTTAAGGAAGTAGTCCTTGAGACTTAAAAAAGGGAATTACTGAAATTGATAAAAGCTGAAGGTCAAACTGATGCTAAACTAAAGAGAAAGATTAGTGAAAATGAACTTAAATTGGAAGAAAAAACGAAGGAGGCTGAATTAAATTGAATTTAGGCTTAGAAAGAAACTTGGTGATGGAAAAGGACCTGACGAAAGTCAAGGAGGACTTGAACAAGTCACTAAAGTGGACTGCTTCTTTCAAACTTTTAGGAGACATGTCCTGTAGCTGGAATTCTGAGGAAAGGAGATTGGGGTATGTCAATAAAATTGACCCACCCTATAATCCACATAACAAGTATATGTCTATTGTTGACAATCTTCTATACTTGCACTGTGGGAGAAATGGTCATTTCAAAGACAACTGTGAAGTCCTGAGGAGAACCTTGTCCAAACAGAAGTCTGTTCACTCAAAAAAGTAAGATATGTTAGAAGAATCATGTCCTAAACCTTAGAAAAGGACTGGATCTCTGCCTCTTTGGACCAAAAAATTGTAATTAGGCCTCTATCTACTTATTGGAAGCTCAAATTGAAATGAGTTCCTAAAACTAACTTCTAATAACTTGCTGGAAAATTTGGGAGGAGGCAGTTAGTGCTGGTACATGGATAGTGGATGCTCAAAGCACATGATTGGAAGGACTAAAAACTTCCTCACATTAAATGAGTTTGAAGGAGGTAGTGTTTCTTTTGGTGGTGGTCAAAAAGGTTATATCATGGCCATAGGAAAGATTGGAAAATGTTTTAAGAAGGCTATTGAGGATGTGTACTATGTTGAAGGATTAAAGTATAGTCTTCTTAGTGTATCTCAAATCTGTGACAAAGGGAATAAAGTCAGGTTTTTATTAGACAAGTGCGCAGTTACAAACTTATCAACAAAGGAGGTGGTGGTGACAACAATAAGATGCAGGAATATATATGTGGCAGACTTAGGGAAAAAAAAGTAGGATAATCTAACCTTCTTAAAGGCTCAGGATAACACCTGTGACTTGTGGTGCAGAAGATTGGGTAATATCAATCCCTTTTTACTGAACAAATTGGTATCTAAGGATCTAGTTCGTGGCTTAGCTTATGTGACTTTTAGAAGTTCCAAAGTTTTTGCGGCTTATGCTCAAGGAAAGCAGACAAAGGAATCATTTAAGTCCAAACATGAAATAAGTACCTCTAAACCCATTGAGCTTATTCATACTGATCTTTGTGTTCCTGTTAAGGTTCAAAGTAGAGCTAGAAAGAAATATATCATGGTGGTAGTTGATGATTACCCAAGATACACTTGTGTTAAATTCTTGAGATATGAAGTTAAAGTTGTTGAACTGCTAATCAATCTCATCAAACAGATTCAGAATCAGTTAGGTAACAAAATTGTTAGGATCAGGTCTGACCATGACACTGAGTTTGAAAATTCAACACTAGATGGGTTCTGTGTAGAAAATGAAATCCACCACAATTTTTCTGCTCGAGAACTCTCAGCAAAATTGAGTGGTGGAAAGGAAAAATAGAACTCTTCTGGAGATTGGAAGGACCATGTTGATTGACTCTGGATTGGCAAAGAATTTTTGGGCTAAGGCTGTCAACACTGCTTGTCACGTGATCAATGGATGCCTGATATGGTCTCTCAAAAACAATACTCCATATAAACTCTTATTTGGAAGGAAGCCTAATATTAGTCATCTGAGGGATTTTGGTTGCAAGTGCTTTGTACTTCAAAATGGCAAGGAAGAAGTTGGAAAATTCAACTCCAAAAGTGATGAGGGTGTGTTTGTTGGCTACTATAATAGCAGCAAGGCTCATTGAATATTCAGCAAAACAAAACTCTACATTATGGAAAGTTTACATGTCATTTTTGATGAGTTTGGAGATATGAAGAAGATTCAGATAGAGATGAGCCACTTCAACTTCAAAATGACAGTCTGATAAATGATCCTTCAATTGATGGTGCTTATCAAGCTGAGAGAACAGGGCAAATGATGACGAAGGAAATGATGAATCCTTAGAGGAACCAGGTACTTCTACAAGAGATCCTAAGGGAGATACAGATGGTACTGATCAAGTTAATGATGTTGGTGTTGTTCAACTAGATGCTTCTGATAACTCTGATGTGTGAAGAAGTCAGGGTTAGTCATTTGCAAGTTCATACAGAAGGAAACACCACTCATCCCACCCAATGGATAATCTAGTTTCTTCTCTGGACTCGGGGATTCAGATCACGTCCAAGACTAGAAATCTAATGGCTTATGATACTTTCATGCCCTCCATAGAACCCAAAAATGTCAAAAAAGCCCTCAATGATGTACATTGGGCAAACCCTATGCAGGAAGAACTACTCCAGTTTGAAAGAAGTAAGGTTTGGCATCTGGTTCTAATGCCCTCTAATAAGACTGTAATAGGGACTAGGCGGGTGTTCAGAAAGAAGCTAGATTAAAATGGCACTATCACAAGGAACAAATCCAGAATGGTGGTACAAGGATTCAATGAAGAAGAAAGGATAGATTACGATAAGACATTTGCTCCGGTAGCCAAAACGTAAGTAATCATAATTCTAATTGCCTTTTCCACATTCATGGAATTCAAGATGTTCCAAATGGATGTCAAGCATGCCTTTCTTAATGGGTACATCAAGGAGGAATTCTATGTGAAGCAGCCATCAGGTTTTGAAAGTGTTGAATATCCAGATCATGTCATGAAATTGGATAAAGTGTTGTATGGGATGAAGCAGGCTCCAAGGGCATGGTCTGAGAGACTGTCAGGGGTCTTGCTTAGTCATAGATAGAAGAGAGGAAGGATTGACAACACTCTTTTTTTGAAGACCAAGGGAAAGAACTTGATGATTGTACAAGTGTATGTAAATGATATTATCTTTGGGGAAGCTATAAATACTTTCTGCAAAGAGTTTGGGGACCTGATGAGCATTAAGTTGGAGGTTAGTATGATAGGTGATCTTAGCTTCTTTCGAGGATTGCAAATCAGAAAAACTCCTGGTGGTAACTTTATCAGTCAGGAAAAGTATATCATGGACCTACTCAAGAAGTATCAGCTAATAGATGCTAAACCAATTGACACTCCTATGAGGACAAGAGCCAAACTAGATGTTGATGAGGGTGGTAACTTGGTAAATACAACAATGTACAAAGGAATCATTGGGTCATTGTTGTACTTGACTGCTAGCAGACTTGACATAGTCTTCAGTATAGGTATGTGTGCTAAATTCCAATCATATCCAACGGAATCATACTTGACGGCTGCAAAAAGGAATTCTCAAAGGATCTGAGTACCTGGCTCTATCCTATCCTGTTGGTGATTGTTTTGATTTAGTTGGATATGCAGATGCAAACTTTGCAGGGTACCTGGTTGATAGAAAAAGCATATTTGGTATGGCACATTTCCTTGGATCTTCACTGATCTCATAGGGGACCAAGAAGCAGAACTCAGTGGCACTATCCACTATAGAGGCTGAATACGTAGTTGCTGCTGTCTTTTATTCACAACTACTACAGATCAAGCAATAACTGGAGGACTTTGGGGTGTTAAAAGATACCATTCCCCTCTCGTGTGATAACAAAAGTACTTTGAACAAGGCAAAAACTCTAGTTCACAATAAAAGAAGAAAGTACATTGATGTTAGACATCACTTTCCCAGGGACCAGGTAGAGAAAGGAAACATCTGCATGAAGTTCTGCAATACAAAGGATCAGATTGCTGACATTTTTACTAAACCATTATCCTACGATTAGTTCAAAAGAAATAGTCTAAAACTGGGATTGATCAAGCAACAACATGAAGGTTTGAAGTGATTGCAAACTTCTCCTACATTTTTTGCTAAAATGGCCTAATAATTAGGTATCTGAGAAATTATTCACTATCAGTTAAATGCCAAGTTGTACTTTGCAGATTAGCAAACATTGAAAAATTTCATAGAACTTAAAGGCCAAAAAAGAATAGGATTCTCTGAAAGACCTAACTCATTATTAGTTTAGTATTGCAACGACCCCAAAAAAAGCTCAAAAATGTGCCTCGAAAGTGCTCGGGATTGTAATTTTTACATATCTCAAAATTCGTGCATGATATCGAAAATCCGACTTCATATTCATGATCAGGGGAAAAATTGAGTGGGAAATGGGTCTTACCCCAATTTTAGAGCAGCCATAGTAAAATTTGAAAATAGCAAAAATGTGATTTTCATTGAGCTAGCGCGCCCCAGGCGCGACCCGCCAAGGGCTCGCCAATGTGTTATTTTGAGCCTAGTTTTTTAGTTCAATCTAAGACTTTTGGAGCTTGAGTCTAAGTCTTCCCATGCGTGAAAATATGTCACACCAGGGGTGCTCCAATGTGTTATTTTATACCTATTTGTTAAGTTCTGTCCAAGACTTTTGGATCTTGGGCCTAAGTCTTTTCATGAGTGAAAATACCTTTACTTAGCCATATTTTACCTTCATATCATACAAGACATTCTCCAATATTCTCTCAAACCCTTAGACTAATATTTCTCTCAAAATTCAGTTGTCCAAATCTCATCCGGATCTTAAGAAATTCACCCAAGCTTCAAGTCTCCATCCCCATCTTCATCAAGGAATTCTTCAAAGTCAAGGTATGTGGGTTTCAACCATTGGGTTCTTTCACCCATGGTACCCAATCTTTCCTTTTTAGCTAAAGTTCATGATTATAAGTTGATTTACTTATGGGTCTTGCTTATTATGAAGTTAACTATGAACTATGTTGGGGTTTCATAAACTTGTGACTGTTTGAGCATGTTTTGAGCAACGAATCTATGGTCCATTGTTTGATTTGATGGTAGGTTTTGATGTATATTGTATGAGGATATTATCAAGTATTGGTGGGTGATTTTAAATTGGATTTTATTTCATGATTTCACTCTTGAATTGCATGATCTTACACTAGCATTACACACACACCAAGCTTTTAATAAAATGTCCGATTTTGGATTCTTGAACGATTGATGATCCATTGCATGACTTATGACTTGAGTGACTCTATGATGATGTAAAGAAGGTATTTATATGATGATTTCATGAAAATTATCTATTATGATGAAAGTTGACCAATTTCTTAGTTTAGGGGGTAGTGGGCCCGAACTACCATATTGAGGGGTATATACTTCATTCGCCTACTCGGGGAGTTGTAGGCCCGTGCTACCATATTGAGGGTTATATACCTCATTCTCCCAGCTCAGGGAGTTGTAGGCCCATACTACCATATTGAGGGGTATATACCTCGTTCGCCTAGCTCGGGGGGTTGTAGGCCCATGCTACCATATTGAGGGGTGTGTACCTCATTCGCCTAACTTAGGGGGTGGTAGGCCTGTGCTACCACATTGGGGGGTATATACCTCAATTGTCTCACCAAGGAGGTAGTAGGCCTTGGTTATCTAATGATGGTCACCTTCTTCACATGTAATATATTCTATATAAGCATGTTTTACTTCAAACATTATTCATTCATGTCATATTGCTAATATTCTATCTCTTGCTTATGATGTCGCATTTTTCCATGTGCCTATCTCTTATTATATTGCATCCTATATACTTAGCACATTCAAACATACTAATGTATTTTCTATGCGTACATGATATTACTATGTAGGGACCGAAGCATCGACTGATCATCCTCCTCCTCGTGGCTAGTACTCCTACACAAACAGTGTTTGTGAGTCCTCAACATGAGGACGTGCTTCTTTATATTCATGATATGTATTAAGTCTCTCTTTCTTTGGTGTACACTTTAAACTATGAGGGTGAGCCCGGAAAGTTGTCTTGGCCCCCGCTTATATCTATGTAGTAGAGGTATTGTTGGACAAGTTATGCAATTGTGTTATAAGCCTTGACTCTCTTGATTTAATGATGTTTTATGTTATGAAAGAATTTCCTTATCCCCTTTTTGTCCTTATTTCTACTCTTATCAATGTTGTTTAATGCTTCCACCACCAATAATGTGTAATGATATGTAAAGAAGGGGTCCTCTTGGATTCCCTATTCATAGTGTCATGATTAGGCCCTAGGCTTGGGTCTTGACAAACTTGGTATCAGAGAACTAGGTTGTTAATAGTTCTCGGAGTCCAACACACCGCGTCGATTAGAGTCCTATTTATGGTAATGAAGCTTTCTATGGCTATGAATAGGAGGCTATCAGGCGTACTTAAAAAATGTTTCCCTTCTTTTTGATCTTTATCATGCGATAGAGTTAAGTCCCAAAAGGCTTATTTCGAGTTAAGTCCCATAGGGCTCATTTCTTATTTTAATATTTGCATTTCAGAATATGCCTCAAGCTACTCGGGATGGTGATATATCAAATGCAGAGGTTAACAATGATCTATGGGTATTGGCCAAAGCAGTGACAAAATTGACAACTAACTTCGATCAGCCAATGAATGACCCCGAGACTTCAAATAATAAGAATGGAGCGGGGTAGGCTAAGAGAGACCCACTTGAGGGAGCTTCATCTTCTACTAGACTACCGGTGCCCAAATTCAGGAAGAAAAGGACCCTTATTGCTTGTTGTCGAGGGTGTGGCAAGGGTGGGAGGATTTGCTCTAAATGCCCAAATTATGGGAGAAACCATGATAGCATATGTTTGAGGAACACGGGTGCATGTTATAGGTGTGGCAAGATAGACCACATGATTATTGATTGTCCTTATTCTCAAAAGAGGTGTAAAGGTGGTCATGTTGGTCAAAAGACTCAAGGGGGTGATGAGGGGGTGGCAAAACCTAGATGCTGGAAGTGTGGGAAAAGCCATGATGGCCCATGTTTGAAGAAGTCTAATTCTTTCCTTAGTTGTGATGGATTTGGGGACAATGTTGGTAGTTGTCCTCATGCTCAACCCAAAGATCGAGATAATGGTCCTCAAGGCCAAGGTGCCAACGAGAGCCAAGGAGGGAATAAGGTGTCTGATGTTGCTACAGGTATGTTGAAATTTCCTTTGGCTTTGATGTGTATGCATTGATAGGCCCAGGTGCCACTATATCTTTCATTATTCTTCCTTATTGCTAGTGAGCATCAAGTGTGATCGAGTTGTTGTGTGAGCATTTGAAGTCTACCCCTTTGTTGAGTTTATTGTTGTTAGAAAGTTCATAGGTATAGTTCCGTTGTGAGTTGTTGGGTTTGACATGGTGGATTTTGATACCAAACTTGGGATAGATTAGTTGCATAGATGTTGTGTCTCCTTTGATTGTAGGGCCCCGTAGAGTTAGATTCCAATTCCCTAACAATCCTGTCCTTAAGTAGGGGCTTGTAAGGTGGTGGTGAAGGGGTAAGTCCATTCCTTGTCTTAAGGTATAATTTATCTCTAAGGGCTGCATTTATCATCTTGTAAGAGTTAGAGGTGTTGAACCTAAGTTATTTCTATTGAGTTGTTTCTGATGGTCAATGAGTTAGTGAATGTCCTTCCCGATATTTTAAATTTGGGGTGGTGTATTTTGGTTTGACTTATGCACTGGTTATATTTATAGGTCCCATGAATAGGGTCTTTAAACTCTACCTTGATTCATTTTTTGTGTTCTTCTTTGATGATATTTTGATCTATTCACGTAGTGATGAGGAGCATGTGAGTCGTTTGAGGGTAGTGCTACAAATATTGAGGGAAGAGAAGTTGTATACCAAGTAGAAAAATGTGAATTTTAGTTAAAAGAAGTTGCCTTTCTAGGTCAAGTGGTGTGGGGGGATGGTATTAAGGTGGATCCTAAAGTGTCGGATGTGATTAGAAATTGGCCTAGACTATTGACCCTATCAGATATTAGGAGCTTCATGGGCCTAGCGGGTTATTACCAGAGATTTGTTAATGGGTTCTCTTCTTTTGCTTTTCCTATGACGAAATTGACTCAAAAGAAAGCCAAATTTGTGTGGGCCGATAGGTACGAAAAGAGTTTCCCAAACATTGAAAGATAAACTTGTGTCCACTCCTATATTGTCACTACTAGAAGGACTAGAAGGGTTTGTTTTGTATTGTGATGCTTCAAGGGTTAGTTTGGGTTGTGTGTTAAGACAAAATGTCAAGGTGATAGCCTATGATTCTAGACAACTCAAACTGCATGAGAAGACTTATCCTACCAATGATCTTTAATTAGTCACCGTGGTCTTTGACTTGAAAATTTGGCGTCATTATTTGTATGGTGTGAATGTTAATGTGTTCGCCGACCATAAGAGTCTCTAATATGTCTTCACTCAAAAAGATTTCAACTTGAGACAAAGAAGGTGGTTAGAACTTATTAAGGACTATGGCATAAGTGTGCATTATCATCCCAGTATGGATAATGTGGTGGCTGATGCGTTGATTAGGGTGTCTATGGGTAGCTTAGTACATGTTAATGATGGTGGCAAAAGGGTGAGTTGAAGGTCCATCGGCTGGCTAGATTGGGGATTCGTTGGAAGAGGTGGATAATGGGGGTATTGCAATAGTTGATGGCTTTAAATCTTCATTGATTGAGGAGGTGAAAGCAAAGGAACATCTTGACCCCGCTTTGTTAGAATTGAAGGCATTGGTAAAAGATAGTAAGGTAGAGGTTTTCTCCCAATAGGGAGATGGTGCCCTTAGATACTAAGGTGGGTTATGTGTTCCTTGTGTTGATGGCTTGAGAGAAAAGATTCTTTGTTAGTCTCATCCTATTCCATTCATCCCGGTTCTACTAAAATGTATAGAGATTTGATAGAGGTGTAATGGTGGGGAGGTATGAAGAGGGACATTGCCAAATTTGTATTCGGTTGTCATAGTTTCCAACAAGTCAAAGCCGAGCATCAAAGGTCAGGTGGCCTATCCCAAGACATAGAGATTCCTACTTATAAGTGGGAAGAGATTAATGTGGATTTTGTGGTTGGGTTAGCCAAGACTAGAAAGGGTCTATTTGGGTTATGGTTGATAAGATGAAGAAATCGGCTCACTTTCTGCTGGTTAAGACCACATATGGGCTGAAGATTATATTATGTTGTGCATTCATGACTTGGTGAGGTTGCATGGTGTTCCTCTGTCCATTATATCGGATCGTCGTGCTCAATTTACTTCATATTTTTGGAGATCCTTTCAAAGAGGTCTTGGTAGAAGAGTTAAACTTAGTATGGCCTTTCACCTTCAAATGGATGGCCAAGCCGAAAGAACTATCGAAACACTTGGGGAGATGCTTAGGGCTTGTGTATTGGAGTTGAGGGGTAGTTAGGATGATCGTCTTCCATTGATTGAGTTTGCCTATAATAATAGATACCATTCTAGCATTGGTATGGCTCCTTTTGAGGCCCTTTACGGTAGGCATTGTAGATCACCAATTGGGTTGTTTAAATGGGAGAAATGGCTTTTTTGGGTTCGTATCTAGTTACAGAGGCTATGCAGATGGTGAGATTTGTTAGGAATAGCCCAAAGTCATGAAAAGTCCTATACCGATGTGAGGAGAAGGGATCTTAGATTTAAAGTTGGTGATTGGGTCTATTTAGAGGCTTCACCCCATGAATAGTGTGATCTAATTTGGCAAGAGAGGGAATTGACTTCGTGGTTTGTAGGTTCTTATAGAGTGTTGAGTAGGATTGGTAAAGCTTCATACGAATTGGAGTTGCCTATGAATAGGGATATGGTTCGTTTGGTCCTTCATGCATCTAGGTTGAGGAGATGTGTTCGTGACTCAAGTGCTATAGAACACTTTGATGTTGTAGGTGTTGTGGAGGATTCGTTGTCTTAGGAGAAGATCCCGGTGGAGATATTGGATGGATGGATGGAAAGAGTTGATTAATAAGGAGGTAGTGCTCGTCAAGGCACGTCAGAAGAATCGTCAAGTCGATAGTCACTCAGAGAGCCAGAGCGGGCATGGAAAAGTAATATATGTACCTCCTTCATTCTATTCAAGCTTATGACAACAAATCAAGTCCTTTTCTCTATGGTTCCAAATCTTATGTTTCAGCCCTATGTCACTTGCATGCATTCACATATGTATTGACAAAGTTCATGGTGAATGTTTAAGTGTATTGTTACATTCTGGTTGGGGTTGATTTATTCATGATTACTCTTCTTATGTACATTTTTTTGACATTCAGGGATGAATGTTCCCAAGGAGGACATATTGAAATGATCTCAAAAAGTGCCTGAAAATGTGCCTCAAAAGTGCCCGGAATCATAATTTCCATATATCTCAAAATCTGTGCGTGATATCGAAAATTCGACTTCATAATCTTGATTAAGGGGAAGAATTGAGTGGGAGACGATTCTAACCCTGATTTTAGATCAACCATAGCAAAATTTGAAAATCACAAAAATGCGATTTTCAGTGAGCTAGCACGTCCCAGGCGCGAGGGGCCAAGGGTGCGCCAATGTGTTATTTTGTGCGCAGTTTTTTAGCTCGGTCCAAGACTTTTGGGTCTTGGGCCTAAGTCTTCTCATACGTGAAAATACATATACTTAGCCATATTTTACCTTCATATAATACAAGACATTCCCCAATACTCTCTCAAACCCTTAGACTGATATTTCTCTCAAAATTCAAGTGTCCAAATCTCTTCAGGATCTTAAGAAATTCATCCAATCTTCAAGTATCCATCCCAATCTTTATCAAAGAATTCTCCAAAGTCAAGGTATGTGAGTTTCAACCATTGGGTTCTTTCACCATGGTTCCCAAGCTTCCTTTTTTTACCCAAATTGCATAAACATAAGTTGATTTACTTATGGGTCTTACTTACTATGAAGTTGACTACAAACTATATTGGGGTTTCATAAAGTTGTTACTGTTTGATCATGTTTTGAGCTACGAATCTATGGTCTATTATTTGATTTGATGAAGGGTTTTGATGTATATTGCATGAGGATATTATCAAGTGTTGGTGGGTGGTTTTACATTGGATTTTCTTGTATGATTTTACTCTTGAATTGTATGATCTTACACTAGTATTACACACCCGCCAAGTGTTTGACAAAATGTCCAATTTTGGATTCTTAAACTATTGATGATCCTTTGCATAACCTATGACTTGAGTGACTCTATGATGATGTAAGGAAGGTATTTACATGATGATTTCATGAAAAGTATCTATTGTGATGAAAGTTGACCACTTGCCTTGTTTTGGGGATAGTAAGCCCAAACTACCATATTGAGGGGTATATACCTCATTCGCCTAACTCGAGGGGTTGTAGGCCCATGCGACCATATTGAGGGGTATATACCTTATTCGCCTAGCTCAGGGGATTGAAGGCTCGTGCTACCATATTGAGGGGTATATACTTCATTCGCCTAGCTCTAGCGGTTGTAGGCCCATGCTACCATATTGAAGGGAAAATACCTCATTTGACTAGCTCGAGGGGAGGGGGTAGGCTCGTGCTACCATATTGGGGGGTCATCTTGCTAATATGCTATCTCTTGCTTACGATGTTGCATTTTGCCATGTGCATATCTCTTGTTGTGTTTCATCCTACATACATCGTACATTCAAACATACTAATGTATACTCTATGCCTACATGATGTTACCATATAGGGACCGAGCACTGATTGATCATCCTCCTCCTTATGGCTAGTACACTCACTCAAAGCTGGTTATTTAGTACTCAACTCTTAGGACGTGATTCTTTATATTTATTCTATATATAAAGCCTCTTTTTCTTTAGTGCACACTTTTGACTATGAGGGTGAACCCGAAAAGTTGTCTTATACCCCACTCCTATCTATATAGTAGAGGTGTTGTTGGAGAAGTTATGTAATTATATTTTATGCCTTGAATCTCTTTATTTAATGATATTTTATGTTGTGAAAGGCTTCCCTTAGCCCCTTTTCCCCCTTATTTCTACTCTTATCAATGTTGTTTAATGTTTTCGCGATAAAGTATGTGTAATGATATGTAAAGAGGCTTGTTTGGGGTCACCTGGGTTCATTCGTAGTGTCATGACTAGGCTCTAGGCTTGGGTCCTGACAAGTATTCTATTCATAATATCTCGCTTTATTAATGTAGATGCTCAGGACTTGTCATGTCTATTCAAATTTCTCTCAACCAACATCACGTAGTTCCAATTCCTGAAGAGTCGCAACCAATCAGGGACTGGACATTTTATTTCCCTCTTCCTTTAAAATAATTTCATCCATCATTTCTTGGTTCATCTCTATCTTCTCTCATAAGTCTCCAAGTTTATACTCTCTTTTACACTTCTCCATTGTTCATTTTCCTCAACGAGTCCTTTGTACTTCATCACCATGTCAACAAGTCCAGAACTCTCCTCTTCCCAAGTTTATGTCGAATCAGAGTCTCTACCATCTCCAAACATCAACAGACCTCCTTCTACACCTATTCACACCTCAGTCAAACCATATGAACTCCATCCTCTTACACAAAGTCTCGACCCATCATCTCTAACCCTTCCTACTCTTTCTGAATTTGCACTTGGAGGTTTAGATCCACCTAATGCAGTACTGATTTAAACCTTGTGGATACCTTCCTTAATGTTGTTGAGGAATAGGGAAATACTTCACCTCTAGGACACACGTCATCATCTCTTTTTGAAAAATACTTTGAAGGGGATCTTATCGAGAACAGGGAAACAGAATCCAACATACTTATTGAGGGTCTTGAGTGGGTCGCTAAAAAACTACTGAGTTTAATGGAAGGAGATCAAGGTGCACGAAAGGGACCTACTTCACCTGATCTATCTCTGGCACTGGGTAAGCCAGTATATGATTAGACATATGTAAGTAAGACTAGACTAATTAATGTGGTTGAGGAAGAGGTAAATGTTGATGAGGAAAGTATACCATTGGGTTGGTGATGAAAAAGGTCAAATGTATCTTTTACATCTGCTCCTATCAGGGACCAAGTTAGAACAGACAAAGGGCAGGAAAAGGTGACTAGTAAAAGTGCAACAGTTATAAGGAGTTATACCACCAGGGGTTCCGAGAAGAAGTTGTTGGGTGATGCTATAAAGGCAATCCTACAAAAACACATTTCCAACAAAAAATAAAGAAAAATCATGGTTTTTGAAGAAGAAATACCTGAGGACAAGATTGTAGATATTGAGGAAGAGAAGG
Organism: Solanum clarkiae; assembly: GCA_011800125.2. Lineage (NCBI taxonomy): Eukaryota > Viridiplantae > Streptophyta > Magnoliopsida > Solanales > Solanaceae > Solanum > Solanum clarkiae. The sequence continues at coordinate 5,489,578 of JAABOM020000101.1, forward strand.
AAGTTGATTAGACAGAGTCAGAAGGGGAAGGAGATAGTCTGAGTCGATGATCTGTGAAATGACCCCAAAAATGCCTAGAAACGTCCTTCGGAAGTGCTCAAAACCTTTTTTCCATATATTTAAAAATCTATTTGTTATTTCAAAAATTCGACTTCATATTATCTTTCAAGGGGTCCAAATTAGGGGGACAATGGTCTAACCTCGATTTTAAAGCAAAGGAATCGATTTATAAAATTTTCACTTGGTACAATTTCCAATGAGAGTCTGCGACCTCTCCGTGACGCGAAGAGATGTAAATTCTACAATGTTTTTCTTAGTCTGTCCAGAGTTTTCTAAGTGTTGGGCCTAAGTTTTGCCAAACGTTTTTTTACCTATACTTAGCTTTATTTTACCCTCATATCTCCCTAAACATTCCCCAACACTCACCAAGACACTTAGCCAAATATTTGCTCCTAAATTCAAGTCCCAAACTCAAGACCAATCTTAAGGATTTCATCAAGGATCTCACTCAAGCTTCAAATCTCCATTTCTAATCTTCTTCAAGGGTTCTCCAAAGTTAAGGTATGTGGTCTCCACCCATGATGCCTAAACCCTCTTTTTACTGATATTGTATGATTTAAAGTGGATTTTACATGTGGGTGTTGTATATTGAGAAATTTACTGCATTATGATTTATGTTCTTGAAAGTGTGGTTGTTTTAGCATGTTTTGAGCTATAGATCTTGGACCTAATGTTGGATTTGATGAGGGGTTTTGCTGTGAATTTCTTGGGGGTATTGCAAGGTATCGATTGATTATTTTACAACAGATTTTCTTGCATGATTTCTTCTCTAAATTGCATATTTTTTAACCCCCACTAGACACCCCCAAGGTGTTTGATACAATGTCCGAAAGTGGTTTCTTGAGGAGTTGAAGGTCAAAAGCATGTGATATGATATGATTGATGTTTTGATAATGAAATGATCTTATATTCATGATGAATTCCATATAAAGTATTGCATTAGACCATGCCCATTCTGGAGGGTCTAAGAACCCGGATAACCGAGATGGGTGTTTGTACTCATCAACCGAGAGAAGGTTTAGTACTTGTCCACCTAGTGATGGAGCGGCATCATCACTAACCGAGTACGAATTTTTACTCATCAACTGATGGAAGGTTTAGTATTTCTCCACCTAGTGATAGGGCGACATCATCACTAACTGAGTTGGGGGTTTATACTCATCAACTGAGGGAAGGGTTAGTACTTCTCCACCTAGGTAATGGGAAGACATTATCACTAACCGAGTGAAGGGTTGATAGTTCACTAACTAAGTGATGGGGCGACATCATCACTAACCTCAAGGGGTTTATACCTTGGAAATCTAGCTTAGTATATTCTTCACATATGATACTTTATATAAGCATGAATTATTTAAGCATGATTTACATATGCATTTTTCATACATGCCATCTTGCTATAATAGCCTATTGCCCATTGCTATACATTTTGATCATGATGTCTATTTCTTGTTGCATTGCATCCTACATACTTAGTATGTTTAAACGTACTAATGCATACTCTTGCCTACATGATATCACAATGTAGGAACCGGCGCTCAAGTTGATCATCCTCCACGTTCACGTGGCTAGTCGGTGCTATTCCAAGCTTGTTGGTGAGTCCTCCATTTCGGGGACCTTAGTATATGATTATTATTATCTATGTATTGAGACACTTTCTTATATTCTATTTTAACTATGAGGGTGAGCCCGGTTACTTTGTCTTGGCCCTCGCTCTATCTATGCATTTATAGGTGTTTGTTGGACAAGTTGTGTAATTATGATATGAGCTATGACTCCTTGTCTTTGATGTTGATGTTTTTTCCAAGCTATCCCTTATCCCCTTTTCCCTTTATGCTTGTTTTATGTCTTTTGTATACTTCCGCGACCAATGATGTGTAATGATAATTTGAGAGGCTTGATTGGGGTTCCCTCGGGTTCCCCAATCACCATGTCACGTCTAGGCCCTAGGCTTGGGTCATGAAAAACTTAGTATCAGAGGGATATGTTGATAGATCCTCAGAGTCCAACACATCACATCGATTAGAGTTTTATTCATGGTTGTGGAGCGCACCATAACTATGAGTAGGAGGCTGTGAGGCGTTTTAACAAATGATTCCCTTCTTCATATTCTAAGTTGTGTTATAGGGTTGTGGTGAGTTTTTCCCCCCTAATGATTGTTCTTTGCTATGCCAGATCATGCCAAACACTAGATGAAAGTGGGCCCAAACTCCTAAGGAGCAACTTACCAATGGTGAGCTCCAGGATGCTCTCACTATGCTTTCCCCAAGTAGTAGCCAACCAAGTCCAACAAGGGGCCCAAGCCCCTTAAGCTACTATCCTGGGAGCTAAGGTAAAAGACTTCATGAGGATGAATCCTTCAATTTTCCATAGGTCAAAGGTGGATGAAGATCCACAAGAGTTCATTTATGAGGTATATAAAATCTTGGACATCATGGGTGTTGGGCCAAATGAAAAGGCAGAATTGGTGGCATACTAACTCAAGGGGGTATCCCAAATTTGGTATGATCAATGGAAGGGTGAGAAGGTTAATGGCATATGGTACTTTGTGAAGAATTCAAATTAGCCTTCCTTAAGGGTTTTTCCCTCTTGAACTTAGGGAAGCAAAGTTGGTGGAGTTTAGGAACTTGAAGCAAAGTGTTTTGAGTGTGAGGGAGTATGCCCTCAAATTTAATCCACTTTCTAAGTACTCTCCTCAATTGATAGCCGATCCTAGATCAAGGATGAATAAATTTGTGATGGGAGTCTCTAACTTGGTGAGCGAAGAATGTTAGGCCTCCTTGCTAATTGGTGACATGGACTTATCTCGGTTGATGACACATGCCGAGTAAATGGAAGAAGAAAATTTGAGAAAAAGAAGGGGCCATGAGGCCAAGAGGGACTGTTTTGAGGGTAAGTTCCAAAAGGATGTTAGATTTCATCAAGGCCAAAGGCCTCCTCATGCTACTTATAGGGAGTTTGCTAATGACTTCCCTAAGGCTCAAGGTATTGGTGGTGCGGCTCCCAATGATGTGTGTCCTAGATGTGGAAAGAGTCATAATGGCCCGTGTTTAAAGGGTTCTAATGCATGCTTTGGTTATGGGGATCTTGGTCACAAGAAGGTAGATTGTCCAAGAAACCGTGGCAAGGTCCGGGGTGCTAATACGGTTCTATTGGGTAGAGGTGGTCCTCAAGGTGATGCCATAAGGTACAATAGGTTTTATGCTCTACATGGGTGGCAAGGGGTTGGTGAGGTCCTCGATGTTGTTACCGGTATGTTGAAAATTTTGATCTTGATATATATGCTTTGATTGATCCGGGTGCCACCCTTTACTTTATCACCCCCTTGTTGCTAAAAAGTTCCATGTTGAGCCGGAGTTATTGCATAAGTCATATGAGGTGTCTACTCCTGTTGGTGTATCTGTTTTTGCTAGGAGGATGTATAGAAATTTTTTGGTTTGCATCTTACACAAAATCTTACCTTGTGATCTTGTTGAATTAGATATGGTTGATTTCGATGTTATTATTGGGATAGATTAGTAGCATGCGTACTATGCTTCTATTGATTATAGAACACGTAGGGTCAGGTTTGAATTTCCAAATGAACCCGTCCTTGAGTGGAAACGTCATTAGGTGTAGTAAGGGGTAGGTTCATCTTATGCATTAAAGCCCATAGGTTGATCTCCAAGTGGTGTTTGTATCATCTTGTGAGGGTTAAAGATGTGGAGTCCAATGTCCCTTCCATCAAGTCGGTTCTGCTTGTAAGTGAGTTTCTTGATGTCTTCCCAAATGACCTTCCTGGTGTCCCTACCGAAAGGGATATAGATTTTGGCATAGATCTCTTTCCCGACACACAACGTATCTTTGTTCCCCCTTACTGTATGGCCATAGCGGAGTTGAAGGTGTTAAAGGAACAATTGAAAAATTTGCTGGAGAAGGGAATTATTAGACCTAGCCAATCACCATAGGGTGCACTAGTGTTGTTTGTAAAGAAGAACAATGGGTCACTTAGAATGTGCATTGACCACTGGCAACTCAATAGGGTCACTATAAAGAATAGATATCCTCTCCCAAGGATTAATGAATTGTTTGACCAATTGCAAAGGGATAGCTTTTTCTCTAAGATTGATCTTCAGTCCGGATATCATCAAGTGAGGGTGAGGGAGTGTGATATGCCCAAGATGGCCTTACGGACTAGATATAGGCACTATCAATTCGTGGTGATGTCCTTTGTGTTAACTAATGCACCAGCTATCTTCATGGACCTAATGAACAGAGTCTTCAAACCCTACCTTGATTCCTTTGTTATGATCTTCATTGTTGATATTTTAATCTATTCACATAGTAGGGAGGAGCATTGGGTCATTTGAGGGTTGTGTTGCAAAGATTGATAGAGAAGAGATCGTATGCTAAATATGACAAGTGTGAGTTTTGGTTGAAGGAGGTTGCATTCTTGGGTCATGTGGTGTCAAGTGATTGTATTAAGATGTATCTTAAGAAGCCCGATGTGATTAGAAATTGGCCTAGACCATTGCCCCCATCGAATATTTGGAGTTTCTTGGGCCTTGTGGGTTACTATAGAAGGTTTGTGGATGGGTTCTCTTCTATTGCTTCCCTTATGACAAAATTGACTCAAAAGAAGGTTAAGTTTGTGTGGACCGATGAATGTGAGAAGAGCTTCCAAATATTGAAAGATAGACTTGTGTCCACTCCTATATTGTCACTATCGGAAGGGCTTGACGATTTTGTTACGTACTGTGATGCATCTAGATTTGGTTTGGGTTGTGTGCTAATGCAAAATGGTAAGGTCATAGCCTACACTTCTAGGCAACTCAAAGTGCATGAAAGGAATTACCCTACCCATGATCTAGAGTTAGCCGCTATTGTGTTTGCATTAAAGATTTGGAGTCATTATTTGTATCGGGTGTCTATTGATGTATTCACTGATCATAAGAGCCTTCAATATGTCTTCACACAAAAAGATCTCAACTCGAGAAAAATTAGGTGGCTAGAACTTCTTAGGGACTATGACATGACAGTGCATTACCATACGAATAAGGCAAATGTTGTGGCAGATGCTTTAAGATGGATGTCAACGGGTAGCCTAGCTCATGTGATGGTGATGATAGGGAGATGGATAGGAGGTGCATAGATTGGCTAGATTGGGGGTGAGGTTGGAAGATGTGGGTAATCGTGTGGTTGTTGTTGATGGTTCTAAATCTTCTTGGGTTGATGAGGTGATACCAAAACAAGATCTAGACTCCTCCTTGCTTGAATTGAAGGCCTTGGTGAAAGAGGGCAAAGTAGATGTTTTCTCCCAAGGGGGAGATGGGGCCCTTAGATACCAATGTAAGTTGTATGTGCCATGTGTTGATGGTTTAAGGGAGAGAATTCTTGATGAGACCCGCAACTCTTCTTATTCTATCCACCCCGGTTCCACCAAAATGTATAGAGACTTGAGGGATGTGTATTGGTGGGGAGGGGACATTGCTAAATTTGTTTTCGGTTGCCATAGTTGTCAACAAGTCAAAGCTGAACAACAAAGGTCTAGTGGCCTAACCCAAGACATAAAGATTCCTACTTGGAAGTGGAAGGTGATTAATATGGATTTTGTGGTTAGGTTGCCCAAGACTAGGAAATGTTTTGATTCCATATGGGTGGTGGTTGATTGGATGACGAAATCGGTTGACTTTCTACCGGTTAAGACTACATATGGGGCTGAAGAGTATGAAAGGTTGTACATCCATGAGTTAGTCAGGTTACATGGGGTTCCTTTATCCATCATATCGGATCGAGGTGCACAATTCACTTCACATTTTTGGTGGTCTTTCCAAAGGGGTCTTGGTACCAAAGTTCACCTTAATACAACCTTCCACCCTCAAACGGATAGCCAATCCGAAAGGACAATTCAAACACTTGAAGATATGCTTAGGGCTTGTGTCTTAGAGCTTAACGATAGTTGGAATGACATGATCATCTTCCACTGATAGAGTTTTCCTACAACAATAGCTATTACTCTAGCATCGGTATGGCTCCTTTTGAGGCTCTTTATGGGAGACGATGTGGATCACCGATGGGTTGGTTTGAGGTTGGAAAGGTGGCTTTGTTGGGACCGGATCTGGTCATGGAGGCTCTTGAGAAGTTTAATATGATTAGGGAAAGATTGATAATAGCCTAAAGTCTTCAAAAGTCCTATGCCGATGTAAGAAGAAGAGACCTAGAATTCCAAGTAGGTGGTTGGGTTTATTTGAAGGTTTCTCCAATGAAACATGTGGTCTGTTTTGGTAAAAAGGGGAAATTGAGTCCAAGGTATGTTAGCACTTATGAGGTGATAAAGAGGGTTGGTAAGGTAGCTTATGAGTTGAAGCTTCCTAGTGAAATGGATTTGGTTCATCCGGTGTTCCATGTCTCTATGTTGAGAAAATGTATTGGTGATCCTAATGCCATTGTGACTCGTGACGTTGTGGGTGTTGTTGAGGATAACTTAACTTATGAGGAGGTTCTGGTTCAGATCTTGGATAGACAGGTAAAGAGATTGAGGAAAAAAGAGGTGTCATCCATTAAGGTCCTTTGGAGGAACCAACAAACCAAAAGTTCTACTTGGTAGCTAGGCCGAGGCGGATATGCAAAAGTGGTATCCTTATCTTTTCCACTCTACTCAAGCCTAAGGTACTAATTTTAAGTCCCCTATGTGATAACAAGTCTTATATGTCAGCCCCTATATCATTCATGTACATTCATGCTTAAGTTGGCAAATTATGATGATTTTACACCTATGTTGAGATTTTTAAAGTGACATTTTAAATGTAATATTGCATCCATGTGGGGGAAAATTTGTTCATGATTATTCTTATTTGTACATCTCTTATACATTCGGGGATGAAAGTTCTCAAGGGGGAGATATTGAAACGACCCAAAAAGTGCCTAAAAATGTGCCTGGGAAGTTCCCGGAATCTTTTTTTCCATATATATAAAAATCCATTTGTTATTTCACAAATTCAAATTTATATTCTTGTTCATGGAGTCCAAATTAGGGAGACAAGGGTCTAACCTCAATTTTAAAGTAAAGGAATCGATTTATGAAATTCGCACTTGGTACAATTTCCAGTGAGTGTATGCGATCTCTCTGCGACGCGGAGAGGTGTAAAATCTGCAATGTTTTCCTTAGTCCATCCGTATTTTTCTAAGTGTTGGACCTACGTTTTCCCAAACGTATCTTTACCTATACTTAGCCTTATTTCACCCTCATACCACCCTAAACATTCCCCAATACTCACCAAGACACTTAGCCAAATATTTTCTCCTAAATTCAAGTCCCAAACTCAAGACCAATCTTAAGGATTTCATCAAAGATCTCACTCAAGCTTCAAGTCTCCATTTCCAATCTTCTTCAAGGGTTCTCAAAAGTCGATGTATGTAGTGTTGAACCATTGGGTCCTCCTACCATGGTGCCTAAACCCTCTTTTTACTAATATTGCATGATTTGAAGTGGATTTTACATGTAGGTCTTGTATATTGAGAAATTTACTGCACAATGATTTATGTTCTTGAAAGTATGGTTGTTTTAGCATGTTTTGAGCTCTAGATCTTGGATCTAATGTTGGATTTGATGAGGGGTTTTGATGTGTATGTCTTGGAGGTGTTGCAAGGTGTTGATTGATGGTTTTACAACAGATTTTCTTGCATGATATCTTCTCTAAATTGCATGGTCTTTAACCCCCATTACACACCCTCAAGTATTTGATAAAATATCCGGAAGTAGTTTCCAGAGGAGTTTAAGGTCCAAAGCATGAGATATGATATGATTGATATTATGATGATAAAATAATCTTATATTTATGATGAATTCTATATAAACTATTGCATTAGATCACTCCCAATCCAGGGGATCTAAGAACCCGGATAACCGAGATGGAGGTTTGTACTCATCAACTGATGGAAGGGTTAGTACTTCTCCACCTAGTGATGGGGTGGAATCATCACTAACTGAGTTGGGGGTTTGTACTCATCAACCGAGGGAAGGGTTAGTACTTCTCATCAACCGAGGGAAAGGTTAGTACTTCTCCACCTAGTGATGGGGCGGGATCATCACTAAATGAGTTGGGGGTTTTTACTCATCAATAGAGGGAAGGGTTAGTACTTCTCCACCTAGGTGGTAGGGTGGAATTATCACCAATAGAGTGAAGGGTTAGTACTTCACCACCTAAGTTATAGGGTGGCATCATCACTAACCTCAAGGGGTTTATACCTTGGAAATCTAGCTTGGTCTATTCTTCATATATGATATTTTATATGAGCATAAATTATTTAAGCATGATTTACTTAAGCATTGTTTATACGTGCCATCTTGCTATAATATGTCCATTGCCTATTACTATGCATTTTGATCATGATGTCTATTTCTTGTTGCATTGCATCCCACATATTTAGTACATTCAAATATATTAATGCATACTCTTGCCTAAATGATATCACCATGTAGGAACCGGCACTCAAGTTGATCATCCTCCCCCTTCACGTGGCTAGTGGGTGCTATTCCAAGCTTGTTGGTGAGTCCTCTATTTCGGGGATCTTAGTCTATGATTGTTATTATCTATATATTAAGACACTTTCTCATGTTCTATTTTGACTATGAGGGTGAGCTCGGTTACTTTGTGTTGGCCTTGCCTCTATCTATGTATTTAGAGGTATTTGTTATACAAGTTGTGTAATTATGATATGAGGTATGACTGCTTGTCTTTGATGTTTATATTTTGGCAAGCTATCCCTTATCCCCTTTTCCCCTTATACTTGTTTTATGTCTTTTATATGCTTTTGCAACAAGTAATATGTAATTATAAATTGAGAGGCTTGATTGAGGTTCCTTCGGGTTGCCCATTCGTCGTGTCACTTCTAGGCCCTAGACTTGAGTCATGACAACTTGGTATGGTTAAAGACTCAATGACTGTAAAGAAGAATACTAGTAAAAGGTTCTGAATGGGAGAGTTTTTGAACCCACTACTAAAAACAGTCCTTGTATGAGGGAACTGGTTGAAGCAGTTGAATTTCAGGGATGGGACACTTGTTTGAATGGTCGATGCCATTTCTTCATGAATAGGAAGTTAAAGAGTTATACCTGAACATGAAGATTCAGGATGATGGGGGTTTTATCATAAATGTCAGCGACATATCACTCAGGGTAGATAACGACAGTTTAAGTGAAATAATGCAGGTTAGGAAGTTAGGGATCAGAACAATGGTTCACAGATCCCCCTTAAAAGGATTCTTAGAGGAGGTTGGGAAGTTGAAAAACTTAAGCCTAGCAGTCGTCTTTAAGAAACTTCTTAAGGGGAAATATCCATTGTACTTCAAATTTTTCAACAAGGCACTATTACTAAAGACTAAAAATAGGACTGTAGCCACTATAGCTGACTTGTACCTAATGGAGAAGCTGAGCACTATGGTTGAAATTAATCTTCTTGAGCTGATGATGGAGGATATGACAAAACTGTTCAACATGGCTGAAGGGAAACATGGTCTAGCATATGGGTTTTTGCTTGACAGGGTGTTCGAGGCTTGTGGATTAGAATTGAGCAAGAGAAGTATAAGAATAATCAAGTTGTCTTTCTCCCACAACATACTTGTGGAATGCGAGTATGGAGATTTCAGGGGTGGGGCTAAAAAATCTCTGATGTTTGATCTAGTGGATCAGAAGGAAGCCTTACAAGCTCAAGTAAGGGACCTGACTGCTAAACTAGCCAAGAAGGACGGAATATAGTTATGTTGAATGCTGAATTGGCAAAAGGCCCAAGAGGGACCCGACTAAGCTGAGGTGAATAAGCTAAGGGATGTTAATGCCCAACTATCTAAAGAAGTGAAGTCCCTCACCAAGTAGCTTTTGAATGCCCATAAGGACCGCAGTGCTAATATGTCCAAACTGATCTATTCCTTTGCATCCAAGTCTTCTAATCCTTAGGCTCCCTAATTCTATACTCCCCTCTCCCGTGTCCTTTCAGTCCTTTTGTCTAACGTTTGTTTCTGTGTTTTTAATGGATTGGATGGTTGTTTTGGCCTTGTCCTAGGCCGCTTATTTTTTGAAGTGGATATTATGTATGGTTTACTATAGAAATGGAACTGGTATTTTGGTGTCTATCTTGTCTGCTCTCTTTTTCTCCATTTACTATGCTATTTGTTTGTCTTATGCTTTCTCAGGTACTCGATATTTTCTGCCTATGATCTTATCTTAGTTTACTAATTTCCTTTTCATGATGCCAAAAAGGGGAAGATGTGATCATATATTCAGGGGGAAATACTGGGGAAATAAATACTGGGGGAAGGACAAATCATACATTCAGGGGGAATACTGGGGAGGGAGAAAGAGAGCCTGAGTTCAGGGGGAACTGAGTTCGGGGGGAACAGAACATATGATAGGCATAGTTTGTCAAAAGAGAGAAATTGTTGAGTCCATGAACTTCAGTGTGTTCTAAGGTTTTGATGATTAACAAACTAATCCAAGGACTAGATAGGTCATTAGGCTATTGTGCTTAAGCCAGTTATGGAGAACATCCTGCAAAGTTGTTGTGGTTGGTAAGATGTCTATCAGACTTGTACTAACGGACCACTGGTCCATGGGACATATCAATAGCAGTATAAAAGAAAGTTGTCCAAGGTTGAAAAATAAGTTTTTCAAGCAATTCTTACATAGAATATTCTCTAGTTGAAAAAACTTCTCCTTGGCTTCTTGTGTAAGAATATATAGCGAACCTAAATGTGGGACCTGATAGATTAGTTCTATAGTTCTCTAGTTTGAGTGTGTTGTATTGTGTTCCAAAGTGTAAGATCACTCCTAAACTATAAATATACGTTATCAGCTTTTGTTCTAGTTTGTTCAAGTGTTGTGTGTGCCTTGTACACAGCATCGTAGTCTTAAGGCGTTATTGTATTTTTAGTCTAACTGCTCAGGTGTTGTAGGTTAGACTGAAATAGGCTTTATGGGTGCTTATTGCTTGTGCTTGTTGTACAAGCTATTGGTGTTGTAAGGGAAAGTAGAGAAATATCGAGAGTGTTGTATTTCTTTACTTTTCTCTTTAGTGGATTTGGTTGGTAAATCCTCTGCTGACAGGTCGTGGTTATTCCTCCCTTGAGCAAGGAGCTTTTCCACGTAAAAATCCTTGGGCATTTTGTCTCTATCATTGTTTTCTTCTAAGCTTTTAGCTTACTATACTTTAAGGGACATGATCTGTTATCAGACTAGGAGCACGCTAACTCAATATGAAACATAACTATGATTTCAAAAAATTATGAAGCGTAACTATATTTTGAGTAGTATAACGAATAACATTTGGAAAAAGTGTTCCTGAATGCACCAAAATGAAAAGAACAGCAGCAGCTGCATTGAAATGAAGATGCCAAATGTAGTGGGAAAAAGGTGGAAAGGAGGAGGCAGAAGTGAAAAGTGAATAGTACCGTCCAAGCAAATGTGATCATGCAAGCCATGGGTGAAATTGGAAGGTAGTTTGTTTGACATCTCTGCAGTCACCATTTGACAAACTAATGCAAATGATGGTGTTTCTGTAGGAGAATAAGGAGGGACAACAGCTGTGTGTCATTTCAGGAAGAAGTGAATGGGCAGCAAGTGTAATTAATAGGGCAATGGGAGGGTAACTTAGCCATTGAATTGGTAGAAGTTGGAGAGGCGTCGATTGGAGACGCGTCACTATATTTACAATTCGTTTTACTTTGCATCCACTATGCTCAAATATGTGGCTTCCTTCGGATATAGCAATGGCTAAGTCCACTACTAATGAAGGTTTCCCTCTATATTTATCATCACATATAATATATCCAGGAAACCTATACAACTAATGGCAAATGTGCACTTTCCTACATGGTCATTGTAGTCGATTACCATCATGTAGAAAGAATTTTGCGTTGTTGTAGTTCTCACTGCTTCAACTAAGTAGTAGTTTTGTATCAATGCACTCATGTTTTGCACAAAACATCATTCAAGAATAGGTTTACTCTATGTAATTACTTGCAGGACATCAATTTTCTAGTGAAGCTATGCATTTTATCCTCTTAGACGGATTTTTTGTGTTGTTTTGGATGACCATAATCATCGAACTGTTCAGTCTAGGCATGGAACTTTATCACTATGTAAATGTTGGAATTTCATCATCTGTTTCACCTCCTTTATCGAACCTTTACAGTGAGAAGACGAAGTCCAAATCAAAGAACAAGATTATCTTGTCTGAAAGCAAAGATAAGTTTGTGAGTAATGGACCTCAACACAATTACACTATGGGCCTTAACAGTCACGTGTGACCTGGCCCATTGTATTGATAGTAGAAAACAATTCAAATCCAGCCCATGAAGAAATTGTACAGCTGTTACTATTAGCATAGAGAAGAATAATCTTACTAGTTACTATTAGCATAGAGAAGAATAATCTTCCAAGCATAAAGAAGAATAAAATTAGTTGAGCTAGCTATTTTAATTAGTCAATAGTAGTAGGACAATAGAAGTGGTGTCATCTGTTCTTTTTTCATTCCTTGTATAAAGATAGGATCCAATGGTTTTGAATAAACACAAGGAGTAAAATTTCCAATCTAGTTCTTAATTTTTACATGGTATCAGAGCATTAATTTTTTCTTCTCATCATCTTCATCTTTTTCATCTAAATCATCACAAGGTCAAATTCTTCCCGTACAGCTGAAACCAAAAACAACAATTCTCCTTCAATTGATCCCAACAATCCTTATCATCTTCATCATTCTGATAGCCCTGGAGTGACATTAGTCAACACTCTATTTGATGGAACAGGATTTCAAGGTTGGAAACGATGAATCATCAAAGCACTTTCAGCTAAAAATAGGTTGGGCTTCATTACTGGGGAGCATGCTATCCCAGCATCAAACTCACCAGATCTGCAACTCTAGAATAAAACTAACGACATGTTTATATCCTAGCTATCAAATTCACTATCAAAGGACATTGCTGAAAGTGTGATATATTCAAGGGCAACAAAGGAACTATGGACCCGTCTTGAGAATAGATTTTGCCAAACAAATAGAGCCAAATTATTTCATCTGCAAAAGGAATTGAGCATGTTAAATCAAGGAAGTAGCAACATAGCAACTTACTTCACCAAATTGAAAAGTTTGTGGGATGAACTTGACTCACTAAACTCTCATGTTCAATGTATCTGTGTGCACATGTGATGGAAAAGCTAAGCTACAGAAGACTTCTTCAGAGGATGAGAGTGTTGAAGTAGATCTTAGGCCTAACTCACACCCCAAAATTTAGCTCAAAGGGAGGAGGATTACCTAAGTCTTATAAGGAGACCAACCATCCCATTAACCACCAATGTAGGACTTTGTGTCTCAACAGAGAGACTCATTCAATTTCTCATCAGTTTGAATGATACTTATGCACAAGCTAGAGGGAATATTTTGATGCTCAATCCTATATGTAATATCAACTATGCCTACTCTTTGATCTTATAGGATGAGAATAAGAGAGAGACCTATTTGAGTCCAGTTGCATTTACTGATTCTTCCTTCTTCATGGTGAGAAACACCAGTCAATTCAAACCAAGTAAACAAGTTCAAAGAAATGTTATTTCTACACAGAGATTTGGACCTATAAATTTCAGAAACTCTACACAACCACCATGACAACAAAGGTTTCAAAAACAAACCTAGAGATTCAAAGGGAGGAGATCTAAGTACAATCCCAATGTCACCTGCACATACTGCGGCAAAGTTGGACATGTTCAAGAGGAATGTTATAGTCTGATAGGGTATCCTGAAGGTTTTTAGTTTACACATGGGAGGAACTATCAAATGCAGGGTCAAATTAGTGGAAATGCAGTACTCTTCACAAAAGAAAATGGAGGAAAGGACACTGCTCAAACAGAATCAGTTAATTCAACTAATAGGGAACAATACAACCAATTTGTCCAGATGTATAAGCAGATGAAAATAGAAGAGGCATCACACGCAAACATGGGATCTGAGATTAACAGTAACTCAGTAGCTGGTACAATTTTTTAAATACATTGGATCATGTTCAGTTATGAATTCTAGCACCTAGATCATTGATTCAGATGCAACAAAGCATATGTGTTTTGTTTCAAAGTCCTTTAGTAGTATGTCCCTTCTTAAATATTCTTTTGACTATTAATCTGCCTAATTGTCAAATTATTCAAGTCTCTCACACAGGAACTATTTGTCTCTTTTCTGATATCATTTTACTAAACGTGTTATCTGTTCCTAACTTCAAGTATAATCTTATGTTTGTTCATAAGTTTTGATTCCAGTTCCAATCTAGACTCTTCTTCACACCAAATAAGTGTCTGGTGCAGGACTCTTCAATGAGGAGGTGTCGAGTTTTTGGTGAAGTCAATGGAGGACTCTACTTGCTGAAACCTGTTCCCTAGAAGTCTAGTTTAATTTTCAGAAAGGATATTTCAGTTTTTCCACAAGAGAACTCTAATGTTACTAGTTCTTGTCCTTTTTCTGTTGAAGTTCCTGTTCCTACTTCTTATCCAGTATGTACAAGTGCAACTTCTAATGTTATGGCATATTAGATTGGGGATTTGCCTTATTCTTCAATGAAAAATGTCAGTTTCATTTCCCTTCCTAATTCTTATGATTGTGTTTGTGATTTGTGTCCAAAAGCTAGACAAGCGAGGCTATCTTTTCCTATCAGTCAAATCTCTTCTAGTCATGGTTTTATCTCATTCATGTTGATACTTGGGGATCTTATAAAGTTCCTACTCATGATCATCATTGATATTTTCTCACTATTTTTGATGATTTTAGCCGTGGCATTTCTTGCTAAGTAGTAAGAGTAATGCCTTTACAGTTCTGCAAGGATTTCTGAATATAGTGGAGAGACAGTTCAATACTAAGGTGAAAGCTATTAGATCTGACAATGCTTCAGAATTAGGGAAAATTGAAGCAGGATCTCATTTTTTTAATTCTAATGGAATCATTCATCAAACATCATGCGTGTCCACTCCACAACAAAATGGGATAGTGGAAACAAAACACAAACATTTACTCGAGATTGCAAGAGCTTTAATGTTTCAATCTCAAGTTCCACTTTCTTACTGGGGTGAGTGTATATTAACAACAACCTATCTGATCAACAAGATGCCCTCTGTTGTGCTTAAAGGAAAATCACCTTATGAATTCATGTTCAGAAAATCCCCTGCTTATCATATGTTAAAATGTTTTGGGTGTTTGTGTTATGCTGGTACTCTTACTCGGGGAAGAGACAAATTTCAGCCTAGGTCCAAAAGATGTGTTTTCTTGGGATACCCCAATACTCAAAAGGGTTACAAATTCTTGGATTTGGAAAGTAGAAAAGTTTTTGTTTCCAGGGATGTTCATTTCTTTGAACATGAATATCCTTTTGCCTCACTCCCTTCTCATCCATCATCTATATTTCCAAACTACACTTCACATTCATGTGATCAGTCTCTTTTTCAGGTTAATGACATCTCAATATCAACTCCACCCAAAGATTCTAATACAAATTCCGAGCCTATTCCCGCATCTACTATTTCTTCCCCATTATCATCATATAGTGTATCTCCTATTGTTGAGCCTAGAAGATCTCAAAGACAAAACAAAGGTGTCTTACCTGTTCATCTCCAAGCCTTTTTTTGCAACAACAGTTTTCTCAGTTCTATCACTAGTCATGTTTTCGCGACCCATTGTTCTCATACTACTCTCTCTTACGACACTGTTGAGTCAATTAGAGTTTTGATAATGGACATTGGATCATGAAACATGTTGATCAATCAGGTTCTTCATTGTACTGTCTCTGAGAAGTAAAGAGATGATACCACACGATGCGGAAAAGATATGATCATGACATTAATGTAGGAAGCCAGTTCAGATATTTTGGGAAAATAAGATAGTTGGTGTAAAGAAGGAGTTCGAAGTCAAAAAGAACTCTAAAAAAGCTAAGCGAAATACAAGGAGTCTGACCCAGGAAAGAACTCTGCTGCAACTTGGTTAAAAGGTAGAAGAAGAATCAGTGAGATCATCGAGACAAGTTTAGAGTCTTGAATCATTAGATGATCTGTTTCATTGTTTAAGTTCGAGTCTAGGAATTTGTTCAATTCGTTCTTGTTGAGTTGTGTTATTTTACTTAGCTGAGTGATCTAAAGACTAAGATTAGGTATAGTCTTCAAATTAAGGGGAACTCGAAGACTTGGGAAACATAAGCCTTGGGAGGTTTATGTGTAGTTATATTTCATTTGAAGTTTGTTGTGTCATAGATTACTAGGATCTTAGTAATCTTTTTGTTGAGGCTCATATTGATTTAGTGAAATTGGAAATAATTCTTATAGGGGTACAGATCGTGGATTTTTTTATCTTTTGTGAGTCAAGTGTTTCCAGGTAAAAATGATGTATTCTCTTTTGTTTTTACTTTCTGGAAACATATCTGCAAATTTGGTTCTTCAATTTGGCAAATCCATACATTATGCAAATCTATCAACTGGTATAGAGTAGGTGTTCTTATTAAAAGCTAATATCTAAGAATTGATCATAATAAATACTGCACCACCTTTTGGACATGGAGAAGGACAATTATCTGTAGGGCCACCACTCTTCAATGGAAATCGCTTTGGTTGGTGGAAGGCTAGAATAGAAGATTTCATTCAAGGAGAGGATTACGAGCTTTGGGACAGGATCACTGTTGGGCCTAATATTCCTATGAAAATTGTGGAAGGTCAACAAGTTGCTAAACAAAAAAGGGATTTCACTACTGACGACCTTGTGGCGATGAGGAAAAATGCTAAGGACAAAAACATTTTGGTCTATGGGCTGTGACCAGATGAATATAATAGGATATCAAAATGCAGTACTGCTAAATATAGTTGGGATGCTTTGACAATTGCACATGAAGGAACCACTAAGGTTACGAAGTTTAGGGTTGCCATGCTGCTTATTGAGTATGAAACCTTCAAGATAAAGGAAAATAAGTCTCTGCAGGACATGATGGCAAGGCTCACATTGCTTATCAATGAACTGGCATTCTTGGGAAAGATACTCACTACTGAGGAACAAGTTGACAAAGTTCTGAGAATTTTACCCAAAGCCAAGTGGAATGTGAAGGTTACTGCCATCAAAGAAGCTAAGGATATTGAAATTATGACTCTAAATGAACTGGTTGGAAACCTCAGGACATATGAAATGAACATGGAAGATCAAAAGAAAAGAAGGAAATGGTAGTGGCTGAGAAATCACTAGCCCTGAAGGTTGCTTCTGACGATGAAGAATCAGATTTAGATAAGGATCAAATAGTCTGATGACAAGGATGAATCAAGGTGCTACAAATTTGGAAAAATAGATCATCACATCAAACAATGTCCACAATGGAAAATTGATTGTAAAAAGGAAAGAACTGAGAAAGAAATGAAAGAAAAAGCTGCTAAGAAAAAGGAGAAAGAGGAGTATGCCATGATGACTGCCTGGGGATCCAAAATTAAGGAGTTAGATATTGAAGATGTAGATGAGACTACTTTATGGCTGCTAAGGATTCAAATCTTGAGGATGATGATAAGTCTAAGGTAAGTATTCTTGAACTAAAAGAGAATTTACATCTTTTTCTAAAAAGAAAGCTAATCTTGCTAATGAATGGGTTGATTGATGATTTTCAAGATATAGCTAATGAAAAAGACCAGCTGATCAAAGATTTTTCAGATCAAAATTTTGAAAGTCTTGAGATCAAAAATTGTCTGAAAGAAGCTAATGAAGAGAATCACAAGTTGAAGAAATAGGTCAAAAATCTTGATACCCTTGTGTTAAACTTAAAATCTGAGATAATGAAGTTAATAGTGGTTGAAAAAGGTAAGAGTGAAATGAGTGATAAACAAAAAAAGGTTGAAACTGAATTAAAAGAATGTAAAATTGACTTCTTTGGTTAGAAAGAGAAGGTCAGAAAACTGACTCAGGAGATTTCCACTCTAAAATTGGATTTAGAAAGGGCAAATAGGTGGACTCTGTTATCAATAATAATGAATCATATAAGAAATAAGAGTCATAATGAGAAAGCTGGAATAGTATTCTATAAGGAGAATGTCACCACTACTGACTTGTGCTACCTCTATGGAAAAATTGATCATCCTACTACTAAGTGTCCAATTGCAAATAATTCCAGGAATAGGAAACTAGTCATTAATACAAAAAGTGGGCTAAGAATGATAAAAGAAACTGGTCAAGGAACATGCGACCTAGTTGGACAAGAAAAGATATCATTTATCCTTTTTACAACAGGAAAGGACCAAGCTAGTCTAGGTTCCTAAAACTAACCCTTGATTTATTTTGCAGGATGCAGTGAAAGAAAGCAAGTATTTGGTACATAGATAGTGCTTACTGAAAGGCATATGACTGGAGACAAAATCAAGTTCCTTTCACTTGTACCCATGAAAGGGGGAAAAGTTTCCTTCGGAGATAGAAAAAAGGGTACACTGGTTGGAGTTGGAAAGATTGGATGAAATGAATAAAGGG
The DNA here is from genome assembly GCA_011800125.2 of Solanum clarkiae. NCBI lineage: Eukaryota > Viridiplantae > Streptophyta > Magnoliopsida > Solanales > Solanaceae > Solanum > Solanum clarkiae. The sequence continues at coordinate 5,508,123 of JAABOM020000101.1, forward strand.
CCTTAGAAGAGGTCTACCACGTGAATGGATTGAATCACAACTTGTTGAGTATATCTCAATTGTGTGATAAAGGTAACAAGGTAACTTTCACTTCTGCAGCTTCTAGGGTAAAAAAAGTTAGACACAAAGGAGATAGTTCTTCTAGCGAAAAGGCATAAAAATATATACAAGGCTGACATCATAAGAATGTCAGGTACACATTTGAAATGATTGAGTGTTATTGCTGATGATCCTTTACTTTGGCAAAAAAGACTATGCAAGTCTGAAGCAAATAAATACTCTAGCGTCAAAGGACATGGTTATAGGGTTACCTAAAACTAAGTTCAAAGACAACAAAGTATGCAGTGCATGTGTAAAAAGAAAGCAAGAACGATAATCCTTCAAGTCAAAGAACCAGGTAAGTACAACCAGGCGCTTAGAACTGGTCCACATCAATCTATGTGGACCTGTGAGGGTAAGAAGTAGAGAAGATAAAAGGTATATGTTTGCCATTGTGGATGATTACTCAAGGTTTACCTGGACACTATTTTTAGCTTCTAAAGAAGAGTCCTTCAATGTATTTTCTATTCTCATCAAGAAAATGGAAAAGAAATTGGAGGCATCCTTAATTTCCATGAGATCTAACCATGGAATGGAATTCAAAATGCAAAATTTCTAGAATTCTGCTTAACTAATAGTATAGATCACAATTTCTCTGCTCCTAGGACACCACAACAAAATGGAGTAGTAAAAAGGAAAAATAGGACTTTAGAAGATAAGACTAGAACAATGATAATTGCTAGTAACATGGCCAAAAATCTTTGAGCTGAAGCCATAAGTACTGCTGCTTACATTCTAAATAGATGCATGTTCAGGCCTATCTTACACAAAACTCCCTATGAATTACTTAAAGGCAAAAAAATTAAATATCTCCCACTTTAGGACATTTGGCTACAAATGTTATGTTCATAATAATGATGAAGATAATTTGGAAATTTTTTATGCCAGAAGTGGTGAGGGAATTTTTCTAGGATGTTTTGCACATAGTAAAGCATATAAGGTGTTGAACAAAGGAACAAACTATGGTAGAAGAGAGCATTCATGTGGTTTTTGATTACAATAGTGGTATTTTTTAGACCGAACTGCAGGATGACTATGAGCTAGAACACAGGACAGAGGAACAACCAATGGTACCTGGTTCATCTGTAGGATAATCATGTTCTTCTACAAGATAACCAGAAAGCTCACAGTCGGGGAACTACAGACTCTGGAATTGAATCTGCTAATTTTGGATTTGCCCAATCAGAATCTATAGATAGTGAACAACCTCAAGAGTTTGTGGTGAAGATTTACAAGTATCGAGACTCACACCTCTTGGAAATGTGCTAACTGATATAGCTTCTAGAATAACTACTAGATTAGGAATGAAGAATTTGTGTGCATTCCAAGCCTTTTGGTCAATGATGGAACCAAGAAAGGTAGGGGAAACATTGCAAGATGAAGATTGCATACTAATGCAGGACTAGCTAAATCAGTTTGAAAGATGCAAAGTATGGCATCTTGTGCCCAGGCCAAAAGAAAGAACCATCATTGGCACAAAATGGGTGTTCAGGAACAAGCTTGATAGGCGTGGAACAGTTACAAGAAACAAGGAAAGAATGGTGATCCAAGGGTACAATCAAGAAGGAATAGATTATGATGAGACTTTTGCTCCAATCGCCAGACTTGAAGCTATAGACTACTCATAGCATTTGCAGCGTATAAGGAGTTCACTCTTTTATCGAATGGATATTAAGAGTTCCTTTCTAAATGGCTACTTGAAGAAGGAAGCCTACGTGAAGCAACCACTTGGATTTGTAAGCTCTGAATTTCCAGATCATGTGTACAAGTTGGACAAGGCCTTGTATGGTTTGAAACAAGCTCAACGAGCTTGGTATGAAAGATTGTCAAATTTTCTGTTAGATCATGGACACACTAGAGGTAAAATTGACAATACCAAAAAAGGAAAAGATTTGTTGATTATGCAGGTATATATGGATGATATCATATTTGGATCAACAAATATACTCATGACTCAAGAGTTCGCCAAGCTAATGAATGGAGAATTTGAGATGAGCATGATTGGGGAACTTAACTTCTTCTTGGGGCTACAAATCAAGCAGAATCCTACTGGAACTCTTATTCATCAACAAAAGTAGTGAAGGAGCTTCTCAAACAGTTTAAGATGGAGGATGCCAAAGATATTGATACTCCCATTGCCACTGCTACCAAGCTTGATCTGGATGAGAAAGGGTTATCAGTAGAACAAAAGCTATATAGAGGAATGATTGGGTCTCTTTTGTACCTCACTGCTAGCAACCTGACATTATATTTAGTGTGGGACTTTGTACTAGGTTTCAATCAAATCCCAAGGAGTCACATATTAAAGTTGTCAAGAGAATCTTCAAGTTTCTTAGGAGGACTTCAGATTTGGGACTTTGGTACTATAAAAGCAGTAATTTTAACCTTAGGGCATACCTGATGCTGATTATGCTGGTTACTAGTGGACAGAAAAAGTATTTCAGGCATGGATCACTTCCTTGGAACATGTTTGATTTCCTGGTCCACTAAGAAACAAAATTCAATGGCCTTAACTGTTGAGGCTGAATATGTAGCAGCTGGATCTTGTTATGCTCAGTTACTTTGGATAAAACAACAACTACTGGACTTTGGTATGGATGTTGGTTGTGTTCCTATCCCTTGTGATAACACAAATGTTATTAATATTGCAAAGAATCTTGTACATTATAAAAGAACCAAGCATAGTGACATAAGACATCACTTCCTTCGTGACAATATAGAAAAGGGTCTTGTTTCAATAATGTTTTGTCCTACTGAGAATCAAATTTCTGACATTTTCACAAGTACTAAGTAGAGAATATTTTGAAAAACTCAGATTAGACTTGGGGATGATTAAGATTGCATAAACTCCCCTCAATGATTGGCTAGAAAATCTGATCTTTGAATTAATATCTAGAATGAGCTATCATTTCAATTTTTCACATATAGTACATCCCAACATTCAGAAATATGGAGTAAGTATAAATTGATGTGTATTATAGTCTGCAGGTTACTAGATCATGTATGGAGGCTGAAGGAAAGATGAAAATAAATCAGGTAATAATTATTTTGTGTTAAATATAGTGATTGGTGAATTAATCAGGTACCGTGGCCTATTCTCTCTCATCCCACGCCATCATCATTGTTTTGCAGCCCAAACCCATCTCTTCCTACTGACAAATGACGGCTGCAATCGCATCACTCACCTCACCTTTCGCCATTCAAGTTCAGCATTCTTTCCATCAAAACTCTTCATTATTCATCTTTTGCACTTCCTACTTTGCCCTATAAAGTGAAACATCTCACCTCTTCCACTCAAGAAAACCTTCATCCTTCAATGGCATCTGTCCAAAGCTCCAAAACACCCAGTCACAAGAACCAGAACACCATGATTCTCTTGCAATCGTGGTCTATGAAAAAACCCCCACCTCCCTTGCCATTCCATCTCTCTGATTTTGCAAATTGGGGGTCACTCCTAAACCCATGTTCTCAGACTTCCTCGAACCCATCACCCCCTGGGCTTCCTCTTCATCTTTCGAAGGATTAAATATTGTACCTACTCAATCCATTGGTCTTGATGCTCCACCATCTGACATTCTGACTTCTGATGCACTACCCTCCCAGCTGGTACATTGTCTTCTGAGGAAAATCACTGGAGACCCCATTGAAGTCTCTGATGATTTTCCCTCCCCTGAAAGGGTTCCCACATCTGATTCTTCTAAGGCACCCCAAACACGAATTCGAAAGCATCAAGATGAAGTTGTTCTTCAAAAGGCTCTACATAAGAGCAAGAAATGTAAGAGTTCTCCTAGTTCTTCCTCCTCACAGGGTGACCTATTGATAAGCCAAGTTCGGAAAAATGTGTTTAAGCATATGATTCCCAAGCCTCCTCGCTCTCGTCCTGCTCTTTCACCTAAGAAACCCTCCTCAACAGCCAAAAACCCTCCTAAGTCTAGGGCATCTTCTAGCAGGGAGAAACACGTTCCTCAACCTATTCCCTCTTATGATTCTGAGACAGAGAATGATCGTGACAAACCAACGGTCGACCAAACTGACCCACACTTTCTCTCCCTTATTCACTTTCAAAAGTTCTCCCTCATTCAGGGGTAAGTCATTACAGGATATAGGAGGGGATGATATGACATTATTGTTTCTAAACTAACTTTTCAGTTTTGATCTGACCTGTTTCTCTTAGGCAATAATCAAAGGAAGTTTGCCAAGCCTGAGATTAGGGGTGAACAAAACCAAACTGAAAATCAAACCAAACTGCAATCTGAGTCAACCCGAGAGAAAAAACCCAACTAATGGTTTAGTTTGAGTTGGTTTGATATTGGAAAAAAAATCCTACTATATTTGGTTTGGTTTGATTTTAACTTTGAAAAACAAACCTGGGACTAAACCAATCCG
>JAABOM020000101.1:5522214-5535405 GCA_011800125.2 Solanum clarkiae
TCACATGTTTTTCTCCGTATATTGAGTTCAAAATGACTTTCTATCTAACCTATCATCAATGACTAGATAAATACCAAGTGATTATAAATTCCTCAATTGCAAAAATTAATATTTACCAACTTAATGCAATAATTAATAAGGTCTTTTTTTTTTACGTCTATGTACATAGTATATAGCAAGAGAATATTAGTAGCTTCATAAATTTATTAAAATTTATATTCAAACTTTCCACAAAAATATTATTGCAATAGGGTTTAACTAAAGGGTGAAAAGATCAATCATGTTTTGATGGATTGTTTCATAATTCAAATTTAGAAAAAAATTACAAAGAGAAGGAAAAGCTTATTGGTGGAGGAATAATGAAATTACATATTAAAGCATAATATTGCTTTACTTTTAAAATGTCGAAAATTTAAAAGTAATTTTTTTTAATATCAACAAAATAACTTGGTCATTATCAAAATGAAAATAAAGAGGAGATTAGTGGACTCCTTTTGTTTTAATTAGTGAGCCTGTCTTTCCAATTTCATTTGATTTTCATTTTTTTGTGAAGAATGACCATCAAGATACCATTAGATAAATTTGGTTTATATAGATAAATTATTTATTTGATGAAAAATTAAGTAATTTTATTTATGAGTAAGGATATTTTTGTAATTCATCTTAAAGGGTATTTTCGTAATTCAATTTTTAATTTAAGGTCTTCCCACTTTTAGTTATATATAATTTTAGTTTCCTTATTATAGTTATATAAAACATATCAAATTAAATAAAAAGGTATTTTAAAAATATTTTGATAAGATTCCTCTCGAGCCAATTTAGGTGCATATCAATCCAATTTTAAATGGATTGAAATGAGTTGATTTGAGATGGATTGAATTAATAAATAGACAGGTTAATACTTCAATAGATTGTCTATGCTAAATGACCCAAAGATTTGGGTCAAAAAGACCATAAATAACCTTTGCTTCCAAAATTAAAGTTAAATTATTACTCCCTCTGTCTTATTTTATATGACACTCATTCTTTTTTGGTCCGTCCCAAAAATAATATCAACTTACACTAATTGAAAATAATTTAACCTTAAAATTCTCCTTTTACCCTTATTGAAATGATTATCAGTCACACAAATATATAAGAATTATTTTAGACCACAAGTTTCAAAAGTCTTCCTTTTTTTTAAATACCGTGCCTAGTCCAAGAGTGACACATAAAATGAGACGGAGGGAGTACTATTTCCTATATTCTAAAATTAAGTGGAACAAAATCTTTTTTTCTAAATAAGTTAGAACTGTAATAAATTTGGGGAAGAATCATTTAATTGGCATAATGTGGAACTATCATAGAATTTTATTTCACCTTCTTTTATTTCACTCTAATCCGTTCTTTTTTTCTTCCCTCATCTTTTAATGTTTATTTTTCATCAAATTTCTATTAAATACATAATATAATATCAAGAGGGTTCATCTATTTTTGAATCTATCACATAATTTTTTAAATTATTATATTAAAGTAATCCTATTTTAAACTTATCACACAAAAAGTATTCAACTTTGACTAAAAAAATAAATTTCATATGAACTTTAATATTTTGTATGACAATATGGAATTATGCTTCAAAATAAGCTAAATGTTTCATCTTTTTCATATTAATAGGCTCTATCGACTTGATGAATTCTTTAAAAGAAAAAAACAGTTAGATGCACATTTTACTAAATTAATTTTATTACTGATGTTTTAAAACTCTAGATTTGTTACTAATTTATGTACTTGTTTAAAAGTAAAGATAGTATGAAAAATAAGTAGTAATAAAATTCTTTTGATTTGCAAAAATGGATGAGTAAATTGAAACAATTATTTTTAGTTTATAGGTCAAGTAAAACATAGTAGAGAGAGTACATTTAAAATAATTTTACAAACATCACTTGATATTTTGCTTTGTAACACAGATATTGTTGGTGACTACGATATTATATTTGCTTTCTTTGATTTAATTTATTTATATAATTTTTACGTATTATAATTAATATTAAAAATTTTGATGTGACTATTTTTAATAGGCCCGCCCTAAAATATCGTAAAATAAATGGCGGGCCTATTAAAATTACTGACAGTGTTGTTATGAGCTATTCCATAAAGTTCTATTACAAAAGCCCGCGCAGACCCTAACACCTAAAACTTCATGGGCTAACACAGAAAATAACTAAAAAAAATTATCCAATTCTTGTTGTATAACCCTAAAAATACTCCTACATGTCATAAAATACATGGTGGTCCTATTGGAATTACAATGTTTTTAGATGGTTCCATGAAGTAATCTCAAGAAAATTGGCCGCAAGCCCCGACATGAAAAAATTTCATGGTCTAATATACGTAAAAAGTCGAGAAAATCACTTAATTCCGATTGCATGGCCTCTAAAATGCTCCTAATTGCCATAAAATCCATGCCAGAACTGTCCATAATGTCGCCGCTAATAGTTTTAGTAGGCCCATCATGCATTTTATGGTGTTTAGGAGCATTTTATGGGCAATTAAACAAGAATAGCACTATTAAAAAAATTGTTAAAAGAGACATCAAAAATAGGTCGCTAAAAAGAGACCTCATGAGGTTTCTATTCTATTGGATATTATTTTTATTTATTTTTTTTTAAGAAAAAGAGACTTCATGAGGTCGATTAAATAAAAAAAAAATCCACAAATGATAATATTAACTTTATGAGATTGGTGTTGAATTTTTTTAAAAAATTAGCGACCTCATAAGGTCTCTAGCAATTTTAAAAAAATAATAATTATGTTAAAAATAAATTAAAAATCTCACAAATACTCATTAAAAGAAAAAAGGACTTTCTCTAAAAGCCCTAAGTTTTAAAAGAAAAAAGTTCTGCAAAGTCATTCTCTTATTTTCTCTAAAAAGCCCTAAGTTACCTTCAATGGTGATGAACTCCGCAGCTGCGTTGAGGAAGTCCGCAGCTCCTCCACTGATGGCGACAAGTTCGCAGCAGCAAGAGCTCCATTGACGGAGTCCATAAGAGGTGTTCGAAACTCTTTTATCTGTAAGTTAATTTATGTTCGTCTTTAACGCTAGATTAAAAAATCAGTTTTATAGCAACCTTTTGACAAAGTAGAATTGGTGATGCTTGATTTCTATTGTGTAGTTTCTGTTTGCTAGACATGTAGTAATTATAAGTTGCATTATTTATTAAGATTATAAGACAAATATTCAATTTAATAATGTTCGTTGTGAAATTTTGTCATCTCCTTCTGCATTCGTTTTCTTTTCTTGTATTGACTTACAAGTAGCAGTTTGTACCTTTTTTTAATTTTTTTTTACAGTCATTGCATCAATTATAATGCTAACTATTTATGTCTATTTGGAAGACAAGTATGTCACTAGATCATTAATACTGACTTTCTAATGGTCATATATGGTAAGAGTCAATAACATATGATAATAGAACTAGTTGAAGAGTCAAACCATACTTTATGTACATATCAAGGTGTATAATTAAAAAAATAAAAAATAAATCTATTTTACACTGAAAAACTATTATATAGAAAAATTAGAAAGGTTTATCTAATTTACAGATTTGAAGCTTACTGGAGGGATCATAAGTCTTTGTAAGGTAATGCACTGACCCAAACTTAAAATGTTTAAATATAATTCGTTCTTTAGCTAATGTTAGCATTAGCACTCTTGTTCTTTTTCAGGATAGGTGTCCACATCTATCTACTCTAGCTAAAATAAATGAGTATATGAAAAATAAACATCATATACTAAAGAAAATTGTATTCAATAATTCTGGGATCAAGCAGATGCAGATGAAGGGTAAATAAATGCCTATAGTTGCATATCCTTGAAGCAAAATTTCAGTTACAGAATCCTTACCCATCTATCAGTGCAAGATGTAACAACATGCTCATCCCAGAATTCGATCATAGTAGTTGTATATTCCACCATGCCCTTGGGTAGTCCCAACACGATGGTTAATGACTATGTTTGTCATCCCTCTAACTTTGTACTGCTTCATCTTATTAAGTAAAGCTTTTAAGAGATACTCAGAGCCATATGAAAAATTGAAAGAATAAAGGTTCTGTGGAAGGTAATCTATCATGAAAGAAAGCTGGGCATCTGCTTGCCAATTTGTTCGTGAAACCTTGTAAGTACGATAAGAAGCTTCGGTGGATTCTACCTGAGGAGTGAGAAAATTTAGTTGAACATTGGATGAAGGATGCAAGGTTCAAGCAGATGATCAAGACTGGTAAAAAAGTTAGATCATCTACTAAAGGCGGTTCTCTACGGGTTTACTTCTTTACTTACAGGAAGTTAAATCTTCTTTATCACTGAAATTACTTTTGCATTTAGACATAAGAAGAGAGGAATTCTTTAACTAAAGGAAGTTTTTTTGGCATAACTATTTCATGTTATATGATTAGTAAAATGCTAGGTATAGAGAAATAATATTATTTTATGGTTCTCAAACTTATTTGGTAGTTTCCATCCTGTAAAATGCCTAGGGGATTCTTTGACTGAACTAAATTAAAACTCAGATTTATAAGTTAAATATTTTCAATACATGTTGGGAATAATTAAATCATTGTTCATTATATTCAAGTTTATGGTTGTGCTTCTCCAAACTATATGGCACAACAGGTTGATATCAATGAGAGAATGCGAGCTATCCTTGTTGATTGACTAATTGAGGTGTAGTAAATGTTCCCTCTGCTAAGTTAATAAATTTGTTCAAAAATATCTCAATGAATACTTAGCTTATTCTGATAAATAGGTACATCACAAGTTTGAGCTCAGGGATAAGACGTTATTCATGACTGTTAACTTGATAGACCGATTCTTGGAGAAGCAAGGTATTGTTAGAAAGAAGCTCCAGCGTGTTGGTTTGGTTGCAATGCTATTAGCATGCAAATATGTGGAAGTTCATGCTCTACTAGTGGAGGATCTGATAGTGATTTTGGTCAAAGCCTATACAAGGAAGAAGATTCTTAAAATAGTAATTTTTTGGTCTCATAAATTTCAAGAATCTCCTTCCTTGTATAGGCTTTATCGGAAATCACCACCAAATCCTCCACTAGTGGAGCATGAACTTCCACATACTTGCATGTTAATAGCATTGCAACCAAACCAAAAAGCTGAAGCTTTTTTCTAACAATACTTTGCTTCTCCAAGAATCGATCTATCAAGTTAACAGTCAAGAACAACGTCTCATCCCTGAGCTCAAACTTGTGATATACCTGAGCTCAAACTTGTGATATATTAATAAATACTTTGCTAAGTATTTACTACACCTCAATTAGCCAATCAATAAGGATAGCTCATACTCTCTCATTGATGTCAATTTGTTGTGCCATATAATTTGGAGAAGCACAGTCATAAACCTAAATATAATGAACAATGATTTAATCATCCCTAATATATATTTAAAATATTCAACTTATAAAATTGAATTCTGATCCAGTCCAGTCAAAGAACTCCTCAGGCATTTTACAAGATGGAAACTACCAAACAAGTTTGAGAACCATAAAACAATATGATTATGGGTGATTGTTTCAGTTTTTTGGGAGTGTTAACCCACAAATTTTTCAAGTGTATGTTAAGGCTCTCGGCCTTTTCCAAAATGACTTTATGGAACTATTTATAATGATACCACTAATAGTTTCAGTAGGTCAAGCATGTATTTTATGGCGTTTAGAGCATTTTATGGGCAGCGGAATAAGAATTAAGATATTTTCTCAATTTTTCATAGGTCGGACTTTTAGGAGTGTCGGGGCTTCGAGACTAATTTTCTTGAAAAATTTTATGAAATTGTTCATAACGACACTGCTAGTAGTTCAATAGGCTCAGTGTCCATTTTATGATGTTTAGGAGCATCTTAAGAGTGACAGAACAATAATTAGGCGATCTTGTCAATTTCTCACCGATGTTAGACCACAAATTTTTCAGGCGTTGGGGCTTCGAGCTCATTTTTCTTGAAACCATTGTGAAATTGTGTGTAATAGTTTTTCTGCATGCTAGCACATGAATTCTTTAGGAGCCTGGCTTTGGGCTCTTTTTTTTAGAAAAACTTTATGAAATCGTCTGTGATAATGGCGCTAATAGTTTCAGTAGGTTCGACGTGAATTTTAAGACATTTAGGAGCACTTTGTAGGTAAGGAAATAGGAATTAGGCGATTCTCTCATTTTTTCAGGAGTGTTAGCCAATAAATTTTTCAGGTGTCAGGCCTCCGAGCATATTTTTCTCGAAAAGCTTTATGGAACCATCCCTGAAAATGTCGCTAATAGTTCCAATAGGATCGGCACATATTTTATGGCGTTTATGAGCATTTTATGGACATCAGAACAAAAATTAGGCATTTTTCATATTTTCATGTGTTAGCTCATGGATTTTCAAGTTCCTGAACTCAGAGTTTATTTTTCTCAGAAAACTTTACGGAACTATCCGTAAAAATATCGCTAATAGTTCCAGTAGGATAGACGTAGATTTTATGATATTTAGGAGCATTTTATTAGCGATGGAATTGGAATTATACAATTTTCTTCAGTTTTTCATGGGTGTTAGTTCATGAATTTTTCAGTTGCTGAGATTTCAATCTTATTTTTCTCGAAACACTTTACGGAAAGTCAGTAACAATTTTGCTAATAGTTTCAGTAGGCTCGACATGTTCTTACAACGTTTAGAAGCATTTTATGGGTGATATGAATAAGAATTAAGTACTTTTCTCAATTTTTTGTATTTAGCCCAACAAAAGTTCATTCATTTTGACTACTTTAGCATATTTTCTCATACTAATTTCTACTCTACCTTCCTGGAATTCATTCTCCGGGTCACTCATTTATAGGTGTTGGGACTTCGTGCTCATTTTTCTCAAAAGTTTTATGGAATCGTCCGAACAATGCTATTAATAAAGTTCAAGTAGGTCCAACATTTTTATGGCGTTTGGGAGCACTTTTTGGGTAACGAAATAAGAAATATGAAATTTTCTCAATTTTTCGTAGCTTTTAGCCCATAGATTTCTTTAATGCCAAGGCTCCGAGTCTATTTTTCCTAGAAAACTTTATGGAGCTATCCATAATGATTCTTTTAATAGTTCAAGTATGCCTGATGCTCATTTTACGACGTTTAGGAGCATCATATAGGCGATGAAATAGAAATTAGGTGTTTCTCTCCTTTTTTTTATTTATGGGTTTTAGCCCACAAATTTTTGAGTTATCGAGACTCCAAGTCCATTTTTCTCAAATAAATATATGAAATTATCCGTAACGACGCCGCTAATAGCTTGAGTAGACTCAACGTGCATTTTATGATGTTTATGAATATTTTATGGTGATGAAATAGGAAATTTATAATTTTTCTCAGGTTTTTCGTGGATGTTAGCCTACAGATCTTTCAGGTGCTAGAGCTCTAGTCCTATTTTTCCCAAAAAAATTTATGAAACGGTCCGTAACGACGCCACTAATAGTTCCAATTGGGCCGACGTGTATTTTACGATGTTTAGGAGCATCTTATAATGACGGAACAAGGATTAAGCAATTATCTCTATTTTCGTGGGTGCTAGACCACAAATTCTTTTGATGCTGTGGTTTCGAGCCAATATTTCTCGAAAAAAATTATGAAATCATCCGTAGTGTTGTCGTTAATAGTTCTAGTAGGTTTTGTGTGCATGTTATGACGTTTTGAAAGCATTTTATAGGCGATGAAATCAGATTTAGGCAATATTTTCAATTTTTTATGGGTGTTAGCCCACAGATTTTTAGGCATTGGGGCTCCAAGCCAAATTTTGTCAAAGAATGTTACGAAACCGTCTAAAACAATACCGATAATAGTTCTAGTAGGCCCAATGTGTATTTTACGATATCTGGGAGCATTTTATGGGCGATGAAATGAGAATTAAGAAATATTATCAATTTTTCATGAGTGTTAGCCCACAAACTTTCAATTGTGAGGGCTTCAACATATTTTTCTTGAAAACTTTTATGGAATCGCTCGTAACGATGTCAATAATAGTTCCAGTAGGCCTAACGTGCATTTTATAAAATGTAAGAGTATTTTATGGACAATGGAACAAGAATTAGGCGATTTTCTCTTCTTTTTATGAGTGTTAGCCCACAAATTTATCAGTTGTTGAGGTTACTGGCCCATTTTTTGTTCTAAAAACCTTTGTGGAATTGTTCATAATAACGCTGCTAATTGTTACAGTAAGCCCGGTGTACATTTTACGATGTTAAGGAGCATTTTATGGGCAATTAAATAGGAATAAGATCATTTTCTTAGTTTTTCGGGTGCTAACCCCTAGATTTTTCAGGTGTCTCGGCTTTGAGCACACTTTTCCTGAAAAATTTTATGAAACCATCTGTAACACATTTCTAATAGTTTTAATAGGCCCAACGTGTATTTTATAAAATTATGGAGTATTTTATGGGCGACGAAACATGAATTAGGCGATGCAGTGCTGAGGCTCAAGGCTCATTTTTTGCAAAAAAAGTATGGACCCATCCATAATAATGTTGCTAATAGTTTCAGTAGACTCGACATGCATTTTATGATTTTTAGGAGTAGTTTATAAGCAACGGAACATGAATTAAGTGGTTTTCTAAGTTATTCGTGAGTGTTAGCTCGTGAATTTTTTAAGTGCTAGGGCCTCGAGCCCATTTTTCCTAAAAGACTTTTTGGAGTTGTCTGTAACAACATCGTTAATAGTTCCAATAGGCTTGACATATATTTTATGGCGCACACAAATTAGGAATTGAATAATTTTCTTAATTTTCGTGAGTGTTAGCCTATGAATTTTTTAGGTGCTAGGGCTCTGGGCACATTTTTTTCAGAAAACTTTATGGATGCATCTTTAATGATGCCGCTAATAGTTACAATCAACTCGGCATGTATTTTACGATGTTTTGGAGTATTTTATGGGTAACAGAACAGGAATTAAATAATTTTCTCAGTTTTTTGTTGGTGTTAGCCCATGAATTTTTCAGTGTCAGTGCTCTGAAATCATTCTTCCTAAAAACTATACAAAATCATCTGTAACAATGCCTTTAATATTTCCAATATGCTCGGTGTCTATTTTACAATTTTAGAAGCATTTTATAGGCGAAAGACAAGAAGTAGGTGATTTTAACAATTTTTCTTGTGTAAGCCCATAGATTTTTCAAATGTCGGAGCTTCGAGCTCATTTTTTCAAAAATAAAATAAAATTATGGAATCAGCTGTAACAATGCTACTAATAATTCTAGTGGGCGCATTTTACGCTATTTAGGAGCAATTTATGGGCAATAGAATAGAAATTAGACGATTTCCTCAGTTTTTCGTGGGTGTTAGCCCAGACATTTTTCAAGTACTGATTTAGCCCACACATTTTTCAAGTGCCGATGCTTCCGCCCATTTTTTTTGGAAAACTTTATGGAACCGTTCGTAATGCTGCCACTGGTAGTTTCAATAGGCCCGCCGTGTATTTTACGACATTTCGAACCATTTTATGCATGATGAAATAGGAATTAGGCGATTTTCTCCATTTTTCATGTATATTAGTCATGAATTTTTTATGGTGTAACTTTTGATCAATGTTTTTTCAAAATCTTTATAGAATAGTTTATGATGTCCTAATGAAGAATTCCAATACCCATGTTTTCATCTCCAGCGCGTCTTTTAGCATTTAGGGGGTCACTCACTGGGAGTTAATTGATTTTTTTATTTTTTGTGTGAATTAGCCCATGACTATTTTGGCCGTATGACTTTTGATTAAAATTTTTTGCACAACCTTTATAGAGCCATCTGGAATGACTTAAAAAGAATTTCAATAGACTCAGTTCGATTCACACTGCAATTTTTAAGCATTTTGGTGCCACTCAACAAAAATTACACAATTTTCTACATTTTACATGTGTGTTGGCACATGAATTTTTCGATAGTATGGCTTCTAGTCAATTTTTTTAAAAAACCATTATAAAACCACCTGTGATGATCTAAGAAAAACTTTCAACAGTCGTGACTTGATTTGCGGCATATCTATTTTTCATTCAATGGCCACTCAACAGAAATTAGGCAATTTTCTCTTCTTTTTATATATGTTAGTCCATGAATTTTTTGATAATGTGACTTCTTTCATTTGATGTACAACACTTGCGTTAGAAAACAATTAAGGACGAAGTATATTACACAGTTATATTCATTTCATGTTCTAAATGGCAAATTTTTCACACATAAATTCATTTTTTAGGTCGAACTTCGATACAAAAACTTAAATCTTGGAGTTAGTGTTTGTAATCTACTCCAATTTCTTACTTAAGGTTTGTAATTTGATTTTTCTCCAAGTTTTTTTAAAATAACAAATGAGAACTTGAATAAATTTTGTATGGATGAATCTGATCCAATGGTCAATGCTAGATGCAAACATGAAATTTTGCTGAATATGCAAATTTCTTGGGAGGAAGAAGGTTTCGGTCTTGCCCATGCTATGGTGTTTGCATATTCTGCGTTCACTTTATCTCCTATTGATGCTAATGCACTATTTTTCTCTAATAGAGACCCGACGAAAAGTACATGATAGTATGTAAGTAAGATAAAATTAACACATAAATAATGACAACACAAGATATAAAGACCCGACAAATCCTACTACCATACTATACCATATAACACAGGATAATGACAATGTTCATAAGAAAATGCTTAAATACATCAACATCACTACATCTTTGACAATGAAGGATTGCTTGAACTACTTCCTACTGTCTTTTTTCTTTGCTTTTTTCTAAGCTCTTGAAGTTTTCTTGTTGAGATTGTTGCTTTGCCATTCCATTTCAGCTTGGTTGTACTACACCAATTACATCAGTTGAATTTTTCGCTTTTACCTGAGCAATACTTGGCATACTAGGCTATAATAACAAAGTGAATAGAATTCCTTTTTGTTACCGATGATGTCTTTTTTGTTCTTCCTATTTTTAGTAGCAGCTCAACTTCAGTTGGTGCCCCAAACCCACTTGTGGGATTATACTGGATATATTGTTGTTGTTCTCAACTTCCGTTGGTGCCGATGTTGCGTTCACTTTATCTCCTATTGATGCTAATGCACTATTTTTCTCTATTTTTCAGTCTAAAAATTATATTTTTCCGATGGAGGAACAAAGAAGAAGTAAATCCAAGATCAAATTTTATCCTTCAAGATTGGTGAGCAAAATCAATGAATTGAAGCAAGAATTATGGACTAAACAGGTTCATATTGACAGTTTGAGCAAGTCTAATATGATATTGGAGAGAAGGCTCAATGGTGTAGGAAGATATTTTTGTGTATTTTGATTTGTGTTGTTGCTATGTTCATCAGCAACCAATATGTTTCAAAGTAGTTTGTTATTTGTATTGTTGCTTTCTTCATCAGAATAGTCAAGTGAATAAAATTCAAAATTTAAATTGTTTAAATCAACAAAATAGATCAGCTACTCATAATTAGGAGGAGCAGAACAAGCTGCAGGAAAATCAGTAGGTGCAATAAACTAAGAGAAATTAATTTGACAATTCAAGTATCACTTTTGGCCTACCTCTTCTCTTGACTAAGCCCAAGCAGCTTTCCAGATTTCTTAGTTTCTCGAGCTTCTTTCCTTCTAGCGTTAGATGGCCTGCCAGGCATGGTTGTGAAACAATGGAATTTGTTGAAATTGGCCACATCTCCATGTTTGTCAGTGGTTCAAGAATATTGACATAAATTCTTAAGTAAGTTTCCTTAGTATAGCAACTGTCTATATAAAGTCATAAAGAGAAAACTTCTTGAAGTATAACGCATCCACAACATCGTACACCCTTTAACTGCTACACCCTACAACTACAAGTCCTCTTGGCAGTATCCATTTTGTGTTGACAAAGTCCTCCTTTCAATTCAAAACCAGAAGTTTCATTAAACTCAATAATACAGTTCATTGACCTACTAATGTTCTCCTCTAAAATCTTCAGTCATTGGAGAGAGATTACATTTCCAAGTACTTGAAAACTTCCTTAAATTGGCTATTCTTGTCATCATCTTTACTCTAATTTGTTCAAATATAGTAATGATAGTCTTGTGCCTAGCTGCCAAGATCCACGCATTAAAACATTCACACATGTTGTCTACAGAATCACACTTCACTTCAGTATTGAAGTAAAGTTTGCACCAGTAATTAGTGGTGTAGTATATTAAGTCATCCATTATTTTTCTGGACCCAACAACTTCTTCTCTATACTTTTTCTTAACAGACTCTTAAATGTACTTTTTCTTTGAAGACCCCTCCAATCCTTAGACCAGTTAGTTGTCTTCCAAAATATGTGTCGAGCACATTTTCTATATTCACACTGAGGTAATACCTCTTCAATTGTTACATACAGTCCCTAAAATAGATGACAGGAAGTGAAAATAGAAAGTGAAAATTACAAAATAAGTACACACAAATACAAAACGAATTAGGTCATATACCTTCTGCATATCTGTTGTCAAGGTGAGACCTCCACCCTCCCCATGTCCTACATTCTTATGCACTTGAGAAACACAGTCCATGAGTTTTTGTTCTCTTTTTCAACTACTGCCCAAGCAAGTGGCAGCATCTGATTGTTACCATCCTCGGCCATAGCAACTAACAGCTGACCTTTATAAAAACTTCTAAGGAAATACCCCTCTAAGCTATGCATTTTCTACAATGTAACCGTGCCTTCTTTAAAGCATCAAAATAAATGTAAACACTGAAATATTTATTTTTCAATTGGATCAGGTTCATCAGCTGGTACTTCCCCCTTCTTTCCTCCTTTAATATGCTCTTTTTTCAGCCCTCAACTCCCTAACCTCCTCATGTACATCAGTACCATACTCTTCCTCATCATTATTTCCAACAAATTCAGTTTTGGATTCAAACATACATAAGAATGCTTGGATCATCACCAGAAATACAAAACTATTTAGGAAGAAGATGAGGAAGAGAAAAGAGAAAAGAAAAGAAAATTGGGGGTTATGACAGAGTAATGACATGTCATTACTATTGAGGGGGGAAAACAAAAGGTGTATAGCAGGATAACTATCTGATGTTCTAATTACATTCTTCTACTCATGGAGATATTCATAAACAGAGAAATCATCATAAAGCAGAGACCCATCTACATAATGAAGCATGTAATAGCAAAGTTCACAGAAGTAACAAGGATTTTCAGCAGCCCATTTATC
>JAABOM020000101.1:5535505-5549797 GCA_011800125.2 Solanum clarkiae
CACACTTGGTCCCAAACTTTATTAAATCGATCCAATTAAGGACATTCGTGGTTTAGGTTAAATTACGGGTCCTAACACTTATGAGAAAGAAGACTTTATATAAGAACCCCTTAGGTCGAGCCCCTACCTTGAATCTCATTTGGTGCTAAGTCATCATCCTCTGGGAATATATATATATATATATATATATATATATATATATATGCTTGAAATCAAAACATAAGTCTTTTCAAAACAAAATCAAGCATATTTAGGCTAAAGGCCAAATCATAGTTCATTTCATACTTTTATGAATAGGAATGACTCATTCATACCTGTACATGATAGTGTATACATATCCATAATTGCTTAAAGCTATACCATAGACATTATGTGATCACATGTCATGTCATAACTAAACTTGTCTTAAAATCATAGTCATAATCATAATTGGACAATAACTCACATCATAAATCTCATGAAAATATTTATTCATGCATGCATATGTCATGAGGAATGAAGTAATAGCATGGGTACTTAGAATTCATAATTAAAACGTCACAATAAAATGAAATCATAATAAATCCACGAAGAAATCAATAATTAAAGCATACTTCAAATTACTCATGCATTAAAGTGACATACATTCTTCAGTTCTTATAAAATCTATGTAAATCATTATAACAAGACTTGAATCATGATAAAATTAATAATTAAGTTCAGCCCATAGCTCAAATTCAACAAATTAAAACTAATTTAAGAGATCCATTTACAAACAATACTTAGAATTCATGAAATTAAGAAGATAGAATTTTTGGGTCTTCATGATTGGAGGGTAATCATGAATTAATTCCACATACCTGAAAAATTTGAAAGAATTAGAATGAATTTGACTTGGGTTGAAGCCCTCTTGAATCCTTTGACTTGAATTCCCAACACTAGACGTGAAAAGAGAGTTTTAGAAATTGAATTATAGAGTTTAAGTGTTAAAATGAGAATGAATGAGTAAAAAAGACTAAGTATGAGCTGATTTAGGGGTTTAGGATAGGTGTAAAGGTCATAAAACACCTTTGAAATAACTCAAGATTACGAAAAGACCATTAATGAAATGGACTCAAAACTTGACTTTCCTGCACGGATGACCATGGCTCGTGAAACCTTTCACAGACCGTGAAGGTGTCCATGAAATGGGCCTTGATGTTGAGATGGTGATTCTATACTTAGATAAATTTGGCCATAGCCCTTCATGGAACCCACCTTGACTCGTGGTGGCTTGCACGAGCTGTATGGGCACCCGTGGTGGCCCCCTTGGTCAAAATAGCGCAGAAAACAACAAGGGCCCCTCCCAGGAGCACTTTCATGAGCCATGGTGAGGATCACTGAGCCGTGAAAGGCTCTCTGGAGGGCTACTTAGTTTGGAAAGCATGGCACACGGCGAGGCGGCCAAGGCATAAACCAAAGGGTCCACTTCTATGGCTCGTAGACCCTTTCAGGCTCATGGAAAGGACATCTCAATCAAAAATATTAGAATTGATATTTAAGCATCATTAAGGCCTTCTCAACTGTGGGCCCTTACAATTTATTTGTGAAAATTACTATTTTGCCCTACCGCAAGTTGATTTGGACCTATTTTGAACTATCTATGTTGTTGAAACTGAGATCTTGTGTACTTTGAGTTTTAGTACTTTTGGAATCTCAAGTTGTTGAAAAAGTGAGTTTTTATATCACTTTGAGTTTTGGGTGTCGTATCGAAAATTCGTCAATTTCATTCGTTCCGGAATGTCCAATTTGATCTAGGAGAAGTTCTGAAACTGAATTTGGAGCTAAAATGAAGATTGTGCATCCAAAGTTACATTTTCAATTGTTTTGGAGTCAAAGTTTGTCTTTGATCAACATTCGTGGTTCGGAAGTTCAGATCAAAACTATGACAGTTCTGGTAGCTCCGAATGGTAAAACTAATGCTAGAAATGGTCTTCTTACAATTTATAGAGTTTTTAAGGACAATTATGTTGAGTTTATTGGTAACTGTGTCGGGAAGACCTCAAAATCAAATTCTGATAATTTCATTGAGTTCAGATCACCATTTTTGATAGTGATACATATCTAATTTATGTAGTTTGGGTTCCAAATGGACCCTGGGGATCCATTTAGTGAATTTACAATAGCTAAAAATCTGATATCTCGTGCAGGCTAACTAATTCTCCGCGTTCACGGATAAGCCTCCGCGATTCTGCGCTTCCCTGTTCTATGCCATCCTTATTCGTGGAGGTGTAGTTGATGGACCCTCAGCGTTTTAGGCCCGGATCCTTATTGATGGAGCTTTGATGATTTTCCTTTCCACATTCACGGGTCTCTCCTCACGTTTGCGCAGTAGTATTTTACCTGGACAGTTTTAAAAATTATGAATAACTATTTTTACACCATTTTCAATATTTCAAGCTTTCTTGAGGCGATTTTGACGAGAATTATTATGGAAAACTCTTGGTAAGTGTTTATTTCACTAAATTAATTAAATTTCAATACTTTTATCTTGGTTTTGTCTTGAATTTCATGATTTGAAATGTTGAAAATTGAAATTTCATGTCTATGATTTGGAGACTTTGAATGTTGATTTTCCTTCATTTTGAACTTGATTTTAGTGGGATTTTCACCCACAAACTCTTTTTCTCGCATAGAATCATAGTTTTTAGTCAATTTTCAAATTTGTGAACTTTAAATTTTAGTCCAAGTTTCGACCATTTTGCCCCTAAGCCTAATTCGTACCAATATGGGAAGGGCCTTTTATTTCTTTTTATGAGAAGGACCTTTTGGTCATTTCCCAATCCCTCCTAAGTTTAATAAACAAGTATAAGGGATCTGTTACATCAAGTCAAGTCCAAAGAATCTCTACTAAGTTTTCATCTGAGTAGATAGAAGGGTCAACTTCACATGGCCATATCTCCTAATGTACAATGAGTTAGGTGAACCATAATATATCAAATCGAAGATATTTGAATTAGCTTTCGAACGCATCTAATTTTGCCTTAATCAAGGTTCGGAGTAGAAAGTTATGACTATTTTAGTGAAGGAGTGCAGAGATGTCTGAAGGTCCACGCCCGGAGCGCATTGCTGACCAAATATGGACCCTTACTAGATCATCAAATGACCTTTTCTTCTTTTTATTTTGAGGGTACTTTCATTCTAAAATCTTTGAGGTTCTATTTAAGGTCTCAAAATGCATAAAACGCCAGTTTTAATAATTAAAAACTCTCTCCTTCACTCCTAAACATAAACACTCAAGAATCATCAAAAAAGTCATCAAGTTAAGATTAGCTTTCAAGATTCATCCTCAAGGTAAGTTGTTTTGCATGAATTTTAATCTACCCAATCCAAACTTCTTCATCTATTCATGAATCTCTAATAGAATCTTAAATCATAACCTAGAGTTTCAAGAAGATGAATTCAAGAATACCATGAAAGGATTTTTTTGATTCTTCTTTTTCAAGAATGTAGGATTCTTCATCAAGAACTTTAAAAATTCTGAGTCAAAAATTTAAGAATCAAGAAGACACCCTTCAAACAATGTCTTCCAAGTTCTTCCACTCTAAAGGAACTACCGAGATCGAAGATTTTCTCCAAAAAAAGCTAGTATTCATCAAATTTCGATAGTAATATTAACTTTTTAGGTATATAAGGCTAAACTAAAAGTATGAAATTGTTCTCCCATGTGCCACATAGATGGTCATAGATGAGTTGAGAGTCCATGAGTCCCCATACATGATTCTTGAAGTATTATCTTGATTAAATTCTTGAAAACTATATTATTTACACGTATTTTCATACGCTGATAATCATCATAAACTTGTTTTCTTGAATTGAATACTTTTCATGAGATATTATATAAACCCTATAATTAACTTTTAAAAGCATGTAAGAATTAACTTAGGAGATGAGTCTAGAGCCTTGATAATATACATGTGATTATTATTGTGGTTTTGATCCTGAGTTGAGTGTGTTGATGATGATGTTGATGAAGTTGATGTCCTTAGAGTTTTAAAGAGGTTGGGATTAATCTTAAAAGAATGTTCCCAATCTATTGAGTTAATAGTTGATGAGGTGAGTTGATGTCCTTTGTCCAAAAAAAACTCAATGATGAGAAATCATGATGTTTGATAGCTTATGAGCATGTTGAGTCCTGAGAGGAGTATTGAACACTAAAATGAGTAAGAGTGAGTCCCACTCACACTCATTAAATACATGGCCAATGTAGGAGTGGATTAGACCGTGAAAAATGAATATTTCCTTCGTCTCAAAAGAGGACTTAATAGAATTATGGATCCATCAATAGACACATCCTCTATCCTGACAATGTACTAGATGGATATGGCAACGACATCGATTTGTTATATCATCACTGGCTCATAGGTGATGGTTGTCGGTTAGAGAAACTCCCAGCTATGTTCCCTCCGATAGTACTCTGATGTTGAGTTGATAGTATGAGTCTTGATTGATGTTGATGAGTCATTGTCTATTCTTTATTGTTGTTTTAAATAGACATTTGACAAGTTGATTGGTTATCTTCTGAGTTGATATTGTTTTATATTATTCTACCTGTTTCTGTTTCATTAAGCTATTTTACATATCGTACATTCAACGTACTGACACCACTCGGCGCTGCATTATTTAACAATACAAATGTATGGATTAGGGATCATCAACAAGTGCATTGTTGAGGGTCTAAGACGTTCAGCTGATTGGTGAGCCTCCCTTACTTTGAAAGAATCATTACATTTATTTTTATCCTGCTTTTAGAATTAGATTTGATTAGCTTTCCTTTATTTTGAGGTAGCTATGGGTCTGTAATAGGCGCCACTTGATAGTGATAGAGGCTTCATAGACTAGAGTCGAATGTCAAAGTTTAAGACTTGTTGAGCTAGCTCTTCCTACTAGCTCTTTTATTTATTGATGTTATTTTGAGACTAGATAAGATGTGCTCATTACTTTCCTTAGTCTTCTGCTGATTGTTTTGAGTTTATTGATTGAATGAATGTGATGAAGCCAAGTGGTTCACTTGAGGATAAGTAATAGTATTCGAGTGCTGGTTACGTCTAGGGTACCCTCCAGGGCGTGATAATCGTGATCACATGTATATGGCTTGCGATGCCCTCGAGTTCTATTTGGTAGAGTTATCTCGATAGATGTGTACATCGTCGTGATTCCACCTCATACATGGCCTATGACGCTATTGCATACATACATCTCATTTATATTGCATCATTAATCACACTTGTTATCTTTAAATGTTCTTATACTTGTGTATATATACTGTGTACTAATCCTTTTAATGCAGGTGATAGGGACTCTTAGTTATTACATGCTTACTCGATTTTTACTACCCAATCGGTTAAATCTACTAGGGTATATTTTGGTATACTCACCCCTACTTTGTTTTCTCTTGACAAATCAAGTATAAGGACTCCCCCAAGTTAGGTTATTCATTGCAGCGGGGTTTCTTATTACTATTCTAGATTTCAGCGATGAGGCTTAGACTCCGAGTCGCCATTAATCTATTGAGACTTCTTTCATTGTTATCCTTATCAAACTTTGTATTTTGCATTATCAAATAGCTTATTCTCAAACTTTGTTTATTGCATTATCAGATAGCCTTGTATTTACTTATTCTTGCTATTTTTAAATGTTCTTGTATTCATGACTCTAAATTTTGAGATTTAAATTAAGTGTTGTGGTTTCTTTTACTTTGATTTCATGTTCTTTAGTCGCGATCCAATTTTGGATCGTGACATAAATTTTTTGCATATTCTGCATAAATTGATGTGATTATAAGTCAAGTATTGGTTGTACATTATTCTATATGAACCCTAGTTGAGTGTTGCATATAACCTACCACCCCAATGTGCTGATTGAACTTAAATGCATGAATTATGAATGTCTTGACTTGGAATGAGTTAAATTATGAATGAAGGTTGAATAATCACTGAAGGCCCTCACTTTGTTGAACTTGAATATCTAAAGTACGGATCATTGTCTTAAAAGTATAGTTTATTTTCTTAATATGTGTATGAATTAAACTCATGATTAGTTGAAAGGATTGATTGCAAAAGTATATTAAATTGATGAGAGTCCAAAAAGACTAATGAAATGAGTTAACTGAAATGGTTGATTGGAGTCTTATGAGCATGTTGAGTTTTGGGAGAGTATTGAGCACCAAATTGGTGAGAGTTGATAACAACTCAAATTCAATAAATTATGTAGCCGACGTAGGAGAGAATTGAATCGTAATAGGATATTTTCCTTTTGTTTCAAAAGAGGACTTGATTTGATTAATGGTGGATCCAATGATTGTGACTCATCCTTTAACTTGACAAAGTATTGGATGCATATGGCAATGACATCACTTTGTTATGACATCATTGACTCATAAGTGATGGTTGTTAATTGGAGAAACTTCCAATAGTTCATGATAGTACTTGGTATTATTGGGTTGATTGCATATTGTTGAGTCGTTCCCAAAGCTTAAGTTCATCCATAAACTTGTGTTATTTTTCTAAGTTACTTCGAGTTGAATATATCTTGAACTTGTTATTTTTCAGCTATTTTACATACAATATATTTCATATACTAACATTGTTTGGTGTTGTATTATTTTGTGATGCAGATGCAGGTGTTAAGATCCTCAACAGACGCTCTTTTGATAATCTATTCCATTCTAGAGATTGTGGTAAGACCTCTTTACTTTCGGAAGATCCATATGTTTTCCATATATCGTATTAGCATCTTATTTTTTTTGAGGTAACCATAAATCTGTCATTGACACCATCTAAACAATAGAAATAGAAGTTTCATAGCCTAGATAGTGATGGATTGATTTGATGTCTTTATTTCCTTGACTAACTTCTTTTTAAACTATTCTCGTGATAGTTGATGGATTTGGAGTTTGATTGTTGGTATTTAAACCATTTCTTCATTGAGTTACTAATTGATTCTCCCACTAGAAAGTTCTTTTCTTACTTAACTAAGTCTTTCGCTGTTGATTGGATGTGTGATCAAACTAAATGATTCGCTTTAGAACCAACAATGATTTCTGAGTATCGTTCATGTCTAGTATACCTTATTGGAACGTGACATAAAATCAACAGAATCACAATAAATGAATAAGGTGATGAAAGAAACATAAGGATTTTAAACTATTTTATGTGTAGAGATTGCGAAAAATTGCAAGATCTAAAAGATCGAACAAAACCATAACATTGAAAAGTGATATGCCACGTGCTTGCTGGGCTGCGGGATTGACGACATGTATAGGTAAATAATGTAAAGTCTATTATGACCTTAAGTTAAAATTTATTGGAATGAAGCAGTCATGTTGAAATTGGCTCTTCTATGATATAGAAAAGAAATTTGAGTTTGAACTACTCTTATTTATTTTAGTATATATTCTACTTTCTGATATATATATATTTTCTAATTAATTTTTATTTAAAAGCATGGCCTAACGCCTAAGAGTAGGGGTGTTGGATTATCTAAACAATGGTTGGGAAATAAATTAAAATTTTATAATTAACGACTTATTGGTGTAGGAGCAGATTATTCAATTTTCTTATTGGGTAAACTGTTAACCTATTTAAAATTAAAACATACTTGCATCTTTATTATAGGCATATTAGTGTTATTTGCTATTTTACCATAATATATAAGAATAATTATATATTTTCTTTGTTAGTCCTAATTTCTAAAGGGAAAACTTAGTTTTTTAAATAATTATTTGCCTTGTCCATTTTATGTAAGACAAATGTTAAATGTTTTTAGTATAATTATTTTTTCTTTCATTACTCACTGGTTTACTGTATTTAATATAATGAAAACACAATTATTTTTCTTGTAAGGTGTGATATAAAAAAAGTATCTTAGAAATTAGAGGTTAGTTAATACACCACCCAATAATCATTTGATAATTACTAATTTATTACTGAACTAATCGATATTTTATAAATTAACTAACAAATTAGTAAATTTACAAATTGATATTCAATAAGTCAAATAGTTTATCTACCTGATAAGCAGTCTACTTGAGAGGCTAGAATTTATTCGCGCCAGACTTAAAAACCACATTCTAAATGAGCTTTAAAATTTCTAGCCCAACTCAGCAAAACTAGTCCAATGGGCCGCCCTAGAGAACGCTAATCATGGCTGGGAATAGTTGGAGCGATGCTGCTTGATCCAAATGGTTTTGCTTGAAATAATGGCTGTTGTTGCTCTTCTTTCATGGAAGATTGCAGCTTCAAAATTGATGGTCGGTGATATTTCTTTTCTATATCAATTTGTTGTTTCCTTGGCTCTTTTGTGAATCTAATTTGGGCATAACAATAAACCGGGTCTTTCTAAAACCCTCTTTTTGCTTTTCGTCTGTATTTCCAATTTAGTTTACATAATTTTCATGATTGTTGTACTGAATAGATGTTTTGGCAAATAGAGAAGCTCATTGAAAATGCATATTTTGATAATGAAACTTATTAATCTAAACGCATGGGGACTCTTGAGCGGTAGCAAAGTAACACAGACAAGTAAAGAGATGATTTTGAGATGTTTGTTGCACGGCTATATTGTTTATTCTGTGTGATATCGACAAAGAAAGGGAGTGTGTGGGGATAGTGATAGAGAGTGAAAGAGTAATGAGAAAAAAATCTCAGAGGTAAGGAGAAAGATGTAGATTTCTGCTTTATTTTTAAAAAATATGACTTAATTGGTCATTGGGTGTTAAGCTTTCAGCACTTGAAAAATAAGAGTATCTAGCTAATTTGGGTTATGGTGCGGGCACATTTAACTCCAACTATTAAGACGTGTAAATTTATACCATTTCACGTAGTTCATGCTAGATTGGATATTTTGCCTTATGAGAAATTGACTTTGGAATTAAACCAAGATTTATTAATCCTAGTTTGCTTAGGATTTGATAGTTTTTAATTTCACCAATTCATGTCTAATTAGTTTTTAGTCAAAGTAGAATTTATATTATTATAAATATGGGTGCTACTACATCTTTTAGTGATGAAGTTAAGTAAAGATTAAGGTAAAATCAAGAGATTATGAGTAAAAGCCTATACCTCGTTCCTTGTCTAGTTTGTTAAAAGTTTTTACATAGTCATTGTTGGATCTTTTACGTGTGGGTAAGTTACTTTTGTGATATTTCAATCTTTTCAGGTTTCCGTCATTGATGTATGTGGTATGGGAAGAGTTGGAAAGAATACTTTTATGAAGAGTTTGAACAATGAGCTCCTAAAGTTTATTGCATCAAGCTCTAAATTGTCTCTTGGCCTTATGAAAATGGGTTTTAATTGGCCTCAGAGCAAAGAAGCAAATACGTGAACAAAAGTGTCAAAAAGAGAGGTGACATTCAAAGTTGTTTCTTGTATTGCTCCTTATATTTGATGGCTATTCCAACAGATGATCTCATACACGTTGCCGGTGGCCAGAGGAGTTTCTAAGTGAAAGTAACACATGAAGAAGCCTACAATAGGGGAATCACAATAATTGAGAGTCTAAAAGATGCCTAATTCCTTTGGGAATGAACACAATTCTCTTACTCAGGTTGGATTTAAGTTGCCTGTGGTATCACATTTTAAATTGTTGGCTTCTCTCAAGAGAATTTCTTTTATAAGTAATAGCATTAGTAGTCTACCTGATTGCTTCATGGAATGCCTAGAGACAATATCTTTACTTCTTCAAGACAATTATCCTCTTGTGTGAAAATTCCGCATGAACTTTTTTTTTGCCATTTCCATCCCTAATATTTCTGAATCTGAATGAACTGGTATCACTACTCTGTCTTTTTCCATCAATAGTTTACATATGGAAAGAATTTAAATTGACAAAAAAATTGGATAGATAAACTTAGAGTCAGTGACAAATTAAAAAGGACTTAATTAGTGACAAGAGAGAGTGACCTACTGTGGACAACTTTATGCTACCTTACATAATATTCAAATCAGAGACAGATTCGAATTTAAATTTGATGGGTTTCTTAGCGTCAAAACTAAGACCAATCTTATAGGATAGTACAGTTTTTGTTGTACAGAGGAAAATCATGACATAATTCTATTCAAAAAGTATAGAATGGATCAAGTAATATTTTGAAATAATCAAAATAGAAGATTGAAAAACAATCCAAACATTTTCATAGTGCCTAGTGAGAAAAGCCCCTGCTTCACTCATTTCTCGATAATAAACGAATTGTTAAAAATAGTGCTTGTCATATCATTTATATAATCTGAAACTCTTGCTGGCAACATTCTGTTTCTTCTTTTCTTTACTATATGTTTGTTTTGTTATTAAGTAGTAGGAAAACGAGAGGCTGTCCAAAGTACGTATTAATATAAAAGGAATCATTCTTCTCCCATCTGTGCAAGAATGAAGAGGCTCCACAACAACTGATTAAAACTTATTAAAGAATTCTGCTTTATATAGAAGGAGAATGGAGTAGTAAAATATAGAGATAACTGTGCTAAGTATTTATCTTGCAACTTCATCACTGGTTAAATAAATTCTTCTTTTTTGGCATAGCTTTTCTGATATTCACAGTGTTTTCTACGTGGAGTGTCTCCATTCAAGGACTCGAATCCAATTTCCTGGGTCGAAGTGGATATTTTTATGTTTACAGTAGAAAAGAAGGTTTTCTAAAGTAGTTCTTAGAATAAAAGGAATCATTCTTCTCCCATCTGACCAAGATCGAAGAGGCTGCACAACAACAATTTAGAATTGATTAATCATTTTCCTTAAGTAGTGCCTTAAACAAAGAAAAAACAATCAGTTTAACTTCACTGGAGCATCTTTGGGAGCATCATTAGCGTTCTCATAAACATTTCTTTTTTAAATTTGCGAATAATTTATTCAATGGACATACTTTCTGGTGCATTTGGCTTTGTTGTTGAGGTGGGGAAGTTTGTGTTTAAGTACTTCTATCCTAAGATTGAGAATATCGTCTGATCTGCATCAAATGTTGAAATTATAGTAAGGATATGGAGAAGCTAACAAAGTTCAAAGCTTCTATCCAGGAGAAAGTGGAAGGAGTTGAGAGAGAAGGCTATAAACCAAAACCAGATGTTCTTAAGTGGCCCAAGGATGTTCAGAAGCCGGAGAATGAACGGGAGTCTATGCAAGAAAGCATTGCTACAGTGAAGAATCTTGCATATAAATGCTGTCTAAATCATTTGCGCGGAAATCTCCACTCGAGTACAAAAATATGCAAGATCAACTTTACAAGCTTATGGATATTGGAGAAGCTTTGAATCCAATTTGGTCATAGAAAATTACCAGATGAAAAAAGCTGAGTTCATCCCAGGGCCATCAATAGAAGGCCAGTCAGCAACAACAAGGAATCACAACAAAATCCTACAACTATTAGAAGATGATTAGGTATTGTTGGAATTAAATCAAGACTCCTAATCCTAAAATGATTAGGATTTGGTGCTTGCTAAGTTAAATAAGTTGAGATTATGAGTGAATGAAAAGCTTCCAGTTCCTTCTCTATCTAGTTTTGCTAAAAAATTTTATGTACCCATTGTTACTTTTTTCACTTGTGGATAAATTATTTTTTGGGTTATTTTTATCCTTTGACGTAGGGATCATTTGCATAAGGGTTATGGGAGGAGTTGGAAAAACTACTTTGGTGAAGAAATCTGAAAAGCTTCTAAAAACTACCGAATCAAGCTCCAAACTGTCTTGGTGAAGAAATCTGAAAAGCTTCTAAAGACTACTGCATCAAGCTCCAAACTGTTTTTTCGCATTGTGTTGTGGGTTACAATACCCACACCACCAACAAACATAAGGTTCAAGACGAGGGAAGTTTAGAAAGCATTGCCAGAAAAATTTATTAAAGGCTCAAGGAAGAAAAGAGGTTCCTTCTTGCACTGGATGATGTTTGGTAAACCATAAATTTGGATCATATAGGTGTGCCCCAACTTGAAGATCCCCCAAGAAGCAAGGTAATTGTAACTTCTTGTTTTTTTGGAGTTTGTAGGCACAAATGAAAACATACACCAAAATGAAGATTTACATATTGGATGAGGATGAATCTTGGTAACTGTTTCTATGCGGGAGATATTACCAATCTGGAGCATATTCAACCATTTGCAAAGGAAATTGCTAATGGCTTACCTTTAGCAATCAATGTTATTGGAGCATCTATGAGAGGGAAGAGAAGGTTGAGCTCTGGAAAGATGTTGAAGGATTGATATAAAGGAAAAATGCCTATATTTCTTATCTAAGCCCACCTACCTTGGAATAAATGGAGTTGAAGCTTACTTTAATGAGCAACACTTTCTCATAGGCTCACCAAACCAGGCTCCTTTAGCCGCTTCGACTGTTAGAGCTCAGTTTGTACTAACAGAATCGTAAACTTTTGTCTTTGCTCAGCTTGAGAGATTTTGGGATCACTCACTTAGAATGTCTGAACCTCATAACAAAGATGTACAAGGTCATCTCGGTGCTTTGATTCTTTAGAATCTCAGGATGTTGAATTATCCTCGGAGCAAAGAAGCAAACATGTGAACAAAAAGGAGAGGTAACATTCGAAGTTCTTCCTTATACTACTTATATCCGGTGGCTATTTCAACAGATGGTCTCATAAATTGCTGGTGGACAGAGGGGTCCCTTGGTGAACATGACACTTGTGAAGAAGCCTACAACAAGAGAATGACGATTGAGAGTCTAAATGATGTCTGCTTGCTAGAAACCCATAGCTTTGTTTCTGTGAAGATGCATGACGCGGTTCATGATGTTGCTGTATGTATAGCTATGGGATGAACACAATCCTGTTATTCAATCTGGAATTGGGTTAACTGAGATGGCACATATTAAAGTATCAGTTTCTGTCAGGAGATTATCTTTCATAAACAACAAAATTAAACATCTACCTGATTGCTTCAAGGAATGTCCAGAGACAACAATATTACTTTTGCAAGATACTAATCGTCTTGATAAAATTTCCCATGAATCTTTTTTGGGATTTCCAGCCCCAAGAGATCTGAATAAATTGTCCACAAGGAATGGACAAGTTGACAAATCCGAGGTTATTAAGTCTTCCTGCAGTAGGTTTGAAGAGAGCCAGCCAAGGATTTTTCCTCAAATTGTCTAGCATTCAAATGTTAAATATGCTGGAGAGTAAAATGATAAGCATTGTTCTATGGTCCCCGAGAAAGAAGAGGGCGACTCTTCTTGGACCAATTTCTTTTGATGAGCTATCTCTACATAATCTGACTTCCTTTGTATTAAATTGGATAGCTCGTCAATTTTCAATGGAAACTACACCTGGATGACTAGATTGACAAGATTTTACATTGAAGTTGGGGAAGCTCCAATACCAGTAAAATTCAACAAGGATGATATGTTTCTCCTATTGTGAAAGTTTCAGTAAGGGAGAGCTCTCAGGGATGTTGCAGTTTGCTTCAGATTTGTACTTGGGAACTGCACTGGTCTTAGGGGATTACTTCCACTTTCAGGTGACTTTTGGATTTCTTAATTGTAAAACTGCCAATGGTATTATACAGATTATGTGTCCTCTAGAATCCCTTTCTGTAGAACTAATTTGGGCTTTAAATGGTCAACATCAACTATTGCCTTGAGGCTTTAAATATATGTTCAAATTATTTTACAAGAAAGATGAACACATAGTCTACTGGTGTAGCTAAATTTCTAACACATTCTAGCTAAAAGAAAAGGATAGTCATGAAGTGAAATTTTTTTAAATTTGAGATGTCTAAATTCTATAAATACTTTTAATCCCACTATTCCATTTTTTTCTCCTCACCTTCCCCTTTTTGACTGAAATACACGATTTTTCCTATGAATAGATGTGTCAGAGAAATCTGAGAATTCAAGCAAGGTTTGTTAGTTGGCATCATATCATGGCTCACTGGTAAGTTCAGCTTATTCCCCGATGAATTTATAAGTATACTGACTTCTGCCTACTCAAGTCGTGGTCTCTTCTTTCATTAATTTTCTTGATTATTCTCCAATTAATTTTGTTCTGTATAGCATGCCATGGAATCTCTTTGCTGCAACGTAAACATGGTTATTAGTACAGGTTGATAGCATTCTACTTAGCTTTACCTCAAAAAAATATATATGTTTTAAAAAAGAGGGCGAGGGTGTGTGGGTTATGACACAAGTTATTTCCAGAATATGTATTTTTTAAAAATGATTTTCTGAAAATAATTTCCTTGGAAATGTTTTTATTGTTTGGTTATGTTGAAACATATAAAGAGAATATAAGAGATATATTTCTAAGTGCATTTTACATTGTACAAGTGAAGCCCTTTA
>JAABOM020000101.1:5559415-5598847 GCA_011800125.2 Solanum clarkiae
ACATTATCGGTGAACCACGTTAACTTCTGTGTTCCATCTTGTTATCTTCTTTACGTTTGTACGCATCTGTTCTAACAGTTCTTGAAAGAAAAAAATGAAAAACTTTTTGAAAAATCTTTGTCCACTAGTTAGGCGGCAAGTGGAGGAGAGACTAGTATCACGTGTCCTTTGCCACAAGCTGAGAGGTGAGATAGTTGATACTTTGAAATTGTCATAAAGTATATAGTCTGCGAGACTCCCATGGGATCTATCTAGAAGCCTTAGCTCCGCAAGTTACTGTAGGTTGTGTGACAATCTTGAGTCTATCAGATCATCATATGTTGCATCACATCACATTTTTGCATTGTACGACACTGTTACTCATGACTTGAATTATTTGATGATTGTTGTAGTACTTGGACTATATATTAATTGGCAGCACTGTGCGTGACTAAAATATTTTGTGTGTAGGTGGAAGCATTCCTAATTTATTGTTTATTCAATTTCTTACATCCGGTCAGTTAAACCTCCTGGGTACATATGACTTGTACTCTCCCCTACTTCTGCTTCCCTTGATGCAGATTCCAGTCAGTAGCATCCATGTTGCGGTTAGTTACTATAACGGTGGTGATTTTCAGTCCGGGTGGTGAGATCCATTCTCCCAGACCACTACTAGATCCTAACTTTATTTTATGGTTTTTACTTTAGTTCAAAAATTAAGCTATATGTACTAAATTTAGAAATTGTATTAGATGTTCTTTATGCCCGTGATATTAGATTTTGGGTATGTCTCGTATTATGGTTATTCTTCCCTTGTGTTTGCCTTCTTTTACCTATGTCTTATGTTTGAGTTGGAATTTGAGATGTCTTTTTTCATGACCTTGAATTTTTTGAATCGTCACATAAATATATATAACTTAATAGAAGAAGTATGAACTCAATCAACATTTAAGAAACTAGGTTAAACTCAACTTAATACTCAATCAAGATGAAATTTACATGTTTGGCGTGTAAATGAACTCAATCCAACGATATAAATAACCTTGTATACTTGAAAGATTTAACATTTACTCAAAACTTGAAGTCTTCGGTGGAAACCCTTGAACCCTAACCTTTTTTTTTTCTCTTGGAACTTGCTATCAAATTATCTACGTGTTAATGAGAATATGGGTATCACTAGGTACTGAAAGAGGTCTATTTGAGTCTCAAAATGTTAAGGATTTAATTATAAAGGGATAAAAAAGACAAAATTATCCTTCATTAACATTGTTAGAGTAAATCACGAATCCCCTTCTATGGGACGTAGTTCACTCTACAGCTCATGGAGTACTTCTCGTAAATACTGAAGCTTTAGGATCTTAGATCTATGACCAAGCTTCTACAAGTCATAGATCCTTTCGGAGCTCATCCTGCAATATGTTCATACAGAAAGTACTGAGATTATAATTTTGGATCTGAAAATTATGAACACTATCTACAGATCATAATTGGAGTACGGTTGGTAGATCCTTTCATGGATTAGTCAATGATTCAACTCAGGGTTGTAGGCCCTTGGAACTACAGATTGATTCTACAAGTCATAAAAACTTTAATGACTCGTCCTATCACTTTGTGGTAAATATACTGAGACTCTGCTTTTAGAACTTAGAACTACAAGACCATTTTCAACTGGTTGGAAAACTGTTTACAAGCCATGAATCCATCTCGTAGAAGGGACCTAGGCATCACACTTCAAGGAATGTGAGATGATTGTAAATCCCAACTTTCAACAAAATCATCTTAAATTTTTAGACTTTTTAAGCTATTTAAATTGAAATATTTTAGGAGGTGTTACAAAAGCATAATTTGAGGGAAGAAAATCGAGTGATGGCAAATAGCTTGGCGAGGGAGGGGCTAGGTCAACTAAGGCTGACTCATTTGTGTTGAGGACAGTTCCTTTTTTGTTTGCTGAAAAAAAGTTAGAAGCAAATCAGAAAGGAACTCTTTTGTAAGGGATAAAAAAGTTATCTCCATTTTTGAAATTATAGCACATGTTATGTACTATCACCCCCTCCTTGAGTACTATTAGTAGGTGCAACACGTTGCCACTAACTTATATCGATGCATATTAATCTATAAAATATTATCTTTCTTTCTACCTGTAACACCCACCCCCAGCCCCTTCCCCAAAAAAAGGAAAATATAGGTACTGTACTCCTTCTGTTTAAAAAAAAAAAATACATTTGGTTAGACTTGGTACGGAGTTTAAGAAGATAATTTAAAAAATTTAATTTTTTGGTCTTAAATTAAAGTTACATCAAATATATCAAAATGTTCCTCAATCTTATGGCCTTAAGTATGTCATGTGAAAAGCTAAAATTAAAATATTACCAAAAAAAAGAGATCACTTTTTTAAAACAAACTAAAAAAGAAATTAAAAAGGAGTTTTTTTTTTAAAAAAAAAACTAACTAAATATATATGTATTAATAAAGAGCATAAGAATACAACCCCATACATTAAAGGATCATTTTCACATAGATTATAATTTTGGCATTGGACCAAAGAGAGAAATAAGATTAATGGTATTGAATGCCAAAGAATTCAAATGGTATAGATTATTTAGTGGAGTAAAGCGTAGGCTGTGACGTGAAGTAAAAATTAATGCCTTGAAAACTCACATCCCTTTTCTTTGTTATTTGCATGCAAAACTTAAAACGTCTCTAGCAACTTCACCACACGTGGATTACCGTAATCTGCCACAACAATTAACTCCCTTTTCTTCCCTATTTATATACATTCTTCTAACCAAGAACCAACTAGCCCTCTTTCTTTTCTTTCTTTTTCAATTTCGGAAAAAAAAAAAGATAATGGGGAAGATATGTGACAAGCTGCATGGATTAAAGCCAATTATAATGATGGTGTTTATTCAAATGAGTTATGCAGGAATGGCTTTGTTGTATAAATTGGCATCAAATGATGGAATGAGTTTGAGGGTTTTAATTGCTTATCGGTTCCTCTTTGCTTCAGCTACCGTTGTTCCTTTAGCTCTCTACTTTGACAGGCAAGTGTCACGACCCACCAGTCTTCCATAAGGAGGAAAGAATCCAGTTGAAGTTTAAATCCGCGAGACAAATTCATCTACCTTTTCCTGTTACTACAATTTTTTTTCCTAGTTATAATTTTCTCATTTTTTTTTAAAGAATAATTAGCTATGTTTAATTCTTTTATTTTATTTTGAACGGTGTTCTACATTTGACCACTTTAAAGTTTCACGAATAACTGTTGTTTCCTATATTTAGGAAAACTAGGCCAAAAATGACATGGATGGTGATGTTGCTTGCATTTCTTTCTGCACTCTTCGGGTAAGTTCCATTACTTGGTTCATTTCAAGCAATTAACTCAGAGATAATTTATTTCTAAATTATTTATTTTGAGATTACAGTGTTAATTTTTATCTTATACTGAGGGTGAAATAATTAATCTCAAAATAATTAATTTTAGCGTCATAACCGAACAAGCCCTAAGTGTTATATGCCAAAACAATTCACAAATTGAATTATTAGTTAAATTCTTTAAAAATGGAATTCTTTTAAATGGGTTTTCTTGACTTTGCATTATCAAAAACCTTTTGTTCATTAACTCTGTAAAGAAATGAAGTTTAAGTCTAACTAAAGAGTTTTTCGAATCCATATACATAGTTCAAATTTTCTCACACATGTGGGACTTGATAAACTCTATCTCAATTTAAAGGAAAAGAAAATGGTTGAGAACTCTTTCTATTACTCTTTAATATTTTAAGAAATCATATTTATACTTCTCCTATATTACTTAACGTAACAATATTTGACTAAACAAAAATTTCATAAATGAATTATTTGTTTTATTTTATAATGAATTAAAAATTAATCTTAAAATGAACTTAAATTTTAAAAGTTTTTTTTGTCGAAGGATGTCATTAATTATGAGTTTGGCAATCAACTAGACTGTTGTAACGTCATTTTGGTAGTAGTGCTTTCAATTAAGTACATGCCTGGCATTAATAACAAACCAATCTATGCATTCATTTCTGATTTAGTTTATTTGTGCTTTGAATTTATTTATTTTTTATTAATAAAATATATATTTATGCAGGGGTTCAATGCCACAAAATTTGTTTGCAGAAAGTTTAATCCTAACATCAACAACTTTTACTACAGCTATGCTTAATCTGATTCCTGGCATCACCTTCATAATAGCCATATTGTTTAGGTATATTTCCAGCTTTACAATTGCCTATACTCCTTTCCTTCCTTTTTCAAATTAGCTAAATTAGATTAATTAATTTAATATTTTTAAAATAAAAATTATATTAAAAAAAAGTATTATACATTGTAATGTTATGCATATTAATATGATGAGAAAATACATCTTAAAACGTAAGTCAAGATTCATATCGTTTGATTGTTAAAAAGAAAACTTATGGAGTAATAAGTCTGAAAATCGCTTTTGCAATAATGTAACAAATAGTTTGCAAATGTGAGTTAGAATTTCAAAAGTGCTTCGAGCACGAAAAAACCATTTTTCCAGCTTCTCTAATTAATAATAAAATAAAAAACTTTTTTATTTAAAAAAAAAAAAAAAAGCTTGGTCACACTCCTCAAACATTTCCTCCTGGAAATAAGCTTTTTCTACTTCGTTAAAATTTAGCCAAACAAGCTATTTAGTCTTTTTCGAAAAAAGTAGAAGTTCCTTGAAGAAGTTTTTGCAAAAATAAGAAAATTCACTCGTGAAACACTCATTATATATTTTTTTTAAAAATTACAACTTTTCAAATACATTCCCCATTATTTTACTCTCAGAAAACTACTTTTAAATGTCGTCGTATGGCTAATTTGTGATCCCTAAACTTAGATTTCTGTAATTTCGATTTGACTTTTGTGTGCGAGATTATTGTACCAATAATTAGCCCGGACAAAATATTAAAACGATTTGCGAAAAAAGACACTATTATTTTTTATGCACCTTATATTTTTTCCGGAAAAAAGATACATGATCTAATTAACACATTCCAAAATTGGATTTGAAATGTAAAATTTAATGTGACGGTGCAGTTGCAACACTCATGTAGACGTAAACATACGTATGCACGTCATAATGTCCAATTACACCGGATTGTATGTATCATTTATGAATTTAGTTGAACTCACCATTTCTTATGTTGAACATAGATATTATGTGTAAAATTGATAAATACTTCATCCATCTTTATTTGTCCCTTGTTGATTTTGCACATGAATTAAAAAATAGTAAATGATATGAGTAGTTTTACCAAATTACCCCTTGAATATAATAAATTAAATATCTTGAAAAATGTAATATGAAAATGATTATAAATAACGATAAGGACAAATTAGAAAGTAGTCCTTAATTTTACAAAGTAAATAAGTATTATTAAATATCTCAAAATAATATAGTGGACAGGTAAAATAGTGGAGGGGGAGTATTAGATTTTGAAGCTATGGAATTTGAATTTTAGATGTAATTTGGAGTTATTTTATTAGGTTGGAGAAGTTGGGTTGGAAGACGAGGGCAGGACAAGGAAAAGTGTTGGGAACATTAATTGGAATAGGTGGGGCTATGCTTCTCACATTTTACAAAGGATTGGAAATTAAAACTTGGTCAATCAAACTTCATTATAATGGACACATGGCAGCCCCCCAGCAACATCATAAACCATATGCTCACATTTTGGGTCCTATTTTGTCTATTTCTAATTGCTTTGCCTCAGCAATATCCCTCTTTTTCCAGGTAACATGCAACTAATTAAATTCTCCTCCCTTTATTTATTTATTTTTTTATTTTATTAAAAAAGTTAAATTAATTTGTCATGTTGTATTTTTTGAAGTTAAATTTAATTAATTTTTAAAATTAAATGAGATTAAGTTAATTTAATGTCTTAAAATAAAAATTTAGATATTTAAAAACTATAAGAAAAGTATTATTGATTGCAATTTCTTTCCTATCAATATGATGAAAAAACATATCAAAGTTTAAAAAATAAAAATTTAGATATGTAAGATATATTTTTTTCATCATATTGATATGGAAAAAGTTATGATCAATAATATTTTTCTTATAATTTTTAATATCTATATTTTTATTTTAAAATATTAAAGTAATTTAATCTAATTTAATGTTAAAAATTAATTAAACTGATTTTCGAAAAATGCATGACAAGTAAATGAGAGAGAGGGAGTAAAAGTTACGAGAGACTAATATCTAAATTCTACTCCCTCTGTTCAATTTAGTTACCAAAAATCCCCTAATTTGATTTTTCACTCTTGTCATTTTTGAAAAATGAAGCTAGGATTTAAAAAAAAAAAAAATCTATTGTATCCTATATTTATTATCACTGTATTTATGTCTTTGAAAAATGTAGTAAGTAAATATGTTTGAATCCTATCAATGAATATTGATAAAATGGTAAATTTATTGTATCAATAATTATTTTCTTAATAAATGTATCAAGTCAAAATTTGACAACCAAATCTAAATGGAGAAAGTAAATGAAAAAAAATGCCTATTCATTTTCCTAGCAAGTATTCAAAAAAACACTTCAGTGTGTGTGCTAGTTGATTACTCTTGGAAACACACATTTAACTTGGACAAAATTTCACTTGCATAAATGATTAAAAATATAAATAACATTATACTTACCAAATAATGACAATTTAACTAAACCCAAATTTACATATATATTCTGTACATAAACTACCGAATCTCTAAAGTAGGAAACGGAAATATGTTTCAGAATACATTATAATGAACTTTCTAGTTTTATGATATTAGTCTTTACCTAGCATTTATTAATGATACAATAAGTTGTTTAAATTTTGTTCACAAGTATTGATATTTGGTGTTATTTGCTAATAAATGTACAATGTTTAGGCCAAAATGAGTAAGTTGTACCCTTGCCATTATTCTAGCACTGCGTTAATCTCCATTATGGGAGCACTTCAAGCTGGGGTTTTTGCACTTTGTACTGAGAGAGATTGGAGCCAATGGAAATTAGGGTGGAACCTTAGGCTGCTTGTAGTAGCTTATGCGGTATGTTATGTTTTGATCTGCAATATGTAGCCAAATTAAAATTATTCGTCAAGTTTATGAAAATGTTATTTGTTTGTTGTAGGGAGTAATAGCTTCTGGAATCACAATCATCTGCTTGATGTTTTGTGTGAGAATGAGAGGTCCATTGTTCGTGTCTGTTTTCAGCCCTTTAATGCTTCTATGTGTTGCCATTGGTGGTTCCTTATTTTTCAACGAGAAATTACACATCGGAAGGTATTCTTTTCCACTTTTTACATATTGCATCTTAATTTATGTTTTCATGTATTTAGAGTAACACTTTAATGTTTAACTACTCCAGCTTTAGCAAAACTCATAAGCTAGAAATGTATTATCACATCTCAACGTGTTTTTGGAATTTCATCTCTTGCTACCTAGTTAATTAAAGGATATTTAAAGCCATTAAAAAACTAAGATATCACCAGCTATGAGTTTAACTCCGGAATGATTAAGCTCAATACCCAATCCATGATCTAGTTTGCTAGTTTTGTAAGTTCGATTATCAGGGTCGTTTCGTAGCTTGTTAGTATTATGCAGATATTAGTAATATAGATATTAGTTCTATATCTATTAGTTATTTCTTCTTTTTTTTTAAAACTCAACAAAAGGACTGTAACTTTCACGAATACACCAAAAGCATCACCAGGTTTATGGTTTCCACATTGCACAGAATTATTCAATTATTTAAGTTCAACAAAAATAAAATGCAATAATATAATAACAGAATCCACGAGCACATCAGGAATCTACATTAATACCAGAAGACCCACCAACTTGTTCATTCTCATGAACAACGTTTTGGGGACTCGCATTCTCTAGAACCTTCAATTTGTTCTCCAACTTGGAGATTTTTAGTTAACAACTCTTTAACTCTACCTTTCCTCCAAGTCATACTTCGCCATTCAAAGAAATCCTTCCGCGTTTTCCACCGTTTTCCAACTCTTTAACTCTTGTTCCTCAAGTTGTTGCTTTAGGCTCGTGATTTCCTTTTCCGTTGCTTCTAATTCAACTTTATGAGTCGCTTCTAATATGTCAACTTTCCTCAACAACGATTCGTTTTCACTCTCCAGTGAGATGATTTTTGCGGCTGGTTCAAACTCCTTGTTCAGATCAATCTTTTTGTTCTCTTCTACATCAATCTCCATCTTCTGGTCCAACATATTTTAGCCTTTCTATTTGGGAAGTGAATTGCTGAGGAAATAATGAATAATGTATTAATTATTTCATCTTCTATCCTAGGTAAAATGACGCGCACAAAGTTTATAGCATTATAGAAAAAGTACAAATTGTTAAGGGGAGACAAAACAGGCTAGGAAATGTACATATTATGTTGAGCATCTTTGCACTTAGTCTGGAGACCTCCTTTTCCTTGCACCCGTCATATATAGAAGGTGGTGGGGTGTTTGGGTGCACTTACTTTTATAACTAGCTATCAAACGTTGTTTAAGTTGTCGAGAAATTAATATGTGAATAAGTTGTGTCTTTGATATTTACCAAATGACCGCTATAGCTTATTTACTCAACCTTCATATTTTCTCTTTCCTCTCTCTCTGCACAATTTTATCTTCTGATCTCGGGTTAGCAAATCATTATTATATTGTTCAAAGAGTCCAGGTATTTTTGAATGTGAAATCTCAAATAGGTATCGATTTTGAAGTGAGGATTTAATTGAGCAGAGATTGGTTATTATTAAGGGGTTAAATTTTAGAAATCTAAAGGCCACCATGTTGAGGTCTTAAATCCCAAATATGGAGGACTATTTTGGGAATTAAATGGTTCCAACTGATTCAAGCACTTGAATATAGTTGATAAAGAAGACAATATGATTGACCTGAGGATATCTTCTTTATATAATGTTTATACCCAACATATAATATTACTATTTAAAATGTATCTATATATATATTTACTAATTTAAGAATATATAATATATGTGTATGATTTAATATTGAGATGGAGGTGCATGCGCCACAAAATACATAAACTTCTAATTGTCAGTGTTTCCATATATGTGCAAAAAGCTCTAAGTCATTCTCTTTGCTATTTTGTATTAATTTATAATTTTGTCTATGAATTTGATTTTATTAGTTGTATATTAGTGTGCTAGGAGGAGCAATAATAATATGTGGATTATACATGGTGCTGTGGGGGAAGAAAGAAGAAATTGCAAGGACTTCCAAATTGACACCTTCCACAAACGACCAAGAAGATCCTACTGTTCCTAGCAATGTCATTGGAACAGCTCCAAATTTCCATCCTATGAATGAAATGGGACAACTATCAATGGATGACAAGGAATCTATTAATCTTGATTCAAAGGTTTAGAACTTTCACTTATATACACCTCAGTGTAACCAATGTAATATTAAGAGGTCTTGGCACTATCCTCCTTAGCTTTTTGCTTTTATTTAATATGGGTTATACCCTTGTTGGAATCGAATTTAGCTCAACTCCAGTAAATTTTGCTTCCTAAAATATCAATGCTAATTTAGATTGTTGACATGCATCTTTTTTTAGTCCAAAGGTTAAGATTTATTTGCACTTTGGAATGATAGGTAGCGGGTGGCAATTAGGAAAGATTGGGTCAAATTTAAGCGAATTATCA
Organism: Solanum clarkiae; assembly: GCA_011800125.2. Lineage (NCBI taxonomy): Eukaryota > Viridiplantae > Streptophyta > Magnoliopsida > Solanales > Solanaceae > Solanum > Solanum clarkiae. Next base: position 5,569,084 of record JAABOM020000101.1, read on the forward strand.
TGGGTCAAGACAACAAACAGGTCAAGACCTAATCCAACCCAAATGTGGTTGAATCAAAATGAGTTGAGTAATGGGTTATAGAGCGGGTCAAGACCCAACCTGACCAAACTTATACTAAGTTTCACTTAGTTTATCTGTTCTTTTTCAATATTTTATGTTTAATTAAATTTTATTTTGGCTATATAAAACATATAAAATTTTAAAAAAAGTGTTTTTAAAAATATTTTGACAAGATCTCTCTTGAGTCAATTCAGGTTGAATATCCACCCAATTTTGAATGAGTTGAAATGGGTTGGATTGAAATTGGTTGAGCTAATAAATGAGTGGGTTATTAACCCGTTCAAACTTCAACGGATTGAACGGGTTGGGTTTTTTGCCACCCCTAGAAGCAGGCACTCGATTGTAGTGCGATCAAATTCGACAATTTATATAAATTCTCCACTAATAAAAGAAAAAGAAGATAAATTTGGGATACGCTTGATCATCAAAGTGATGTTGAAGTGAGTCATATAATAAATAAGATAAATATAAAAATATGATAACAAATGTATAATTAAATTTATACAGCATGTATAACTGGTTATAGTTAATTCGTCGTAGAGAATGTGACTTGTGGTTATAGTCAATCAATTGAAGAGACTGTGACTTGTGCTCCGTCATTCTTGAGAATGAAGATGTCAAGATGTGATAAAAATTATTAATAAGGAGATACTCATGTGTGAACTTAGATTAAATACTACAACTCACTTTGAAAAAAAATGAAAAAGATAGTTATATTAACGATCATTGATCAAGTAATTTTAGTACATCACAAATATTGTGATATGTCTCTTGTCATGAATTATCAAAGTGTAGAAGTAAAAAATATGTCTTGCACAAATATTATGGTAGGTCTTACATGGATTACCAAAGGGTAAGGAAGAAATAAGTCTATTCTATGATTTTTTAAAATCATGACCCCAATTATATAAATTTCTTTTGAAGGAAATTTTTACCATACCGATAATGTTATAAAATTGTGGTAGCACATAACTAATTGGGAGCCTTGAAAGAGCTAATGTGTAACTACCTGAAGATAAATTTTTTTATGATATTTGAGATGTAATAAGTCTGTCACCCTCTTTAAATCAATGCATTCCAACCTTTTCCGATATTTTTCTTCTATTTTCTGAAATATTCTCAATCCTGCCTTCTCTTCTGAGTTCAGTTCTATTCTCCTCACTAGGGTTAATTTCTAGCTGCATTTCCTTATTCTTACTATATCTTCCAAAGTAGAAATCTTCTTGAATAAATTCCCATAAGTTGCTTTACTCCAATTAGCTAATAATGCTTTATTCAACAGCTTGAGTTTCTCATTCAATACCAAGAAAGATGACCCCTTCACTGAAACTTCCCATATCTTCTTGACCTCCCCTTTGAAAGATTGATGTTTAGTCCAAAAATTAAGAAAACTGAAAGGTTTTCTTATTGACTCCAGCACTAATTTGAACTCACATGTAAAGGAGCATGTGTTCCCCCCAAAAGAAATGTCTATATTGCACTTTATGCTTCCTCTCCTGCTTCACTCTTGATTCAGGTTCTCTTCTTCTACTCCATCTTCATTACTCTTTAGGAGAGGTGAAAGAAAGGGCTTGGATGGATTTTGGAGACTTTCTGGAAACAGTCGCTTTATGTTTTTAAACATAGGGATTAGGCTGCGTACATCCGACCCCCCCTCACCCCGTAATGAGCGGGAGCCTTTTGAGGCACTGGGGGTATGTTGTTGTTGTTGTGTGAGATGTATGCGGTGAGAATCGCACATACGATAACAAGGGAATTCGGGTCTTAATTTCGAATCACTCCTTAAGGAATAGGACACAATAATATAGCGCACATCAGAGAATAGAGTAGCCCCTTTATTATAAGACAACCCCCCCCCACACCCCTCCCCCCGCCCCGACATGTCCTTTCTTAAGAGATGAAGCAATCGTCACTCAACAACTCAAAGCTGACCGGTATAACTCGCGTGCTTGTCTACTCGTCTTTCACAGGTCTATTTGTACCTAGGTTAATTCATTTTCCATTCACCCACCTATGGATAAATTATCACATTAGATTAATCATCAAAGAAGAAAGAAATAGATACTTTTTCGAAAAAAAAAGAAGAAGAAGAAGAAGAAAAGTACATACTTTTTGTTTAATCTCAATTTATGCAACATAATTTATGAAATAAATAAAAACTTTATTATTTATAAATATAATTATTCTTAAAATAAATAAACTTTTAAATAGAATAGTACACTTTATGATTTTTTTAAAACAAGTAGAATCTAACATAATTACAACATTGATAATGTCAACATGAGTACATGTGCTTTTTTAAGACTTAGAAAAAGATATAGTATTACATAAATTGAAAAAGAAAATACATGTACCATGAGAAAGAAGAGGTAAAAAGGGAGGCTAACTGAAATGAAAGTGAAATAAAGCAGCTGTGCAAATCTCAACTCCTGTTGCGGTATTGCCTTTTTGGCTTATATCTACAAAAACAAAATAATAATAATAAATAATAAAAAATAAATCGCATCCCAAATAAATATCACATTCATTATTATACATTAAATTCACAATAATAAATAGAGGGGTAAAGTGTCAGGGTTTCTCCTAAATTTTCTTTCTTATTTGGACTCTCATGATTATATCTTAATTCATTCAAAAATATTTTCTTGCTACAAAGAGCTTTTTAGTTTAAAAGAATTTTTTGATATTTATGTTTTTGTTGGAGAAGAATAATGTTTGCACTTCTATAAATTAAAGATATTTTATTTTTATACGATAAGTTAGTCAGCCTTCATACTCTCACAAATAAATTATATTTATTCTTATCATTCAACTTTAAAGCTATAGTTATCACTCATCAATTAAATTCAATGTTTTCACCTAAATGTTCTTATGTAATGCCTATGTGCCACATTTTTTCGTCCAACTAAATCTACTCGCATATGATTTTACAATCAAAATTGCGTCCAAATTAAAATCCAAATCCTGTTATTACAATAGGATAAGAGCTTTTTCAATCATTTTTGTTTATTGCACTATTTTTAAAATAAACAGAAAAAATAAATGTGAAAATCAATAAAAAACTGAATTTTGTTTCCCTGTTTACGTTTTTTTTTTAAGTTGGGAGCAAAGTAGAATTGTTGTAAAAACTCTTATTCTATCACAATAATAAAAATTGAATCTTATATGTGACTGATGATAGATGAACAATGACACTTTTAAATTAATTTTTAATAGGTCAGGAGGTGGGTAAAACTTTAATTTTGGTAGAAGTATTCTCAATTTTGACGCTAATGAAGGCAAATTAAAACAAACATCAGCCATAAAAATTTTGAAAATAGTGAGGTAGTTCGTAAGGGAAAAAAATAAATTACACATCACTCAGAGAAGAAATAAATAAATGAAGATCTAACAAAAATCTGTACTGTTCACATCAGAAGCTGGTGGAATCTCAAAATGCCAAGTCCTTCCTACACCATTTACCAAATTTTTCCTACACAAAAAAAGTAATGCATAAACTTTCTCTACATCACGATCCACATCATGCATGACTACATGTGTTACCCCTGGTCTTTTCCTATTTCTTGCCATAACTGCTGCTGAATAAATAGCTGACATTCTTCCTGCTGCTTTATCAAAATAGCCTTTAGGACCATCTATCATAATTATGTCCCATTCTTTATTATACACTTCTTCAGACAACATGTCCAATGCTAACCTACATTTATGGTTACCTCGTAAAAATGATTTTGTCGCCCAACAATCCGGTTCCCTATGAAAGTGTTCGATTAATTGCTCCGCCTCGTATAACATTGTCCTATACTTCACCGTGTTGGCACGGAGGAACGATAGGTCTTTCAGTATGGCCCTGCTCCATTTCGGATCTTCCTCTAGGAACAACGTCGTGCCACGTGGATTTATAGCTGACCACATAAATGAATCGTGACCAAGTCCGAATATGAGGAAATTACAAGGGGTTATAAATTTGAGGATTTTGAACGTTATCTTGATCTCGTCCACTGTTTGTTGAGGTATCACACGTGACGTGGCGTAGTGGAGGACCGCGTCGACTTGGAAATGCTCGGACGTTGTTGTATCGCCATCTTCCGTTGAGTTCCCGTCCCTGGGGCCAACATCTTCGCAGTGGATGGGATTATTGGACATTTGAAATAAAATGAAAATTATTGTTGCGCAAGTGAAGCCTATGATTACGAATTTCAACATGGTGAAATTATCCGATGTTGAATTGGAAGACTTCATCACAATAAGATACAAATTTTTACTTCAGACCTGGTGTTGATTGCTTTAAATTGGATGTATAATCAAAATAAACCATACGTTTTACTCATGTACATTACACTACAGTCTGTATTATGATAAAGCAAGTTTTCAGCAATTTTAGCCTCTCAAACCATCCAAGTGTCCGTCTTCCATCATAAATAGTTGCTAATTCATGATATTGGATTTCAGATTTAACTTGGTAACATTGTAGATTGAATTTGTGGAAAGGAGAAATTAAAGGATCGAAAATCTTCTTCATTATTATGGATAATTTTTCAACGTCGTAAAACATAATTAATAGAAACAAAGGATATTTTCATATACTTTTCCTTTTGTTTAATTTGGTAACACTAATTTTTTCTTTTGGTTTTTGATATTAGACTTGCCTCTCTTATTTTTAATTTCTTTTAACCATTCTTTTAATCTACTTACAATTAATTTCATTTTTTTATATGATTGACTATTAGGTTGTGGTGGTGTGAATTACTAAATAAAAAATTCAATAAGGTTCCGGTTGCAAATGAAATTTAATTCGTCACTCATTTAATTAATAAGGAGAGGCAAGTCTTTATGTTTATATATAAATAATAGAAGCATTTCTCCTAACTCTTGAAAGATTGAGAAGAAGACAAGTTTCACGTGATCCTGGATAACTTTAGTCAAGTTTCTCTTCAACTTGTAGTTTCATGACTTTCTCATAAATCCATGTGGCATCTCTTTAGTACTCCATTTGTTTCTTTTTAATTAGCATAATTTCTTCTTTTTAATTAGCGTAATTTCTATTTATTAGGCATCAAATAATATAAATTTTAATTAATATTTTAAAAAAATATATTACTATAAAAAAATTATAATAATATTTTTTATATAATTTTTAAATTTCTAATTTTTATTTTACAATATCAAATCAATGTAATCTAATTAACTTTGGAAGGTTGTTAAATTGAGTCTTGCAAAGCTCAACACGGGAAATAAAAGTGAACTGTTTGGAGTATTTAGTTTCTTGATTTTCTCATAAATCCATGTGACATTTTCCAGATAGTCACTCACAAAAATTAAAATAGGAATTTTTCGAACCGACAGTACATGCAAAATTAAAATATAATTCAGAGGTTTGGCCTCTATTTTTCCATATCGAAATTTGCAAACTTCCTCCCTCATTTACGCTTTGTGGTGTTTATACAGTAAAAGTGTAACATTTCAAAGGTTCTTTTTTATTTCAAAATATATAACTTTATTATGGGACTTTCGAAAAATTGAGAATAATTTATAAGAATGATCTGGAATATTTGGTCTAATTATGATGAGTCGGCAAAGCGGGCTCAGAAATGAGTTTCAATTGAACAATTAGGTGAATATCGTTTATTTGGACTCATACCAACAAGAATCTTTGAGGCCGGGAGAGTTATGGTCATTTTAGAGCAACTATATTGTGTTTGGTAGGGAGGAAAATGTTTTTCATGAATAAATAAGTTGATTTCTAACTTATTTTCTTATGTTTGGTTGGTGAGTGAAAAATATTCTCTAGAAAATATTTTTTATTGTTTGGTTAGTGAATAAAAATTTTTTTAGAAAATATCTTTTATTTTTAGTTAGAGAGTATGAAATATCTTTTACGAAAATAGTTTGTGACATGAAAATATTTCTGTATGACAATAAAATTCATGTCGAGAAAATAATAATCAAGGAACAAAAAATATTGCAACAATCAGTATTTTATTCAAGGAGTAAGTTCTACAATCTCTATGAATCCTCTGATTCGCCTTTTCAAATTTAAATTCAAGGGTTCTTTAGCTTGTTCTTGAATCTTGAAAACTCGATAAATTTGATGTTGACTTGTATTTGAATTCAAGGGTTTTTGGGCTTGATCTTGAATTTGATGGTCTTGATCTTGATATATTTATTTGATAATCTTGAACTTGATACGATCTTGTTCTTGAACTTGTACTTGAATTCAAGGGTTTTTGGGCTTGTTCTTGAATCTGGTGATCTTGATCTTGATGCGTTCTTGAACTTGAATGCTTGATTTGTTGATTTCTTGAATTCTTCGTGTTGCTTGTAGAGAAATCTGTGCGTTTGATCCACGAGCTCTCTCTGGCTTCTTGTTATTCTGAATTATGAGGACCCCTTTTATATAGTTGTAGAATAGAGGAGTCATGGTAGAATCAGACCTTCTTCCGGCCAATCAAATTTAATGTGACATAGCGCAGGAAAAGTGATAAGAATAGGTTTCCTTGAGTTATAATGGAATCTGATTTTCTTCTGGCCAATCAGATTTAAGGTGACATGGCGCATGAAAAGTGATTAGAATAGGACCCCTTTCAAGTGACATGGCAATATTTGATTGGTTGAGACACATCACTTGCACATGTGGCACATATTTATTGGTCTTTGATTGAGACAGGAATGCCACATCATTTTGACACGTGGCGTGATCCTATTGTCTTCTTTGTTTGACTTGACATACCACGTCATCCAACACATGGCATCAAATGGGCCTCTTGGATGAAGGAACATTGGGCCCAAAGAAGTAGGTCATCTTTTGTAGCCCAAATAAATGAATTTGGACTTTTTATTAAATCCACCTTTTATTGGACTTAATTATTTATTCTAATTATATTAATCCACAATATTTATTTGGACTAATATATTTTGAATTTAATATAATTTGAATCATATTATAAAATTTATATTTTAATAAATTTTATATGATTAAAAATGCCCCTACTTCAAATCTTATCAAGATATTTTATTTTTGAAGACTAGACTTAAGTATTAATTTTTTTAAAAAAATATTCATATGATCCATGTATGGTTGCCATCACTTTCTTAGAATAATGTGTGAACAATACTTTAAGGATCATGCGATTTGTTTGCAAATGGCCATGTCACGCTAGATGGACATATGACCCTATCAATTAGCTTTTCTTCGCTTGATCCAACAAGGACTCCTACAAAATATAGCAACTTAATAACATTTCAATCCGAATTTGGGATACGGAACATACATGATTTCCACCGCCACTTGGTAACCATATCACATGTTAACAGAATTTTATTTGGAGAGGAATTACAGTTAGTATAGGAAGAAGATTTCTACAACATCAATTTCCCATCTATATATAGAGGCTCTCTCCCTTTTTTTATTTTCAATCAACATTAGCAATTTTGGAGCCTTTGTTGTTGATATTCCCTTGAACCAATGTGTGGCTTCTTCAGGTAATCTTTTTCTTCTTATTATTATTTATTAATTTTTTATGTTTTTTTTTTTTGTTCTCTCCTTTTTTTGCAGGGCTATGATTCAGGATTTTTCGTATTATAAAAATTTGGTCTTGAGGTGTGAAGGGATGGATCTGCATTCCCACCTTAAACAAGGTAATTTCATGGTAGTTCTTATCGCACAAAGGAATGGATACACATTCCCGCCTTAAGAAAAAGGTAATTTCATGGTAGTTCTTATCGCACAAAGAAATGGATATGCATTCCCGCCTTAAGAACAAGGTAACTTTATGATAGTTCTTATCGCACAAAGGAATCGATGCACATTCCCGCCTTAAGAACAAGGTAACTTTATGATAGTTCTTATCGCGCAAAGGAATGGATACACATTCTCACCTTAAGAACAAGGTAACTTTATGGTAATTCTTATCCCGCAAAGGAATGGATACGCATTCCCGCCTTAAGAATAACAATTTGAAAAGATCCTTACGGTGAGAAGGAATAGATATATGTTCCCACCTTAAGAATGACAATTTGAAGACTTAAACTTGTAAACTTTGAGGATTTTCTTGAAGTTCGCATACTTGTGGCTTTGAAGAACCAAAGTGTATTTTAAACTTCAATTTGAAGACTTGAAGAATTTGAAGGCTTCAACTGACCCAAATACTTGAATAATTTGCATATTTGGAAGATTTAAAGACTTCAACATATTTACTTAGAAGATTTGAAGACTTCAACTTACAGATTTGAAGAATTTGAAGACTTCAATTTGCAAACTTGATAGACTTGAAGACTTCAACTTGCATAGTTGAAGAATTTGAGGACTCCAGCTTGCATACTTGAAGAATATGAATACTTCACCTTGTGTACTTAAAAGATCTGAAGACTTCAATTTGCATACTTGGAGGATTTGAAGGCTTCAACTAGTGTACTTGGAGACTTGAAAACTTCAACTAGTGTACTTGGAGGATTTGAAGACTTCATCTCGCGTACTTGAAAAATTTGAAGACTTTATCCCGGGTACTTGGAGGATTTGAAGCCTTTAATGCATGTACTTAGAAACTTGAAGTCTTCATCTCACGTGCTTGGAGGATTTGAAGACTTCGTCTTTCATACTTTGAGAGATATGAAGACTTCAAGTTGCAGATTTGGAGAATTTGCAAACTCCAACTTGCATACTTGGAGTATTTGAAGACTTCAAGTATATTATTGAGGAAGCTCATATTTCATAGGAGTTTGCCCCCATTGAGTCACCAACATTTGGTATGAGTCCAAAGTTTGATGAAAGGTATTCATAGCTTTAACACTCATATAAGAGATCAAGTGGGGACAGGTAGTTTTTTGATACTCATGCAACTGAACTTAGAATAGAATTCCAAGTGCCTATGTACCTCAATGAAGAGGATCAAATCACAATGTAGTTCTAGGAGAGTGAGTGTTTTTTTTGTGTGTCGTACACAGTTTATACTCTTGCGGGCCAGGAGTAACATACAGTTTATGCTCGTACATCACAAAGCGTCATCTCACTTCAAAGGTAGTACCTCTTAAGGATTTTTGCATTTATGGAATCAATCCTTAGGCCATCTGCATCAACAAGTTTGTAAGCGCCATTTGAATACATTTCTTGTACTACATATGGTCCATCCCACTTCGAGGTGAATTCGCCCCCAGACTTATTTGATAATAGGTCTCCTTACTACAAGGAATTGGTCTCCAAGTTCAAAGCACCTCAGGCGAACCTTTTTGTTAAAAGCACGAGAAAGACGAGCCTGATAACAATTCAAGATTCTGTTGAGCTTTGATCCTCTTTTCATCTAGCGCTTCTAACTCAAAGAGATGTAGTTGAGTGTTCTCTTCTTCAATAAGTCCCTCTTGAATAGCAATTCCCAAGGAAGGTATCTGTCGCTCAAGTGGCAGGACTGCTTCAACTCCAAAAGCAAGCAAATATGGGGTTTCTTGAGTGGGTGTGCGATATGTTGTACTATATGCCTACAAAGCTTCTTCCACTCTTTCATGCCAGTCTCATTTGGACTTGTAGACTATTTTCTTTAGGAGATTGCATAGAGTTTTATTGAACGCTTCAGCGAGACCATTGGCGGTAGCATGATACGTAGAGGATTTCCACTGCTTGAAGCCAAACAGATCACAAATCTTATTCATCAATTTGTTATCAAATGGCTTTCTATTGTCGGTTATTATGTATCAAGAAATGCCAAATCAGTATATTATATTCACTCGAATGAAGTTCGGAACATTCTCCTTCTTTACTTCTTTGAGAACGACAGCTTCAGCCCATTTTGAGAAGTAATACATTGCAGCCAAGATATATATGCGTCCACCAGAAGATTTTGGGAGTGGTCCAACTACATCCAATCACCAAGCATCGAATGAACAAGATGTAACAGTCAAATGTAAGGCTTTAGGCGGTTGATGTATGAAATTTGCATGGAATTGACAAGCTTTGCACCTTCGAGCATAATCCAAGTAATCTTTTACCATGGTTGGACAATAATACCCTATTCTCTTTATATGAAAGTGGAGCCTTGGTCCAGATTGATGCCATCCACATACTCCCGAATGTGCTTCTTGTAGAGCTTGACTTGCTTCTTCCTCTCCCAGACATCGGAGGAGTACCCCCTCAAATAATCTTCTATATAAAGTGTCCTTATAGTAAAGGAAACGAGGTGCACAATGACGAATGTCAGTCCTCCTTCTGGCATCTTCTGGGAGTATCCCATAACATAAGTAGTCGATAATAGCTTGTCGCCAGTCCTCTCTGTTGACTTCAGAAACTGCAACGACATGATCAAGCTTACCCTCCATATGTTCATCTTCATCCAGTGGTGGTACTACCAATTGTTGGCAGATAGTAACTTGCGTTTGATCAGGAAAAGTTAGAGTTGAAGCTAGAGCAACTAAGGCATCAGCTGTTTTATTTTCCTTTCTCAACACATGTTGGAGGGTTATATCTCCAAGCCATCTTATTAACTTTTGAGCATAAGAGTGATATGGACGTAATTCGGGCTTTCTAACCTCATAAGTTCCCAAAAGTTGTTTAATCACTAGCTGAGAGTCACCAAAGACTTACAGTTGCAATTGTTTTATGTCGACAGCCATTTTGATACCAAGTATCAATGGTTGATATTTTGCGACATTATTGGAGCAATTTTGTTTCAATGTGAAGGAGAACGGTAGGACCTCCCATCATGAAGTGACAAACACCACTCCAGCGCCAGCTCCGCCACGATGTGAAGCCCTATCAAAGTACATCTTCCAAGGAGGTTGTATTTCAATAGCCATCGCATCTTCATCAGGGATCTCATCAGTTAGCTCCTAATTATCTGGTATCGGATGGTCTGCTAAGAAGTCTGCTAATGTTTGTCCCTTTATAGCTTTTTAAGTGACATACACAATCTCAAACTGTTGGAAAATTGGAGATACTACCTTGCCAATCGGTCACTGAGGACTGGTTTCGACATGACAAACTTGATGGAATTTGCTTTAGATATGAGACGAACAAGGTGAGCTTGAAAATAATGGTTCATCTTTTGAATCGAGAAGACTAGAGCCAAACATAACTTTTCGATTAGCGAATGATTCAGCTCATTCGGTGTCATCATTCTGCTCAAGTAGTAGAGGGAGTTTTCTTTGCCTTCACTATTCTCTTGAGCTAATTGGGCTCCAACAGACCTTTCTTGTGCCGCAATGTAGAGTATCAATGGCTTTCCATGTATAGGGGCTGCTAGAACTAGGGGTTTGCCAGATATGCTTTGATACTTTCGAAAGCTTCTCTACATGTTTGGTCCCACTTAAAAGGAACACCCTTCTTCATAAGATGACTGAATGGTTGGCATCTCCCAGCTAGATTCGAGATAAACCTCCTCAGGTAAACTAACTTTCCTTGAAGGCTTTTTAACTCATGAATGTCTTGAGGCTGGGGCATCTTCAAGATGGCATCAACTTTAGCTTGATTAATCTCGATCCCTCGATGTCGCATAATAAAGCCAAGAAATTTTCCAAAAGTAACCCCAAAGGCACATTTCAATGGGTTCATCCTTAGCTGGTATCTTAGGAGCAATTCAAACACCATTATTAAGTCTTTCAAATGGTCGCCCCTCTTTCTCGACTTCACCACCAAATCATCAACATAACATTCAACATTTTTGTGGAGTAAGTCATTAAATATATTTTGCAAAGCCCTTTGATATGTGGAACCAGCATTTTTAAGACCAAAAGGCATTACTTTGTAGCAACATATACCTTTAGGGGTGCGAAATGCAGTGAGTTCTTTAACCTTTGGTGACATGCGGATTTGATTATAACCAGAAGAACCATCTATGAATGACATCGCCTCGTAACCAGTTGTAGCATCAATCATTAGCTCTGGAATGGGCAGTGGGAACTCATCTTTAGAATATGCATTTTTGAGATCACTAAAGTCAACTCAAACTCGAATTTTGCCATTCTTCTTCCTCACAGAAACCATGCTTGAAATCCACATGGGGTATTTAACTTCACGAATGAAGCTTGCCTCAATAAGCTTGTTGACTTCATTCTCGATCAATGAGACCAATTCTGGCCTAAAACGTCTTTGGGCCTGCTTCACAGGGAGAGCACCATTCTTGACTTCCAGTTGGTGGATCGCTGCTTTAGGATTCAAGCCAGGAAATTTCTTTGTAACTCCAAGCGAAGACATCCTTATACTTTTTGAGCAGATTCATATAAGTGTTTTCTTCCTCAGTTTCTAGAAAAGCGCTTAAGTAAGTTGGCCTTGGGTCTTCACCAGTGTCAAGGTTAACTTCCTTTAAAGGATCTATCATGGCTTTCACTCCTTCTTCCAGTTCTGGTAGAGCATCTCCAACATCTTCTTCCTCTTGTGTATGATTCTCACAAACAGATATGTGGTAACACCCAACAATGTATTCTGATCCTCCATCAACCTTTACTTGAGATGAGGTATCGAGCTCCCTCAAAGCTGCAATATGATATGAGGTGCCTACACTTTCTTCATCTTCCTCACGTTCCTTGGTATAGACCACGGTGTGAGTCTTTGCCTTTAGCACTTCTCCACACGAAACATGAGTTCCACTTTTCACTTCATCCTAGAGGGAATTGTGCTTTAGACATCCTTTTGATTAAGCGGAGCAAGTGTTGTCACCCTTAGGTAACTTATCCGGTGCTTCTTACTTTCTTTCTTCAATTTTCCCAACCTCTCGAACACAAAAGTTCTCATAGTGGGTTTTCCAAGTCGATCGAAGATAGAAGGCCTTTTGTTAGAATAAGAAGACTCATCTTCGATGGTGATGTAATTGTTACTTGCTCTTCTTATGGAAATATGAATTGGAGGTGGTTGGCTATAGCCCAGACCTTTGCGTGCTTTCCTGGTGACGTCATCTGATAGGAGTTTCCCTAATTTAGACGGCTTATTAGGGTTATATACATCTTTTGTAAGTAACTTGTAAGCATTTGGATCAAAGCCTTTTGTGTGTTTTGTAGGGAGTGACATATCCTGTGGTGGATTTTGAGCCACAAACTCTCCCAGTAGCTTTGAAGACAAGTTGATTGCATCAATGCGTCTAATTGGAAGAGTTATCCCTCCCACTACATTTCCCTGAACATCAGACAATTGACCCGCCTCTTTCTTTACCTTCCGACCATAGCAGGGTACAAAAGTTAGCTTCTTTTTCGAAGACACGATCTTCCTTTTATCTGGACAAGACTCCAACTGCCATACTGGCCTTGACCTTTCCAACCACCACAACAGATTTTTTGCTGGCAAGTGCATTGGACTTGGTCGATTTGACATAGTCGAGTTTTGGTTCCTTCACAATATAATTTGTCAGATAGAATTTTGCATCAGCAAAGTGTGACTCAGCTTCAGTGAAATGATTATCAATAGCAACTAGTTTCCTTTCAATTCCATCTTGGAGATACTTCAAACATTGGTAGTAAGAGGATGAGACAATTTTGTCCTCACGCACCCAAAGCATACTAAGAAATATGTTGTATGAAGTCTTTGTATCGATCATGTGCATCTATGCACTAGATCACAAATCATCAATATGGATTTCTAACTTAATGGAGCCTATAGACCTCTTCCCACCTTGATTGAATCCTTGTATTAACAAACGACTTTCACTAAGCTCCTCAGTCGTGATGCCCAGTCCTTTCAATGTATGGATGGGAAGAATGTTAACCCTAGATCCTTCACCAATCAAGATTCTATTTATCCTCTTCTCTAGCATGTGACCCACCATGTACAAAGGACGATTATGTAGCTTTTCACCAAATAGGAGATCATCCTTTGTAAATATGATTTTTATATCACATGTATGTGCTTCTTAAGAATAGGGTTTTGCAGGCTTCTCAGAAGATAAAGGAGACGCTTTTGATGAGGTTTTGCCTGTTGCTTCTTCTTTATCCATTGGAGACATCTTTGATGAACTTTCACCTACTGTCTCTCCATTATCAGTGTTAAAATATGATGCCTTATTATTGTCTTGGGCGGTTCCAGTGTGAAACCAACTCGACAAGAACTCTCCAAAAGTCACAGGACGTCGTGCCTTCTGGTAGTGATGCACTTCCACCCTTTCTTTCTTTGGATGCATAACTAGCTTTTGCTTCTCTGGTTTCCTCCCCATCTTTCCTCTGGCTGATTTCTTAGATAATTCTTTTCGTGAACTTGTCTTGTTGTGTCTCCACCTAGTCACGAGAATCTAATTTTCATCATCATCTCTATCAGTTTGGATTTTGTTGGGCTCTAAGAACTTCTCCTTTCCAGAGGTGTATATTTGGATCAGGTCAAGCAAACTAAAAGTGATAGAGATTTGGTTAGAACTAGCTTTCTCATCATCAAGGACAATCTTCTCTTCCCTAGCCAATTGCATGACTTTGTCTTTGAAGACAAAACACTTTTCAAGAGGATGACCCAAAAGTCTGTGATATTTACAATAGTTTGGATCATCAATCCTGCCAACTTCATCGGGCCGTTTCATCTTCGATAACTCAATGATCTTCAGTTCAACCAACTCATCAAATATTTGAGAAACATCAGAATCTAAAAAAACGTATTCTTTTTCTTGCATCTCCTTTAAAGTCAACTTTCGATTTGGACACCCCCTAAAAAGTTGTCTTCACACTCTGCTTTCTGCTTTCCTTTGTAGTGAATTTCACGGGCGACGCGTTGACAGTCATGGATTCCTTGTTATCATTTTTTAGCACAAATTTGCTCCATTTCTTTGGTTTCTGCTTGTACTTTCCTTTTGCGAGGATCGTGAACAAGCATTCCATCTTTTCCGATAGAAGACATGCTCAACTCCATATCATGAGCACGAGATGCTATATCTTCAAAAGATTTAGGTTTGATCTCTTGTAGGATGTAGAGAAACCCCCAGTGCATTCCTTGGGTACACATTTCTATTGCAGAAGCTTCACTAAGTTTATCTTTGCAGTTGAGACTTGCATTCCTCCATCGATTTATGAAGTCAATGACTGGTTCATCCTTTCTTTGGCGAGTATTTGTAAGTTCTACCATACTCACTGTGCACCTTGTGCTATAGAAGTGATTGAGAAACTCATACTATAGTTGCTCCCAACTGACATTTAGGCTCAAGATCTATATACCGGTCAAAGACATTTCCTTTCAAGGAATGGATGAATTGTTTGATGAAATGATCTCCAAACAAGTCCCAGCATTATTACATGTCTCTACAAAGTGTGCAACATACTGTTTTGGGTTCCCTTTGCCTTTGAATTGATGAAATTTGGGAGGTTGATAACCGGCAGGCATTCTGAGACTATCAATCCTCGCAATGTAAGGCTTGGCATACATATGGGAAGACTTGGTGGAGACTTCATACTTGTCTTTAATGGTCCATTCAATGAACTCCTTTAATTAATCAAGAGGGATCATTCCTTCGACAGAAACTGGCAACTCCTTGAGAGTCAATGCTTGATTAGGATTTTAGGTCTCTTGAATCTCAATACCCTTCCTAGGTGCATGGCTAGATTCCCCATCTAATAAGCCATCGACTTTATCCATCAACTTATTGATGCGAGACTCTTGGTGTTGCATATGCCTGGTCAGTCCTTCAATCATCTTTGCCAGACTTGCAAGTTGTTCCTCCATAGATGAAGCATTAGTTGTCATCGGTTGCATAACTGTTGGAGGCATAGAAGAGTAGCATGGATTATTATGTAAGTTGATCTTTAGAGGTCTCACATTATGCAATGCTTGTGGAGAAGATTCATTGGATGTGTCCTGGTCTTTCTTTACAGAAAAATTCTTAGAACCAAAGACCTCAAGTAGAGCTAAAGTCTTCTTGATCTTCTCAACAACACTACTTCCTCCGTCTGAAGCATATGTAGAGGACCTTGCTCCCCTTGGAGTTGAAGATCCAAAATCAGGAGTTGTTGCGGACGACACTCGTGTTTTTTTGTTATCCTAGCATAGTGGTTTCGCTCCTTATAACAGCTATAACACTTTTAAAAGTAATACCTAGAATTCCCTCTAATTCAGCGGAGAACTTGGAATCAGAAGCCTTAGAGGAAGTTGATTGGGAGTTGATCTTCTTGGAAGCCATTAGAATATTCTTTGATTCTTGAAAAGTTGAGATGAGAGGTAGAGATTGTCCTACTAGGCATGCCAGAATTTGTATGACAATAAAATTTACATCGAGAAAATAATAATCAAGGAATGAAAAATATTGCAACAATCAGTATTTTATTCAAGGAGTGAGTTCTACAATCTCTATGAATCCTTTGATTCACCTTTTCAAATTTAAATTCAAGGGCTCTTTAGCTTGTTCTTGAATCTTGAAAACTCGATAAATTGGATCTTGACTTGTATTTGAATTCAGGGGCTTTTAGGCTTGATCTTGAATTCAGTGGTCTTGATCTTGATATATGGATTTGATGATTTTGAACTTGAACTTGATACGATCTTGTTCTTGAACTTGATTTTGACTTGTACTTGAATCCAAGGGCTTTAGGGCTTGTTCTTGAATCCGGTGATCTAGATCTTGATGCATTCTTGAACTTGAATGCTTGATTTCTTGATTTCTTGAATTCTTCTTATTGCTTGTAGAGAAATCTACGCATTTGATCTACAAGCTCTCTCTGACTTCTTGTTAGAATTCTTGATGTCAATTCTGAATTATGAGGACTCCTTTATATAGTTGTAGATAAGAGGAGTCATGGTAGAATCAGACCTTCTTCCGGTCAATCAAATTTAAGGTGACATGGCGCGGGAAAAGTGATAAGAATAGATTCCTTGAGTTATAATGGAATCAGATTTTCTTCTGGCCAATAAGATTTAAGGTGACATGACGCAGGAAAAGTGATTAGAATAGAAACCCTTTCAAGTGACATGACAATATTTGATTGGTTGATACACATCACTTGCACATGTAGCACATATTTATTGGTCTTTGATTGAGATAGAAATGCCACATCATTTTGACAGGTGGTGTGATCCTATTGTCTTTTTTATTTGGCTTGACATGCCACATCATCCGACACGTGGTGCCAAATGGGCCTCTTAGGTGAAGGGATATTGGGCCCAAAGAAGTGGGTCATCTTTTGTAACCCAAATAAATTAACTTGGACTTTTTATTAAATCCACCTTTTATTGGACTTAATTAATTAACCAAATTATATTAACAATATTTATTTGGACTAATATATTTTGAATTTAATATAATTTGAATCATATTATAAAATTTATATTTTAATAAATTTTATATGATTACAATTTCATAAGTTGAAATATTAATTTTTTTTTGGGTGCGTGGGTGAGTTGGGAGCGGGGTGAAGTAAAAAATTAAAATTTTTAAAATTTGAATTTTCTTAAATTTTTTAAATTTTTTTTAAAAAAATTTTGTATGTGGAAGAGGCTGGGGTGGGTGGGGGAAGGGTGGGTGGTGGGGTCGGTTAGTCGGAGATTGAGGTATGGATGGGGTAAACAAATAAAAAATTCAAACTTGCAAATGTTTAATTTTCTTTTTGTGGTGGGGGGGAGGGGGGGGTCGTGGAAGGGATAGAATAAAAAATTAATTTGAGATTGAATGATAGTTTTGAAAATTATTTTTCTTAATTTTTGTAACAAAGTCATTTTTCTTAAATTTGAGAAAAATGAATTAATTTGGAAAACATTTTCTAAAACATTTAAACTAACCAAACATGAGAAAATTGAAAAATATTTTTTGGAAAATGTTATTCTCCATAGGGTGTATTTGGTATGAAGGAAAATGTTTTCAATGAAAAATGTTCTGCTAGAAAATATTTTCCTGAAAAACAAGTTGGTTTCTAACGTATATTCTCATGTTTCCTTGGTAAGTGAAAAATATTTTTCAAAAAATATTTTCTATTATTTGGTGATGTAATAACTTTGAAGGTTATTTTTGGTATTATCGATTAAATTATCATTTTGCCCTTATTGAAAGTTGTTTTGAGTCATTTTTGGATAAGTTGAAAAGTTGAATTTCGAAAATCTTGTGAAAAGTTGAATTTTTGCTAAAGAAAGAGTTTTTAAAGGTTTAAAGCTTGAAATTTTGAATTTTGAAGTTATCTTGTATTTCGAGTGTCATAATGTGATTCTGTTGATTCCATTAGCTCCGAAATGCGAAATTTGGTCTCGGAGTACCGATGGAATTGAATTTAGAGTTGAAACGTATCACACCCCGAGAGGGTACCTTAGGTATGGCTAACATGCAAAAGCAATTCTTGGTTCCCAAGAGAACCACTTGGCTCAATTTACTTATTCAATTAGCGAAAGACTTAATGAAACAAAAAGAAAGTACTTAAGTGAGCATTTGAATCATCATATAAAATAATTATAAATATATCTCTTATTAAAATAACTCAATGTTTCAATTTAAATAAATAAAAATAGTTTTTCAAAACTAACTCTGAAAGTAAAAAAAAACTCCACTTTACTCTATATGGCTCAGTCTATGAAGTCTTTATCAACTCATAAGAAGGTGACAAGACATGTCCAAGATACCTCAAGACAATATACAGAAATAATATGAAATAAAAAGGTTCCTCCAAACGTAAGGAGGTCTTACCATTGTTAGGATTAAATAGATCTTCAATGAAGTCCTTGTTAGAAATCTTTAAAAACCAGTATCTGCATCATAAAATGATGCAACACCAATTGACTTCAATACATGGAATGTACGGTATGTAATATGACTGAGTAGAATAAAACTCAAAGGAAAACTCAATGACAAGAGAAAAACACAACTCAACTCAATATGATATGTAAGTTTTAAAAGAAAATACTATAAAATAATATTTTTCAAATCAACTCAATCATATGAAGTTTTGTTAAATCAAATTAAATTTTCATCATTGGGGAGATTCTTTAATCGAAAACTATCACCATATGAGCGAGTGATGATACAATGCTTTGTCCTGCCGTTGTCGCAACTGTCCAATACCTTATCAGAGTAAGGGACAATTCATCTTTTTTGATCCACAAATTTAGACCTTTTTTGGGATAAAAGAGGTTAGGCCTCCATCCTACGTTGGCTAAGTAGTTTATGGGGTTTGAGTTCTTTCAACTCTTATCCAAATTGGTGCTAATACTTCTCCCAAAATATATGCTTATATCTATCAGCAATTCAAATTATCTCATCAAGTCTCAATGGACCTTTTCATCTCAATTCATCAATACTTTAAATTAAAAATCGTGTGATTTTTCATGAAAATAAATATGCTTCAAAAGTCATACATGTCTCATCAAAACACTCTTCTCAAAACAACATTTAACTCAATGTTCATACTCCTTTAAAATCAATGCTCGATGTAATGACTTCGAAGGTCATTTTTAAAATTTTTAATAAATTATGATTTTATCATTTTTGAAAGTTGTCTTGAATTATGAAAACCTTATAAAAAGTTGGAGTTTTACTAAATAAAGAGTTTTAAAGGGTTTAAAGTTGAAAATTTTGAGTTTTGTGGTCATGTTGAGTTTCAAGTTTGAAATACAATTTCGTCAATTCCATTAGCTCTAGAATGCTAAGTCTAGTCTAAGAGAACTTGTAGAATTGAATTTGGAGTTAAGATGGAGATTTTGGACCCAAGGTTGCATTTTCAATTGATTTTTGGATCATAGTTTGACCTTTGGTCAATATTCGGAGTTTGAAAGTTTGGATCAGAACTTTGACAGTTCCAGTGGTTCTGGATGGTGAAACTAACACTAGAAATGGTATTGTTTTAATTTTTAGAGTTCATGAGGTTATTTTGAGTATTTGAGTCTTAAACTAGTTTAAACAATCATTCTTGGGTTCCGGCCATGGAGGTCTCGAATTCGAATTCTGAAGATTCTATTGACCCAGAATGTCATTTTTGGTAGGATTCCATGTTTGGTTTATTCACGGAGTTCTGAACGAATCCCGATGGTCTTTTTCATGCTTTTTCTATGTTGTGTTTAGCTGATATTTGGTGCAGCTAGCTTGTTCTCCATACGTGCTTCCATCTCCGCGTTCACGGAGGTCAAATTATTTCGATTTTCGTGTTTACTGAAAGGGGGCCCGCATTCGCGGAGTCCTTGCCTCTTACACTCCGCGTTCGCAAAATGGTCCTCCATGTTCGCGGAGGCTTGCTGGCACGTGTGAGCTCCATGTTCACTGATCCTTTTCCACGTTCATGGAGTACAATTTTGGTCCGAATAGTGCGTCACTTTCAAATGATGGGTTTTGGCCTTTTCCACCATTTTTATTATTCTAAGCTTTAATTTTTAGAGGATCTTCAAGGTTCTTTAACACAAATCTATAAGGTAACTATTTTCTAATCTATTTCTTTAATTTTCATTGATTAAATTGTGTTTTTAACTTGTAATTTGGGGTTTTTAATTAAGAAATATGGGGACTTCTCGAATTTTGATTTCTAACATTAATTGATGATTGTGACTTTATTTTAACTCCATTTTCAAAATGATTTTCACTGTTGAAGTCCTTATTACTTGGAGAACATTTTCATGTATTAAATTTCATATTCGATTACTTTTTTCAACATGGGATTTTTTTATCATTTTACCCTTTTCACCTGAATTGATTGATTTTAATATCATTAGATTCGTTATGTGATTGTGATGCTATATTTGAATAAATTGTGGTGATTTGAATTATTGTATAAGGGAAAAAGTTAAATTTGACGTGATTCGAGACTTTTTCTAAAACAAGTGGACTTCTAACCTTTTGTTAAATATGATTGAACATTTTATGCTCCTATGTGTGTGGAATTGAGTACTTTGGGATAAAATTATATCATCATAGGCTTTGATCATGAGATTTTGAATTTGGTAATTTTTCATATGGTGAAATTTTGACTTGTGAATTAATTGTGGATGCGTAATACATGTGATCTTGTGAAATATTTGATATTGATATCGATATCGAGCTAGAACCTATATTGTGATGTGAATGATATATTGAGTCTGTGATGACATTGAGATTATTATAATATTGAAACTATGATGAAATTGAGATTGTATAAATTGCATTCACAGTTATTTGTGCATTGATACTTGTGATGGCTACGATCGAGAGATGAGTAAGGCAGCATGTCGATTGGTGGCCGAGGTCTCTATCGGTCAATAATTAGTCAAAGTTTATGCTGACTAGCAGAGGTAATATGCTGGCTAATATTGTGGTCGGGGTCATTTCAGGTCAGGTGAGCATTGGTCGAGGTCATTTCTGGCTATGTTCACAGATACATGGTCCTTGTGTAGGCCCTATGGGTTCCGTTCTGACATAGATATGATTAGCAGATGTGTATCATAGTACAGACATGTATTACGACTATTTGACATTACATCACATTATTTACATCTCATGGCATCCACTCCATCTCATATCACTCCTCCTTTGACATTATTACATGTATTGCTTATGATTTTATATATCTATTGAACCTACACTATTTGCATTGATGAAAAAAGGAAATATCATTTTTAGCTGATGGAGGGGAACTAAT
Source organism: Solanum clarkiae (assembly GCA_011800125.2). Lineage (NCBI taxonomy): Eukaryota > Viridiplantae > Streptophyta > Magnoliopsida > Solanales > Solanaceae > Solanum > Solanum clarkiae. The sequence continues at coordinate 5,590,603 of JAABOM020000101.1, forward strand.
CAAGATGTTTCTGCTCTATCGACTAAGTACCCTATTGTTCCTCCTGATTTTTCTCACAAGTTAAAACAACTGAAAGTAGAAACTGATTGGGTTGTTTCAAATGTTCCTCCTAGTTTTCTCCCCGTTCAAAGTAGAGGCATATCGCAGATGAGAGTAGCAGTGTACACAAGTGCAATAGGGAAAAGAACAAGCAGAATACATCTATGAAGTTTTTTCAAATAGTGGTATGCAACATTGTGCCTCCTGGTTCAACAGGGAAGCGCGTTGACGGGAAAGATGACGAAGATAAGAATTACAGGATCATAGACCGCTATTTTATTCACGACTGTGATGATCTTATGAAAGCTATAGAGCATCAGCTTATCTAGCTCATGAGATAAGTTGCCTCACGTAGGAGATGCTAGATTCAATCTACTACAATTTCAATTCACTTGCTTACACTCTCTGATAGTAATTTTAAAAAAGTATATGACAAATGGGAAAACCATAGCATATTGAATCTAGCTTCTCCTACTTATTTTATTATATATAAGCAATTAATTGAGAAGCTTTTAATCATGCTATCTGCTTGAGCAGTTTTCGATTGTCCTACCCGTTTTAGCTACTTGCTTCCAATAGAAAATATTTTTGCAAATTTTTAGGCTGCTTCCTTATATTTCTTTAGTTACTTTAACTATGATTTTACAATATTATTCCTAACAAAATATTTTTTCAACTGCTTCAATTATGATTTTACAATATTATAAATAATTATTTCAAGCACTAGATGTAACACACCCGTGCAAGCACGGGCCCAACAAATTGAGGTTGCATGTATAAGTAATACAATTCATTAATGCAATAAGTGTTATTAAGTAGCACAAGTCATTCGCGATAAATGCCATTTCATAAGTTTCAAATGAAACTTGAAATTGACAATATATAAATAACATTCAGAGAAAAAATAAAATTAGAAAACTAAAAATACACATTAGAAAAATATTTATTCATAAGAAACAAAGCAAGAATGATGCAAGATATCATAATTTTTTGTTTCTTGCATATCACAACTGATGTTCTTGAATTGCACTTCAATCCAAACACTACTTTGGAATCTCCAATAACAAAGGCAACCTCCAATAACAAAGTACAAGTTAAGTACTTTGTGTTCATATCAATCTTAGAATTTTCATATTTGTAGAAGTGATACTCATTGATGACTAATACACAATGTTAAAAAGGCAAAAACAGGAATAAGAGTTGGATTTATTCCAACGACAGCAAGTGTAACACAATTATGTTCAGTTATTTTTATCTTCCTCATTAGGTTATTACAGAAAATGGAAATATTTCGATGATTACACCTAAATAGAGGGCTTAGTGGGCCTAAGGCTGGCAGCAGAATGGTTTTCCTCCAGTTAGGACTGGTCCATTCCGGTTCCTGAACCGATCCGTTCCAGTTTCGATTGAATCGGTAAGGAACTGGTACTAAAGATATCGGAACAAATACCAGAGTGGAAGGGGGTTTTGAACCAATAGAACCGATTTTGGACCGGTTCAAACTGGTAAACAGTCAAAACTTTTAACCAATTTCCCCAATCGCTCTCTAACGGCTTTATAGTCGTTTTTGGCTGTTTTTGACCATTTGGGAGGGGGGGGAGGCATCAGTCTCCCCTCACTCATTTACGCCTCCTTACTCCATTACCCTCCTAACACTATAAATATAACTATTTTTTTTTCATTTTTTCCCACAAATTCAACCAATGCTCCACTAATTTCTCTCAACTCTCAATCTCTCATTCTCTCAACAATTCTCATTTCTCAATCTCTCTTATATATTATTGATTAGTTAGAGTTAGAAGGTTTTTTTTAAAGTGCAATCAAGCTTCAATTGACATATCACAATACCGACTTTTGGTTATACATCTGCTTTTACGCTGACATTCGGTATAATCGTTCCAACTTTATTCTTGTTATTTATTTATTTACTAAGTTACTATTTTTTTATATTCATTATTTCATCTTATTTGTTTGAAACTTCAAATTATAATTTTATTATTTTAAATATGGACTCGCTAAAAGGACTTGAAAAAAAAGTAATGTCCGAAAAAAAAGGCGAAAGTAGTTCTAGTAGAAATTTTTCACCTAGATTTAGAGTTAATATTAATAATTTTACTCATATTGATGAAACATCATTTATGTCACATCCTAACGTTACAGAATTTAATTTTCAAAATAAAATAGACTATGAAACTTTAAATAGATGTTTTAAGGCTTCCCCTTTAGATTCACGGAATATGATCTGGGACACGATGAGAGTTTGCGTGTCTCAGTAGGAAAGATATCACCGGTGTATAGAACAAGATCACCTTTTCTTGCTGTCATGGGGTCGACTTTGAACAAGGTAAACACAATCGAAACCCAAAAACAGGGGGTTCCGCATTGGGCAGAAGACAATCCAAAAAGAGAAGGCTCACCGAGATGAAGGAAGGAGGTGAGATAGGCAAAAGGTAGCTTGCTTCCAAGCCGGCCCGGCCATGAGGAATCAAGAGATCTTTACTGGTGCTGACTTGGATCTCGGGTGACGGAATAAGGTGGCCAGAAGCGAAGACCAGTCATGGTCGAAGCTTGGCTCTAGCTGATAGGCTAGAAGCAGTCCAACGGGCAATGACACAAAATGCACGTCGTAGTGGAAAAATATGGGTACGTATATTTCCAAACAAACCAGTTATACTAAGACCCGCAGAAACATGTATTGGTTCAGGAAAAGGATCCCCTGAATATTGGGTAGCTGTTGTTAAGAATAGTACATAGTAGCATATTAATATACTCAAGAGTACTAATCTCGTATATATACTACACTACTTATATAGTAATAAAGATATACATAATAGTATGTAATAGTATATATAGTAGTATATGCTCTGTAGAATGATGATGTTTTTTCCTTTTAATAAGGAGTGTCTTAGGAGGATCATGTTGATGCATCTGGGGATGTGCAACCTTAGTTTCTCACAACTGGTAAAGAAACGAAGGAGGATCATGTTGATGCATCTGGGGATGTGCAACCTTAGTTTCTCACAACTGGTAAAGAAATGAAGTTCGTGAAAGAAAATCAAATCGTCATTGGTGGATAGTTATTTCCACCATCGGTAGCTCTCCGATGTCCACGAGAGACAGAAGGCCAATAAGCAGGCATATCACTTATGATAATACTCAGGCTAGGGATACACCCTAAGGAACAAAATCTCGACAGAAGAAAGAACTCTTGGGTAAGCGCTTTAATGAGAGAGAGCGAGCGCACTCTCGACATGTAGGCATATCTCATTAAATCAGTCTTTTTCGTCACATTGCGTATAAGGGGAAACTCTGTCTCCACCTTTGTTGCTAGCGGGCAGATTATAATGTACTACTTTAATCCAGCAACTTCTTAGGAGTAGGTTTTGGCTTGGAAAAAACCCGCGGATAAGCGAGATTATATGAATATTTTTGTTAGAAGATTTCCCCTTATAGTCTTTTTTGTTAAAATGAATGTGGATAGGTGTCTTCTTTATTTGAGAATTTAGATAGTACAACCAAGAATGTGGCTGAATTCTGGGCCATCTATCTTGGCCTTATGTTGGCATGGGATTTGGGTTACAAGCAGGTCATTCTTGAAATAGATTTTGAATATTGTTTGCATGCTGTGATTCATTTGATTTCCATAGCCCGAGGTAGAGCACTCAATGGGCTAGGATGGCCTAATTTCGCCTTACCAACTCCAGGGAAACTCTGAATACAGGCCTAGATCATTTGTACAGACAGACATTTTGGGTGCTAAGATCCAAAGTCGAGAGGAAAACAGCCCAGATCGTACGCTAAGGTCCCTAAGCAATCACTTAGCGAAAAAGGAAGTGATCGAGCGATGACAACCAGGAGGTGGACTTAGAATTAGCTATCTTTTGAAGAAAGCGCAATAACTCACTGGTCTAGCTCCATGGCACCGAAAATATATCAGGGCTCAAGTGATTCACCGAAGCGACGAGACCTTGAAAGCTGCTTTTTCAAGTGTCAGTAGCGGAACATTCTGTCAATCAGGGAAGATTTTTGGTGACAAGACCTGGAGATATCAGAAGTGAGAATGCTGACATGAGTAACAAAAAATCATGTGAAAAAACGATCGGGCCGCCGAACGACCTATACCACTAGTCACTACTCCTACTGGGCTAGAAAGTAAGCCCCACAACCCAAAGTGGCGAAGAACAAATAGAAATCACATGGTAGCAGTAGTTATAGCTTTACATTAGGAGCATGGGGCTCTATCTATCTAGAGGAGGTACGAACCCCTCCTGGCACGATGCAGTTGAAAAAGGTAAGCCGGTTGGGTACTAGCATGGTCCGCTTCGCCGGAACTCACTGCTTTTCATTTTGATAGGAGTAGATGTTTGTAGGTAGAGAACCATCCCCCCTAACTTGAATCGTGGAAGGTCCATAAGCAGTCCATTAGTTGTCTGTCCAGTGGCGTAAATTAAATAAAGTTATTTGTCCCGTAATCCAGATATGGGAATGTCCCCGTTATGTTATTGTGTAAGTAAGGAGAATGCTTTCTACTCGTTATAAGCCTTCGATGCCTGTCTTATTTGAAGTTGGTGTAATAGTACTCACAGCCTCCCTGGGAGACTTCATTCCAAGTGTTTCATTACGTCTGTCTCAATGTCTATTGTATCGAGTGAAAAGACACACTAAAAAGAGTGCTTGAGAATCTCGAGAACCTAAATAAAAATGCATAAGTGTGAGTGTACCCTAAGTTTCTCCTCTCTTCCCCTTTTTTAGCCAACACCATCAACCCCATTTTTCACTGGGTCAAAGCCCTTTGACTTTCTCTGGCTAAAGAAAAGACTTTCTGCTCTAAACTATCACTCTTAGGGATTTTGTGTTCTCAGCTTCTATCTAGGATTTTGGTTTTTAGTGTCGGGGGCTTACTTCCTCTTCTGGGACCTTCCGGGCAAGAAAGCAGGGCTGAGTTTGAAGAGCATCATTTTGAGATTGATGTCCTCTTGGAATCCTGGGAAAACTCTACGGAAAGGGACACGTCAGTGGATCAACATGGATTATCTCCGAAAGGAATTGAAACCTAAGGAGATATAGCTTTTCCCAGAAGAGTTGGTATTTGATGGTGAGCGAGAGATTGTTGAGCATACTGTATTACTCAGATATAGGTAACACAGTGGCTTAAATGGGTCTCTTGGTTCTATACTACTGCATTATCTGAAGATGTATGAATCAATTCATATTCGAAAAGAGGATTTCATCATACCTGGCTTTCCTTACCTTACAACAGGCACTGAGAATTTATTTTTTCAAGGTAGAAATAGGGAACTCCTTTTTGGAACTGCCTTTGATCGAGGTATATATGGAGTGCCCCAAGAATATCAAGAAGCCCTTTTTGCCTTATTTTTTTTTGGGGAGGGGGGGCCTCTGGGTCTTCCCTACCGAGAGGTTTATGGGGGTCTACTTTAGCGAGGATTTAAAGTATGCTAGAACCCTGGGTACTACAAAAAGACAAAGGGGGATATGAGATAACCATCTGTAGTCCCAACCCAGGGCTACCTTATTGAAAAGGGCGAAAAAAGCCCATTTAAAGACTTTGTTAGCTCTCTCTCTCTCTCTGAGAGTAGGCTGAGGGCGTGAAGAAGGTAATGAGGTGATAGCCTATGTATTAAAGATCCTGATGAATGTCCTCTACGGAAGATTCGGTATTAGCCCAGAAAGCACGACTGCCGAAATCTGCGATAATGCACACTGAAAGAATTGATTCACTCCTATGAGTAGTTCCTACACGGTGTAGAGCTTAAAGAAAACACCAACCTCACTACCTACCGTAGCTACACTGACACCCTTACTAGTCCCGCAACGGAATTATCCCCCCCTCCAGGCCTCAACCCCAAGAAGATGTTGTCCCCTCTACCTACATTGACTAAAACTAGTAAAGCCGAACGCCCTAAAATATCTTTAGTTTGACAATTTTTAGTTCAAAATGAGGAAAAAACTATTGTTCAATGTACCAAATGTAAATAAATAATGAATCATTTGATTACTGGGGCGCATGGACGGACATGATGATTAACTACGCATTTAAGAAAATGTAATCCTGAATTTGCTCGTCTAGAAGCTTTGAATAGGGCTAGAAAAAGAGGTGAATCAATAAATGAAGAGTTTGTTGGTGTAGGTGGTTCAAATATGGTCCAAAGTATTTTAAATATGTCTAATCCGTCTGATCCAAACAAACCCTGCATGTATAATAAAGAAAAAGATCTTGAAGAAATAGCAAAAATGATTACTTTTTGTGGTTTGCCTTATAATTTTCCTTCGCATCCCGATTTTATTCATTATATTCGAGAAGTATATAACCCATCTTTTGAAGGTTTTTCAAGAAATACTGTTAAAAATGCTATTTTTCAATATCAATCTAAACATTGTCATTATCTTCATTTCTTATTTGCTTATTTTGATGGCAAATTTTTTATTACGTCTGATATGAATCGTAGTGTTAACGGTAATGATTATTTTACTGTTACTATTCATTGAATTGATCACGATTGGAACATGCAAAAAAGAACAATAGGCTATAAATATATCGAAGAGACTAAAACTAGTTGTTACATAGCCACAACTATAGGTTTTATTTTAGATTATGTGATAAAATAATGAGTTACGCTTTAGACAACGCTTCTAATAATTTGAGAGCAGTTGATTATTTAAAACCAAGATTATCTCCAATTGATGTCGATGCTTTTCATATTAAATGTTCGACACTTATTTATAGTTTGGTAGTTAAAGATGGTGTTCTTAATTTTGAAAGTTCTTGTGAAAAAATTGGAGTTACTTGTAATTGAATTTTTAAATCTAAAATAAAATCTAGACTTACCAAATTTAAAAATCATTTGTTTAGAAGATAACCTTGAATATAGAAAAGTTCATAAAGAAGTTGCTACTAGATGAAATTTTTTATTTGAAATGGTTGAAGTCATTTATGTTTATCAAAATCTGATACAAAAAGTTTTTAATGCTCATAATTCGGATACGAAAGTGAGATTTTGTAGAAATGATTGGGAAGAGACAAAAGATCTTATTGAATTTTTAAGAGTTTTTTTATATTGCTAGGAATGTTGTTTCTGGTCAATATTATCCTACAGTTTCTTCTGTTTTGGTAAATATTTGTGCTATTTTATCTAATTTTACAAAATATAAAAGAAAAGATAAGTTTAAGGCAACAATATCTGTTATGATTAAAAAATTCAAAAAATATTATTTTCCTATTCCTCAAATTTATTTGACTGCTACTTTGTTTAATCCTTCTTACAAATTACAAGGTGTCTAAAGAATGGTTGAAAAAATTTATGCTAATTTAGAAATTACACCAGATGAAACGCCTAGTCTTGAAGATTGTAAAAATAGTATAATAACACAAGCTATGAAATTATATGATACATATAGAGCCATGGAAAGAAATGTTCCACTAGTTGCACCTCCAACTCGTAAACATAGAAAAAATGATATAGATGATATGATGGATGATTATCTTGATCTTGAATCTTGTAGTAGTAATGATTTTATTGAATATATTAACCAGGGACAGAAAAAGATTAGGGACGATAATGGAGACCTTCAATTATTGGCATGGTGAAAGAATCGTGGAGAGCAATTTTTGAAACTTGTTAGGGTTGTTCGAGATATGCTAGCAATTCAAATGTCATCGGTAGCTTCAGAGCAAGCTTTTAGTATGACGAGATTTCCAATTGGAGATCATCGATACTCACTTGCAAAGGATAGTTTAGAAATATCGATGTTGTTTAGGGATTGGATCAACGCCGAAAGAAGAAATTTTGGATTGCCAAAATTATCCTCGTAAGTGAAAGCTGAAATTGATGAAATACTCGGAGAGAACAGTGACGATGACATGAAAGCAATGGAGGAATGACAAGTGCAACTTCCAGAGAATCTTTCCCGAGAAATGATAGATAATTTACGCCAACAAATGTTTGTACGTTCTAATTATATATATTAGTATAATATTAGAGACCTAGTTAAAGCAAAACCCTTCCTAGAAGGTGGCTATGTAGAATAGGTATTCTAATGCTATTTATTATTTGTAATTGTACAATTTTATTTATTTGAAATTTTGAATAAATATACGATTTTTCTTTTAAATATTGAAAGTTTAAAGTATTAAGTATTTTATATCTTTTTATAATAATAATAAGTTAGTAAATATAAAAAATAATAT
>JAABOM020000101.1:5598947-5610640 GCA_011800125.2 Solanum clarkiae
AAAGAGAAATTAAATAATATTTTGAGAAAAAAGATGAAAAGATGATTGTGTAAAAAAGATATTTTTAATGAAGAGCAAAAAGTTCAAATAATATTTTCAAGGGGTTCATGCTTTTAATCTATATCTATATCTATCTATCTATAATCTATATCTATAATAATATATTAAAAGTGTGAAGATCCATAATAATGTTGTTTGAACTTTTTGCCCTTCATTAAAAGGCCATGCTTTAGACAAAATCATCTTTTCACCTTTTTTCAATTATTATATTATTATTTTAATAATATTAAATATTAATTATAATAAAAATAATAAAAATTTAATTGAAAAGATTTTATCAAATTTCTATACAAAGAATCCTTTTCAGTGAGGCTACATTGCTGGCAGTCAAGAGCTTCCAGTTTAAGGTTCTTATAATTATACAAAACAAATGTAAAATGTCCATAGGCATCCCGACCAATATAGGATTGAAAGATAGTTATTTTCCTACGATAAGGAGTTCCAATGGAGTCTGCCAGAATCAAGTTTTGCACAAACTCCGGAGTTGGCACAAAAACATTCAAGTCTCCAGACCTTCCGTGTTTTGCACCCTCTTTAGCCATGTAGTCAGCTGGTTAGTTCTGCTCTCTGAACACGTGGCGCAACTCCCATACTACCATCTTGCTTAACAAGTACCTGCATTCAAAGATTAAGTTATCAAAAATAGGTTTACCTGTCAGGATGCAGTCCAATGCTTCAATTGCATCCGATTCAATTTCCAGCCTCGTTATTTTGTGTTGGACAACCAATTGTAGTCCACATGAAACGACCCCCAAAAGTGCCTAAAAACATGTCTCGAAAGTATCCGGAATCTTATTTTTCATATACCTAAAAATTTGTTGGTTATTTCAAAAATCCAACTTCATATTCTTGTTCAAGCGGGTCCAAATTAGGGTGACAAGGGTCTAACCATGAATTTAAAGAAAAATAATTGAATTATGAAATTTCACTAAGTGCGATTTCCAAAGAACCTCTGCGTCCTCTCCACGACGTGGAGACGTGTATTTTCTATGTAGTTTTTCCTCGTTCGTCCAGATTTTTCTAAGTGTTGGGCCTAAGTTTTCCCAAACGTGCTTTTACCTATACTTAGCCAAATTTCACCCTTGTATCCCCAAAAACATTTCCCAACACTCAATAAAACACTTAGCCATATTTTCTATCCCAAATTCAAGACCCAGAACCCTCATCCAAAGCTAAGGATTTTCTTCAAGCTTTAAGCTTCCATTTTCAAACTTCATCAAGGACTTCCTCAAAGCTAAGGTATGTGGTGTTGAACCATTGGATCCTTTCATCCATGGTGCCTAAACCCTCTTTTGCTTAATAATGCGTGATTTAAAGTTGATTTTTCATATGGGTCTTGTATATTGAGAAACTTATTGCACAGTGATTTTAGTTTATGAAAGTATGGTTGTTTCAACATATTTTGAGCTTCAAATCTTGTATCTAATGTTGGATTTGATGAGGGTTTTTTATGTGAATGTCTTGGGGGTGTTGCAAGGTATTGATTGATGGTTTTAATACAGATTTTCTTGCATGATTTCATCTCTAAATTGCATGGTCTTTTACCCCCATTACACCCCCAAGTATTTGATAAAATGCCGGCTAGGGTTTCTTGTGGAATTGAAGATCCAAAGCTTGAGATATGGTATGAATGACTACATGATGATGTAATGATCTTATATATATGATGAATTATATATAAAGTGTAGCATTAGATCATACTCAACCGAGGTGGGGGTTTATACTCATCAACCATGTGAGGGGTTTGTTCTTTGCCACCTAGGATGATTGGGGTGTGACCATCATCAACCGAGTTAGGGGTTTGTACTCATCAACCATGTGAGGGGTTTATACTTCACTACTAGGATGATGGGGTGTGACCATCATCAACCATGTGAGGGGTTTATACCACACCACCTAGGATGATGGTATCGACCAATCAAGGTTGGAAAGCTAGCTTGGTCTATTCTACACATATGATATCCTATATGAGCATGAGATTCTTAAGCATGTTTTACTTATGCATCGATCATACCGGTCATCTTTCTATAATATGCCTATTGCCTATTGATATGCATGTTGATCATGAAGCCTATCTCTTGTTGCATTAGATCCCACATACTTAGTACATTCAAACGTACTAACGCATACTCTTGCCTACATGATATCACCATGTAGGAACCGGTGCCCAAGTTGATCATCCTCCTTCTCCACGTGGCTAGACGGTGTTATTCCAAGTTTGTTGGTGAGTCCTCCATTTCAGGGACTTTGGTTTATGTTTTCCTCTTATCTATGTATTGAGACACTATCTTATGTTTTATTTGACTATAAGGGTGAGCCAGGTTACTTTGTCTTGGCCCCTGCTCTATCTATGTATTTAGAACTTTTTGTTGGACAAGTTATGTATTTATGATATGAATTATGACCTTATATGAATCAATCTAGTTTCCTAGTCGAACAATCTCCCTGTATTACTGTGTTTTATTCATTCCAACATCTCTCGAATCCAGAATGAACAACTAAGTTACCCCCTAGTTGACCAGACTCTGAAGTATAGATAAAAGTAATATAAGAGCAACTAATATGATAAACAAATATTTCAAATTGATAATGACTAAACAATCATCTTATTAGCTACCATAATCTTAGAACGAGAAGTTTAACTCCACATAGACATGAAGAAATTACCAAAAATCATTCAAAGATGAATATAAAAATAAATATTATTAGAGAAGAAAATACGAAGCTAAAATTCTTCGGCTTCCACTGCAGCTCCTATTTCTCTCTAGGTCAAAAGTCATGTAAAACCTAATTTTATGAAATATTTGTAAGTGTAGAAAATATAAATAAAATAATTGAGTCCAAAATAAATTAGAAACCCAAATTCAGAAGAAAAATTCAACTTCACGCAAACCGTAATGTACGCCGCCTGCAATTGATATTGCCACTTATTTGCTGCCATGTGGCAGCTTAATTCAATTGCAACTGAATTGCAATTCCTTGCCCTATACGTATATAATAATATATATCATTATATTCAATTAAATTCATTAAACTGTCTGCTTGAATTTTCTTATGTAATATTTTCTTTTTAATTTGTTTGAGCTCCAACTCTCTTCATTTTCGTGCCAATTTAATCCTACAAATAAAATACATAATTTAGCACAATCCATAAAATTTATGCTCAAGAAAAGATAAATAAAAGTATTAAATATGAGGTAAATAATGATTAAAAATATGTATTTTTTGCCTCACATCACTACACCACACTTAAACTTTTGCTCGTCGTCGAGCAACCATTAAAGCTCATCAAAAAAATTAAATAGGACAACCACTTTGGTTGATACAAACAATTTAGGCCATCCAAAAAAATTCAAAACATCTTGTACACTTCTCAATCATTATGCAAGATATACAAATTAACAACAAAAGTTTTAACCTTCTAGCCTCAAGGGAGGACTCTAACTCATCAAATTTAAATTTGTTTACCTACTCTCTCAAAGAAGTTAACAACATCATCTATCTATCATGAAACAAGTGCACTCACATGAAAAAAAATAGTCCACACACTCAATTCAAAAGATTGAATATAAATTAAGGACTTTGCATTAAAAAACAACTCTCATACTCACGAAGAATTCACATATATGCACAAAGAACCATAGGCTTGCCCACTATGTACATCTCCACTAATTAAGCATGCTTGGATAGAATCAAATAGGACTTTTAATGGGTTGTAAAGTAGGCTAGGGGACGGGTAGGAAAACTATATAATAGTAACTTACACTTCCCTAAGCACTTTGCACTTTGCACTTTTCACTTTTAGATTTCATCACCCATTATCTTCTTCTCTTCATTTTTTTCAACCCTCTTTTTAATAATTATTTCACTAGCGATCTCATCTTATCAAGAACATTTTACTTTATTTTTTCAAATAATTTTTTCTTTTTTCTTCTTTGCTTTTTTTTTCATGACACATTCTTTCAAAGAGAGTTTTTTCATCACCATATAGCTATTATTGATCACATTTTATCACTTAATTATCCTTTTTCTTCAAATTTGACAATTATAATAAGTCTATGCTATAGTGCTCAAGGAAACAAGGTTCCAAGACTAAGGATTCAACAAAATCGGATCAAGGTAAAAATATGGCTACCAACATAAACCTATAGGCTGAAAAGGACTAACTAGTGTATAATATTTGAAAAAGGCTAAAATTTTACAAGACAAATCAAAGAAAACCTACTATCATCTCCTAAATAAAGCATTACTTTTTATTTCGCTTATGCAGGGCAAGTTCTAGACTAATGTGCAAAACATGGAATAACCAAATTCTCACCACACATGGCACAAGTATCAATCAAGATGGATCAATTCCACTTCTAAGAGAGATAGAGTCAGAACAAATTACAAAATAAAATAAGCTATATATAGAGTCACAACCATGAACGTAGATGTCAAATAATTTGGAATTTAATTAGCAATCAAGCATTCATAAAAAATTACTACTCAAAATTAAGCCTAAATAACAAGTATCAAAGAAGTCAAAGATTTTTTTTCTTTTCTCTCCAAAAAATAAAAATAAAAATAAAATAAATAAATTTGCTTTCTAAAAAAAATACTCGGTTCAAAGGGACCCCTCTCGAAAAAGAATCAAAAAGAAAAAACAAGGGGTGGGTTAATTGTGCTTCTACTAATGAAAAAAATTATAAATAAATAAATAAATAAAAATCTTTTTGTAATTTTTTGAAGTTTTAAACTTATTTTTTTTAGCTTTTTAATTATTATTTTTTTTTTAATATCAAACAAACCCTAAAGCACACTCCACCCTAAACAATATATTTGGAAGAATTCTCACCCCACACTTGAAAAGATGTTATGTCCTCAAAGCATCAATTAAAATTTTAAACAAGTGTTAGGAAAACTCCCTGAGGCCTTTAGACCTAGGTAGAAGCATATTCTCTAAATATCCGTTGAGACACGTACGCATCCTACATTTAAGCTTAAATTGCTCATTCGCTTCAAATTTATGGGTACTCAGACTTCCCTTAATCATCAATTTTTCTCTCTACTTTGAAGATATGAATTGCATCCCCAATTTTGCGTTCATCTTTCTACTTCACTCAAGGGGCGGTGCTATGAAGATAAAGGAACCAAGTAATGGACATCGCATCTTACACTTTTTGGCCCTTAATTGAGGAATGTAATTTTCTGATTTTTGCTCAACAAATTTAAGAATATAGACATATTTTTCCTCGTCCTTACACTCTTTTATAGGCTCAGATAACTTAATTAATATCTCACTATCCAAGCGAAAGTAGAAAAATAATAGGAATGAAGCCTAATACGTCCTAATTCAGGAATTATAAGATTATTAATATCCTCGTGTGTACTCTTATCAACATTGACAATAGGTGATTGGATATCATTCGCCTGAACCTTTGTCTTCAAGTAAGCCTCCTTGTCATGATCATCTGAGCTAAATTGATCTATCTCTAGGTTGACCTTAATTTCTGCTAGATGGGTTGCCATTTTTGTGAGTTGAGTTTCTATTATTGAAATTTGTTGCAAACAAGTTACCTTCATGACTGCCATCATGTCCTTTTATTGCTCTATTATTTGCTTCAATAGCTCAATAATGCGAGCCTTTTGTTCTGCCTGCTCAACTTCATTACTCCTACCCACATTATAACAATAGAAGAGTAATAATTGGGATTCGAGGTAGGGGGATACAAATTTAGACAACCATCCCAATGACCATCTTGACCACCACACATAAAATAAATATTCCATTCAAAGGATTGGATAGGTAAACACAACTTGCTCTTATGAATAGTATGACATTCGATATACAAGTGGGGTCCATCACAATATTAGCAAGGATATCTATCACCCAACCACCATTTATCCTAATCATCCATATCAATAAGAGTACTAAAAAAAGCTTTTAAATTTTTTTTAATATCCACACAATCAAACAAAAATAAAATAAATAAAAATAAAAAGAATAAAATACTAAAAAAAATATTTAAATAATAAAAAATATATATATAACTAAGAAAAATAATTAATTTCTAATCCCTCGGTAATGGTGCCAAAAACTTGTTGCTTCCCTAACACACGCAAGTGTAAATGGTCAATACAAGTAACATAGTGGCTCTTTTCAGAAGCCGGGTGTCAAACTCAAAGGACTTGTCGATTAATTATCTACGAAGTTATATTAATTCTAATTATTTATTTAAGCAATGAACAATTAACCAAGATGAGAAATATTTTTACACAATCAATGAATGAATCAATCTTAGATTATGGTTTAGCTAATAATCATGTGTAGCCTCAAGTTCATCAAATTATTTGATTATCTAGTTGTTGATTCACAGGGTTAAAGTTACCTAAACAGGATTGCACGCCTCTGCTGGCCTACCGTTATTGACTATCTAACTACATCATTGAGCAGGGATAGGCACATCAATAAAAGTGTTTTAACGTTATCTTCCTGTATTATGAACCACGCAAGATATAAGGGTAGTTGTCCTGGGTCTCTCTTACACGAATCAATCTAGTTTCCTAGACGAACAAGTTCTGTTCATTTCAACATTTCTCAAATCCAGAATGAACGACTAATTTACCCCTTAGTTGGCCAGACTTTGAAGTATAGATAAAGTAACATAACAACAACTAATATGATAAACAAATATTTCGAATTAATAATGACTAAACAATCATCTTATTAGCTACTATAATCTTAGAACGAAAAGTTTAACTCCACATAGATATGAAGAAATTACCACAAATCATTCAAAGATAAATGTAAAAATAAATATTATTGGAGAAGAAAAGATGAAATCGAAATTCTCCGGCCTCCACAGCGACTCCTATTTCTCTCTAGGTCAAAAGTTATGTAAAACTTAATTTTATGAAATATTTATAAGTGTAAAAAAAATCCCAAAATAAAATAATTGAGTCCAAAATAAATTGAAAAATCTAAAATCGAAAGGAAATTCAACTTCATGCGAACCGTAATGTACGCCGCCTCCAACTAATATTGTCACTTATTTGCTGCCACATGGCATCTTAATTCAATTGCAATTTCTTGCCTATACGTATATAATAATATATATTATTATATTTAATTAAATCCATTAAGCTGTCTGCTTAAATTTTCTTTATTAGTATTTCTTTATAATTCGTTTGAGCTCCAAATCTCTTCATTTTCGTGCCAATTTAATTTTACAAATAAAATACATAATTTAGCACAATCCATATAATTTATGCTCAAAAAAAGATAAATAAAAGTATTAAATATGAGGTAAATAATGACTAAAAATATGTAGTTTGCACCCATCAATGCGCGGTGTTCTTCGACTCATCGTTACTCTAGATGTTGAAGATGTTGTCGACTGGCTAGGAGCCTCTGCTAGATAGACTGAATAGAATCTCCCCATATCTCTTCATCTAGTTGATACGGATAGGGTACCACCAGTGGGGGCTGATTCGATGGATCAGTTTTGTTCCCGCGGGGAGCTACTTGAATAGCCAAAGTTCTGCATCGAACTTCAGCCCCTTCGAGTTGGCCTCACATCAGGCTCACCCCAAAAGATGTCTCATAGTATATAGACCAGTCTTTTACTTATATACTCAGCATCTCTCTTGTATTTTACCGATGTGGATTTCTCATCTCAAGATGAGTTATTGCATACACCCCCTCTATGGGCTCAGCGTCCTCGCTGAGGTTTGCCTTACCATATGGGATTCGCCTAGACTCAGCACTAAGGTTTGCCTCGCCTCATCGGGATTTGCCTAAACTCAATCAAACTCTAACTCACATCAACAAGGCTGACACAAGTGTAGCTCTGATACCACATATAACGACTTGGCCCAACACTGTGAAGTATTGTTTGCTCTTGGGCCTAGCCCATCATGGATTTGTCTCTTTGGGCTCACCCCAAAAGGCACCTCACAGTATATAGACCTGTCATTTACTTATATACCCAGACTCTCTCTTGTGTTTTTGCCGATGTGGGACTTTTTATCTTAAGATGGGTTGTTACATTTTGTCAGCCACAGGGTCCACCTCTAACTTCTCCCGAATGGTCTCATTCCTAATCTTATCACTCCTGGTATGCCCACACATCCATCTCAACATCTTCATATCCGTAACTTGCATCTTCTAAACATGTGAGTTTTTGATTAGCCAACACTCCTCCCCATACAACAAAGATGTTGTAACCATCACCCTGTAAAATTTACCTTAGAGTTTAGGTGGTATGTTCTTATCACACAATACTCCAGAGGCAAGCCTCCATTTCATCCATGCTGCTCTAATATAGTGTCTGACATCATCATATCATCACTACTCTGGATGATAGACCCAAGATATTTAAAGTTTTCTCTCTTGGGAATTAGTTGAGTAGCAAGCCTCACATCAATGTCTGTTTCATCCCTCGCAGCACTGAAGTTGTACTCCAAGTATTCTGTTTTAGTCTTACTTAGTTTGAACCCTTTGAATTCCAAAGTATGTCTCCAAACCTCCAATCTACTATTAACTTTAGTCAGAATTTCATCAATCAGTACTATTCTGTCTGCAAATAGCATACACCATGGAGCCTCCTCTTAAATAGACCGTGTCAGCTCATCCATCACTAAGGCGAACAAAAAAGGACTCAACACAGATCGTTGATGAAGTCTCATCTCAATAAAAAAATACTCTGAGTCTCATCCTACTGTTTTTACCCGAGTTTTGGCTCTATTGTAAACATATCAATAGAATAGGGAACAAGAGATGATACATGAGCAGTGTGACTTTAAAATCGTGAATGGAAGCATTTTAAAATATTTCAGACTCTAAAGTACATATATATGTGAGAATGAGACCATAATCGATAATAAGACCATGCAGACTATTACATGAAATTTCTATATTGCCTCCACACTGGAGAAGAAGTAGTCCACTTGCCAAGGTAGACTATATTCCACCTTGTGAGTTCTACCCCACCTCGGTGAGTATCATATGTGGATACACTAAATTAATACCTTATAGGCACATAATCCAATGAGGTTTTCCCTGACTTTGTCTGTGTCAACAAACAATTCGAAATACTTCAACTTATTTAGAATAGGTCCGAGTCAAATAGCAATGATTCGAAGCACTTCTTTTTACACTATTTCGGAAACTCAAGGACTCAATCGTATGGATATGTAAAATACAGGATTTTCAATCCTAGTAGGAAAGGGAGGGGCACGTAGTTATAAGACGAGGATTTATATAAGGACCCTTGAGGATAGTCACCCACACTTAAGCTCATTCGATGCTAAGTCAAATCCCACAAAATACAAAACATGCAATAGATACATAATTATCAACATAATGCATAGTTCATAAAACCATACTTTCATAGCTTATAAGATGGTATAAAACCAAGTAGTTGAAGGAAGATCTTGTAGAAACTTAGAAAAATCTAAAAGAATGTAGTCAACTATTGGAGAGTCTAAGAATACCCTAGATTAGGAACTAAAGTGTAAATAGAGAGAGAGTTGTATAGTAAATATTATTTACACTTTGACCTCAAATAGGTGGTATAAATAGAGGGGGTTGATGATGTTCACACTCCAATAAGAAAGCAATCGTTGTCACTAATTAACCTAACCGGGGTCGAATCCATATGGAATATAGGCTTGAGTACAAAAATTCACTATCAATCATTTCGAGCATCAATAATTAAAACCTCTAAATAAGGGGGGTTGTGATTTAAGAACAAAAGTAAAAGTAAACACTATGCTATTATACAAAGAAACACTCAAATTTAGGGACAACATGGGAATTGTTTTCCCCATTGTTCATTGACTCGATTACCCTAGACAACATAACTATCATTAGGAATTCGCATGCAGGATAGTAACTTAGGTTCTTCCAGCTCTCTTGTGAAGGTGAAGGTCAAATTTCACCATAGCGCTTGGTCGACAACCATGGTTTGCCAACTATCCGTTACCTATAATCCCAGTCAATCTCCCCTTGGTTAGGTTTGGTTGGTTAGATGAGAACACTTTAATCGAATCTTGTCGTCTACTTTCCTTTTCCTATTCGTCACTATCTTGGTTGGAATCGTGATAGTAGGCAGGGTTTGATGTTGGTCACCACCAAAAAACAATCAAAATGAAGGGACATAAACAATACATGCAAAACCCCAATCATAGAAATGCAATTAATCTAAGTTATCTCAAGTCAACTACCTATGGTTCCTATAACCCCAACTTGTGGGTGCTTAACTACTCATGGCTAAGGCAAAACTAACAAAAATGCAAATAAAAGATATAGTTGAGAATTTTACCCAAAGCAATGAAGAACAATAACACCACAAGTTGCAAAACACAAGATTCAATAGATAGGTGAATACAATGTAAGATTTGCAATCCCCAAAAGTGAATTTTCTAATTGAAAATAAGATTCTACACTAAAACCCTAAAATATTCTAGAGAGAATATTCAAAGTCTCTTTCTAAATATTCAAGTCTAGGATTCTCTCTTTTAAACCTAACATAAACTATTTATAGTTTTAAAAAATTAACCCTAAAAATTATATAAAAAAGACAGCTGGCAGCAGGTACGTTGCACAGGTACGACTCGTAGGGTGACCTATGATGTAATATCCCACATATTACCATACTAATATTATACAAATGAAATATGACATGATTTGGTTAAACCAGCGCTAATTCTTAAAAGTATTTGAATCTCGTGTTAATGGGCTATATGTGCGTCTAACGCTTAAGAGGGTCGGGTGTATACATGTTTTGTGTTGAAGTGAGGAGATTACGGCCTTAAAATGAAGTGAGAGAATTGAGGTGCTTGTAGAACTTAGGAAGCAAATAGGTGAGTCAGCTACTTGCTTAGCTTAAATTGCTAACTAAACAGAGATGAGACCCAGCGTCAAAATTGTCCAAGTCTGAGTACGAATAAAATTCATGTTAAGGGTGTAACTTTGGGCCATGATTTAAAATCACATATGTACTATATTTACATCCCAAGGACGATAGTAATAAAGGCCCAAAGACATCATAAACTCTTGGATACTTTGGGCCCAAAACCAAGTAAGAAAAGTTGGCAAAATAGGGAGCCCAAGTCCATCAACTTGGAGACCCATTTTGGCCCAAGTTTAATGGATAAGCTGCTGGATAAGCAGCTTATTAATGTGTGGTGTAAGATGGTCAAAATACCAAGAGAAGGTCGACCAAAGTAGTAGCATAAAGAGGGGTCATAAGCAGCAAATATCCATTCACTTTTAATTTGGAAAATTTCTGTTTTCTCCCAACTCTATTGTTCTTCTTCCTTCACCTTGCAAAGCAACTAAATAACTCTCCTAGGGTTCTTGGAGAAGCCTTACACCTTGAAATAAGTGGTAAGTAAGTTTATAATATGTTTAGTATAGTTTTCTTATGAAAAACAAGAAGTATACGTTAGCATGTTGGTGCTGGAATTTCTAGACAAATTGTATACTAAGGGTTCTTGTGTACTTTTCTTGTTAATTAAGAGGTTTTCGTCTTATTGGATAGCTTTATTATGTATTAATACTTAATTATACAATAAATATTGGTTTTACAGTAGTGTAAAAAGGCTGATTAACTACTTTTACAGTCCACAAAAGCGAGTCGTTATAT
>JAABOM020000101.1:5610740-5663557 GCA_011800125.2 Solanum clarkiae
CATAAGCCAATATAGTCAAAATGCATAATCATAAGCAATGGATAAGTATAATTTCAATATGGCATGCATGATCAATGCTTGAAGTAAAACATGCTAGCAAGTCATACAACTTGCATAGTACATATTACATATGTGGAAGAGACCTTAACCAACATATACCAAGCGAGCTACTACTTGGAATCCAAGGCATGTCACCCCCTTGTAAGGTGATTGATGCATGTCATCCCATCAATAAGGTGATTGAGGCATGTCACCCCCTCAACAAGGTGATTGAGGCATATCACATCCTCAACAAGATGATTGAACCATGTCACCCCTCAACAAGGTGATTGAGGCATGTCATCCCCTCAACAAGGTGATTGAGGAATGTCACCCCATCAATAAGGTGATTGAGGCATGTCACCCCCTCAACAAGGTGATTGAGGAATATCACACCCTCAACAATATGATTGAACCATGTCACCCCTCAACAAGGTGATGAAGGCATGTCACCCCCTCAACAAGGTGATTGAGGCATGCCACCCTCTCAACAAGGTAATTGAGGCATATCACCCCCTCAACAAGGTGCTTGAGGCATGTCACCCCCACAACAAGGTATGGTCTACTTGCAACATCATAGGTACTCTTCATGGAGTCAATACATACTTGAAATCCCTTAATCATCATAAAGTCACTTGAGTTATAAACCATGTAATAGATCGTCAATAACTTGTGAATCCTTTTCTTGATATTTTATCAAACACTTGGTGGGTTCATAATGCTTGTTCAAAATCATGCCATTCAAGAGTGAAATAATATGAGAAGACGCAATGCCAATCAACCCACCAACATATAGTAAAACCCTCATGTAGGGTACCTTGAAATCCATCATCAAATCTCATAATAAATCATAGTTTCATAGCTCAAAACATGCATAGTCTCAATAGACAAAACCAATTCATGGTATAAGCTTAAAATAGATAGACATGCATAATCAATTGACATTTCATGAATCCCAACGTAATTTATATTCATAATCCATAATATGAGATACCCTTAGATTATACCACTTGAAAACATGCAATTTTCATAAAAAGAAAGATTGGGCTGCATGGATGAAAGGACCCAATGGATGAAACCCACATACTTCAAACTTGGGTTTTTCGAGATGAGCTTGAAGGAAACATAGAGCTCGAAGTGAATCCTTGAGTTCCAAAGTTAAGCATGAAATCCTTGAAATTTGAATGAGATATTTGGTTTAGTCTTGGAGAGGATATTGAGAGGGTCTTGAGTGATATAGAGTTGAAAAATGGCTAAGTATAGGTGTTTTCACGCATAAGTGGGCATGGGGCTATGACCCCAATGTCCTTGGCCTTTTGCAGAAAAATTTAAGAAAAAATTAACACTGGTCCACGACACGAACCCAATGCAAAGACAAAATTTGTAATGCTCCGCGCCCTTGGCGCGTCACAGTGAGGGTGTGGATGCTCTTTGGAAATCCTAAATTAGTGAAATTTATTTTTAACTACGGGTCCTCTAAAATCTGGATTATATCCATTTCCACTCAATTTTGCCTCCTGATCGAGAATATGAATTTTGATTTTTGATATCACGCACGAAGTTTGAGATATATGAAAATTATGATTTTAGGCATTTCTGAGGCACATTTTGGGGCATTTCAGATCACCACCCCATGCTTAAACCTTTGTTTATACTCGGACATATTAAGACACATGCATGCAACTCACAAGGTATTATTTCTAAGGAATAATATTTACATAGGGACTTGTCTAAGCATTATACATGTTGCTGAATTCGAATTGATCCACTCAAACTAGACCGCACCTCAAGATTATGTTCTATGATGTATGCGGATGCATGCAAAACTCATGTTTTGGGTTTCTACAATTATCAATCCTCCAACAATCATGTGTCCTCACAAGAAGAATTACCCATATATATGCACACTGATGGTACACAGTAGATGATAATGATGGGTATACAAACAACTCTCATTCTCCCAAATGATATATCATGTTACTCCTAATTCCCATAAGCTTGCCCGTAATGTAGGTCCTCACTATTTTAGAAGTTTAACTCAAAGGATCACATAGGACTTTATTTTGGTTGTAATGTAGGCTAAAGGCGGGTGGATAGCAATTTTAGGGTATGAATTTGTAGCTCATCTCCCAAGCACTTTAGTCTATCATATACTTAGCTTTATACACAGTTCTTTGCTTTATTGCTATATAAAGTTCCCCTGAGAATCCTCCTATTAGCATTTCCTTAAACATCTTTGCCCTGACATGTATACCTACTGAATTATTTATATTTTTTTCAGTGATAGCCTACCCAAGAGTAGTTCCTTGACACGGATTGGTCACCGACCCTAACTAGTTCAGGTTCCAACTTTTCCAACAAGTTTATTATTTTCTATACCAAGGCTTGTCTCGGTGGTATCTGATGAACGCTTAAGATACACCTCTATTTCAAGGTCAAAGCAATTGTCAATAGTAAAAAATCTAACCAAAGAGAGGGTCGAATCCCACAAGGAATACAGTGCTTTAGGAAGTTGGTTCACTAATAATCAATTTAACATAAACTACTTGATTCTCAAAAGGGGGGTTGCAATGATTGATAGAAAATTAAACTAAACCAATAAAAAGGAAAGACAATCAAGTTGGGGTGCAACTTGGGTAATTCTATTCCCCATGATTCATTAACTTAAACACCCCGGATTACATAACCTCAATTGGGACTGTAATGACCTGGATATTGTATGACTTCATCAGAACATGAGAATTTCATTTTGGACAAAATTTAGACCAGGTGTCGTCTCAAGGGAGACCACACGGCCAGTGTGAGGCCACATGATCTATGTGGCCTCCAGTGAAATGATACTTGGCCTTAATTTTTGGTTTGTGGCCTTGGAGTGGAGTTTTGGGCTAAGGCACATCACACTTGGATCCCACACAGGCTGTATGACACTTCAAGGACCATGTGGAGGGCCGTGTGATGGTCTTGAGCTTGGAACACCAATGTTTGGAGCTAAGTAGGTGGACATGGCCACTTCACATGGTCCTTGTGAAGGCACACGGGCTGTATGACCAGCCGTATGGCCTTCAACGTGGGAAAAATTCTATGTTTTGCTTCACTCATGACATGGAATATTTTATTTTGGTTAAGGTTGGTGCCAGGGGCAGTGGTACAGACCGTGCGAAGCCACACGGCCTGTATGGCCCAACCGTATGACTCACTTTTGGCTCAAAAATATTCTAAGTATGGGATCTTCAAGCTCAAACTAAGTTCACTTTCAAGCCTTCAATTCAAGCCTATTTATGTTGTTTAAAGTCATCATGGGCCTCCTACATCAAGTCAAGTTTAAAGGAATTCCATTGGTTAAGTTTTTCACAAGTATCAATAAAAGGGTCAACTTTAAAGGGACATATCTCTTAGCAGAAAAGGATAGCCCACAACCTATCAAATTAAAGCTCTTTGAATCAGCTTTCTAACTCATTTAGTTTCACCCCATTTAGAGATCGGATGAAGAAGTTATGCCTGTTTTCGTAAAGCCTGTCTATGCAGAGTTCTCTGAACATTTTCCTAAGTGTTGCTATACGGGTGGGTTTCACGGTCCGTGAAACCTTGTATAGATCGTGAGATCTCTTCATGGATCCCTGGCAAGGAATATGATTTTTGCTTCATCAATGGTATTTTTTAATTGTGGCTTCTCTTAAGGGTCTTTTATGACTTTCTAAGCTATCTTAATACCTCCAAATGACCTAAACGCTATTCCTAATATTCAGAACTCACGCCTCACATTTTAAACTCTCTCAAAATTCCTCTCAAAAACTTTTGAAGTTTTTGAACTTGGGGAACCAGGCAAATTCAAGTCTCCTTCAAACTTCTCTTGGAATTTCTTCAATTGGGTCTAGGTATGTGGGTTTTGATCTTTGGTTCCTTTCAACCAAAGAGACCCAAATCTTTTCAATCAAATTTTATAAATTTAAGCTCTCTTTGAATATGAATTTTTATTATTTGGATATATTAAATTAAAATTGATGTATGGTTTGTATATATTTGATGATTTTAAGTTACTTTAAGCCCTCTTATGATGATTTATATTGGGTTTATGAAATTATGAATATGTGTGTCCCTTTTGAAGACTTGTTTATGACTGGGTAATTATATTATGATTTTTAAATGTAAATTTAATTATGGATTTACTGCAATTTCATACTATAATATTGATTTTAGATTGAATCTTAATCACCCATGCTTTGCTCACATCATTCATGACATTTGCATTCATGACATTGGATTATTATGAAAATTATGAAGTGGGTTAAGCCCAATTATGTTCTATGATATGATTTTGATAAGATATTGGTTATGATAAGAATGTGATCACATATATTTCTATGATTATGGCTCTTTGAGCATTATGGGTGCTTGCACCGTTATGTATGTATGAATGAGCTATTCCTATGCATGAGTACTATCATTATGAGCTAAGATTTGGCATTTGAGCCTAAGTATGAATTATTATGAATGTGGTTTGGCCTTTAAGCCCAAGAATGCATGAAAACGATTTGAAAGGTTATGCCTCTTTTACAAGAATGTATATATATATATATATATGTATTCTAGTGGGATGATGACCTAGCACCGATGGATTGGATGTCCGCGTGGACTATCCCAAGGGGTCCATACACCTTTCCTTGGACTATGTGCTAGCATGGGAATGGTAGTCATCATTGAAATGACCGGGTCGCGAGGGATGATTATTCATTTATGATATGATATGATATGTTTTGATAAGGAAATCCTTCCGAAATGATCGGGTCGTAAGGAAGGTGGCTGCCACATATGAAATGACCGGGTCATAAGGTGTGGTGTAGATTACCTTTGGCAAGTAATCTTCTCTCACCCGATGAGAGGTCAACATCGGGCAAATTCATGTAATAGCTCGCATTAGGTTGAGATGTCAGCTATGGCTACATCTCCACTATATATATGGGAATCATTTCCATTCCATGCATCACAAATTTCATAGCATTTTGTTATATTACATTCCTTGATATATATCTCTTTCTATATTATGTGTCCTTGCCATCTAATATCGTATGCAGGTTTTGGTAAGTTACATGCATTGCACCCCGCATGCTTAGTACATTCAAATGTACTAACACATACTTTTGACTACATGATCTCACCATGTAGGGACCGAGGACTATGATCATCCACCATACGACTTTAGCTTGGATCTCAAGTTTTGCTTGATGTGGTGAGTCCTATCTTCCAAAGACAAACCATCATTCCTTTATCTTATGTTGTTTTTGCTTATGTTATCTTTATTTTGAGGGTGAACCTGGGACATGTCTTGGCCCCCGTCCCATCTTATGACTAGAGGCATTGTTGGACATCTTGTAGACACTTGTCGGATCTTTGTGTCATGTGTTTATTTGGAGCTTACGGTTATGGATATCTTTTGGATATGGTTATTATGGATTTGTTATGAGGATTATGATTTTATGTATGTTTGATGTGGAAATGTGGAAGATCCTAAATCACAAATTACCCCCATAGAGTGAGTCATACTTACCCGCCCTTAGTCTTTATGTGCTACGTGTTATGTGAATCCATGTTAACCCCTTGCCCCATGATATCTCCATAGCGTGAGTCCTACTTTCCCGTCCCTTAGAACTATGTGTTTACTTTTGAAAACGCTTTTGAATTGATGATGTGAATTTGGATACTTTAAGGCTTATTTGGGGACTCTCGAGTCCCCATTAGCCATGTCACTCCTAGACCCCAGGTCCGGGTCTTGACAGAGACATTGCATGTAGGATGGTAATTTAGGTTCTTCCAGCCCTCTTCTGAAGGTGAAGGTCGAATTTCACTATGGGGCTTGGCCAACCTCCATAGTGTGCCAAACTAACCATTACCCATTGTCCCAGTCAACCTCTCCTTGGTTGGGTTTGATTGATTAGATGAGAACACATCATCGAATTCTATTAACCATTTCCTTTCCTATTCATCACTACCTGGATCGGGATCATGACACTAGGTGGGGTTTAATGTTGGCCACCATTAAACAACATGCAAAATTAAGGAAAATGGTTAATACATGCAAATACCAAACTCAAGATGTGCAAATAATCCGGGTTTTCTAAGTTAGATTCTCATGGTTCCCACAACACCAAGTTGTGTGTTTAGCTACTTATAGCTTGGGCAAACAAATAAACAATGAATATAGAAGACATAGATAATCACTTACCCAATGAGAATGAAGAATAATAAAACCCACTTTGTATTTAGAATCACAAGCTTGAAAGATGAAGTGAATCCACAAGTGAATCTAATCTCCAAAATTGAGTCTCCAAAGATAAAACCCTAAACACTACTCTCAGCTTTCATGCTTTCTAAGTCTCTCAGTGTTTACCCTCTCCAAATCTATGAAAAAAACTACTAAAAACCTAAAATATACTATTTATAATATTTACAAATGAGTCCCTAAATTGATTGAAAAAATTGGTCAGCGTCTGCAATGGCTTGCAGTTACGACTCTTAGTATGCCCTACTACCATGACCCAAGCCTAGGGCCTAGATGTGACACGGCACATGGGGAACCCGAAGGGGCCCCAAGCAAGCCTCTTAGCACATCATTACACATTCTTGATCACGGAAGCAATTAAATATCAACAAGAGATAGTAAATACGGATAATCGGGGCTAAGGGACAACTTTCATATTCTAAACATCAAGAGTCAAGAGAGAGTCAAAGCTCATAGCATTATGCATAGCATGTCCAACAACACCTCTAACCATAGAACTTAACCGAGTCCAAGACAAGCAACTGGGCTCACCCTCATAGTCAAAATATACAATAAAGAAAGAGAGTCGTAATACATAACATAAGAACATAGACATTGTCCATGGAATGGAGGACTCACCTACTAGATTGAGAGAAATCGTACTAGCCACGTGGAGGAGGATGATCAAGTCGAGCTCCGGTTCCTACATGGTAACATCATGTAGGCATTGAGTATGTGTTAGTACGTTTGAATGTACTAAGTATGTAGGATGCAATGCAATAAGTGATAGGCATCATAATCAAAATGCATGATAGAAAGCAATAGATAGCATAACAACAATATGACATGTATGATCAATGCTTAAGTAAACCATGCTTACGTAGAATATAATACATGTTTAAGAAGAGAACATCATTATAGAACTCATAGGTTACCAAGGTACAAACCCTTTTGGTTGGTTGCTGGATCGTTGTACCCTACCACCCATGGTGATTGAGAACTAACCCCTCAACCTGGTTACCAAGGTACCCCTTGATTGGTTGGTGGATAGTCGCACCCTACTACCCCTAGTGATTGAGGTACTAACCCCTCAACCCGGTTATCAAGGCATAACCCCTTGATTTGTATCGAGGTACAAACCCCTCGATATGGTTACCCGGGCTCTTAACCCCCCGAGTAAGGCATGGTCACTTTCCAACACTATATAGGAGAATATAATATACCTATGTTCCTTTCATCATCATAAAGTCATTCAACTCATAATACATGCATTGGGCCTTCAATTTCTCAAAATACATTAACTGGACATTTTATCAAACACTTTGCGGGTGTGTAGTGGTAGTGTAAAATCATGCGATTCAAGAGTAGAATCATGCTAGAAAATTTAGTGTAAAACCATCAATAGATACTTGGTAACACTCTGAAGCAATGTATATCAAAACACTTTATCAAATCACATAATAGATCTTAGATTCATAGCTCAAAACATGCTAATACAATCACAATTTCATGAAACCCGAACATAGTGTGCAGTTAAATTCATAATAAGTAAGACCCATGAGTAAATCAACTTTAGATATTGTAATTTTAGGTAAAAGGAACCTTAGGCATCATGGGTTAAAGGAGCCCATGAAAGAAACCCATATACCTTGACTTTGGAGAATCCTTGAGAAAATTGGAAATGGAGACTTGAAGCTGGAATGAGAACTTTAAGAACCAGATTGAGTTTTGGGACCTGAATTTAGGGTGAAATATTAGTCTAAGTGTTTGAGTGAGTATTGAGAAATGTCTTGTATGATAGTATAAGCATTTTCACGCATCGAAACACTTAGGTCCCAAGACCCAAAAGACATGGACCGAAATAGAAAAACAGTCAAAAAAATACATAGCAGCGTGCCCTTGGCACGTCGCGCTAGAGGCACGAATTACTCTCCGGAAATCGCATTTTGTGATTTCCAAATTTTGATAAGATTACTTAAAAATCAGGGTTAGACCTATTCTCCACTCAGTTTGACCCCCTGAACAAAAATATAAAGTTGAATTTTCGATATCACGCACAAATTTTGAGATATATGAAAATTATGATTCCTGACACTTCTGAGGCATATTTTCGGGCACTTTTTGGGGTTGTTTCAGTGTCTTCCCCTTGGGAACATTCGGCCACGAATGTCAAAGAAACATATATGAGAAGAGTAATCATGAAGAAATCAGCCCAACAAGAATGCAGTAGTACACTTAAAACACCATTTTCAAATTCTCAACATAAGTGTTAAAATCATCATAAACTTTGTCAATATAAACTTGAATGCATGCAAGCGACTTAGGGCTAAAACATGAGACATGAAGTCACATAGAAAACTTAGACTTAGTACCTTAGGCTTGAGTAGGATGGAAGATATAAGGATATCATTTTTGCATATCCGCTTCAGCCTCTCATGTAGCACTTTCGACTTGTTGATGCCTCCAAAGGACCTTAACGGAAGCAACATCCTTGTTCCTCAACCTCTTCACTTGTCTATCCAAGATCTCTACTAGAACTTCTTTATATGTCAAGTTATCTTCAACCACCCCCACAACATCAAGAGGCACAATAGCATTAGGGTCACCCACACATTTCCTCAACATAGACACATGGAAAATCGGATGAACACATTCCATTTTACTAGGCAACTCCAATTCATAAACCACCTTACCAATCCTCCTTATCCACCCTATAAGGATCCACAAATCTTGGATTCAACTTGCCCTTTTTACCAAAATGAACTACACCCTTCATGAGTGATACCTTCAAATAAACCCAATCACAAACTCTAAACTCACGCTCCCTTCTTCTCACATCAACATAGGACTTTTGGTGACTTTGGGCTGTTTTCAACCTTTCTCTAATCATCTTTACCTTCTCCATAGCATCCATAACCAGATCTGGACCCAACAAAGCCAATTCTCCAACTTCAAACTACCCAATCAGTGATCTACAACGTCTAACATAGGGGGCCTCAAAAGGAGCCATACAAATGCTAGAATCATAGCTATTGTTATAAGGAAAATCAAGAAATGGAAGATGATCATCCCAACTACCCTTGAACTCTAAAATACAAGCCCTAAGCATATCCCCAAGAGTTTGGATAGTTCTTTCGGCTTGGCCATCCATTTGAGGGTGGAAGGCCGTACTAAGTTTAACCTTGGTACCTAGTCCCTTTTGGAAAGACCTCCAAAAATATGAAGTAAATTGAGCACCACGATCCGATATGATAGACAAGGACCCCATGCAATCTCACCAACTCATGAATGTACAGTTTAGCATAGTCTTCAGCCTCATATGTAGTCTTAACCGGTAGAAAGTGAGCCAATTTTGTCATCCTATCAACCACAACCCAAATGGAATCAAAATATTTTTCTAGTCTTAGGCAACCCAACAACAAAATCCATATTAATCTCTCTCCACTTCAAAGTAGGAATTTCTATGTCTTGGGTTAGGCCACCCGACCTTTGATCTTCGGCTTTGACGTTCGGCTTTGACTTGTTAGCAATTATGGCAACCGAAAATGAATTTGGCAATGTCTTTCTTCATACCTTCCTACCAAAACACATCCCTCAAATCCCTATACATCTTTGTAGAACCAGGGTGGATAGAATAGGAAGAGTTATGAGCCTCATCAAGAATCTTCTCTCTCAAGACATCAACACAAGGTACACACAATCTACCTTGGTACCAAAGGGCACCATCTCCCCCTTGGGAGGAAACCTCCACCTTGTCCTCTTTCACCAAGGCCTTTAATTCTACAAGGAGGAATCAAGATCTTGCTTTCCTTTCACTCATCAACCAAGAAAGACTTTGAACCATCAATAACCACAATGCCACCATTATCCAACTCTTCCAACCTAACCCCAATCTAGACAACCGAAGGATCTCCTTAGCCACCTCTATGCCCCCACCATCAACATGAGCTAGGCTACCCATAGACATCCTACTCAAAGCATCTGCCACAACATTAGCTTTACCGGGATGATAATGCACACTCATATCATAATCCCTAAGAAGTTCTAACCACCTTCTTTGCCTCAAGTTAAGATCTTTTCGAGTGAAAAATTATTGGAGGCTCTTATGGTCGGTAAACACATCAACATGTACCCCATACAAATAATGACGCCAAATTTTCAAAGAAAAATTACGGTGGCCAATTCAAGATTATGAATAGAATAATTCTTTTCATGCACTTTGAGTTGCCTAGAAGCATAGGCTATTACCTTACCATTTTGCATCAAAACACAACCCAAACCAACTTGGGAAGCATCACAATACACAACAAACCCTTCTAACCCTTCCGGTAGAGACAAGATAGGTGCGGACACAAGCTATTCCTTCAAGGTTTCTAAACTCCTTTCACATTCATTGGTCCACACAAACTTAGCCTTCTTTTGAGTCAACTTAGTTATGGGAGAAGCAATAGAAGAGAACCCATTCACAAACTTCCAATAGTAACCCGCTAAGCCCAATAAGCTACTAACGTCTGATGGGGTCAATGGTCTAGGCCAATTTCTAATCACATCCGTCTTTTTATGATCCACTTTAATATCATCCCCCGACACCACATGACCTAGAAAGGCAACTTCTTTCAACTAAAATTCACACTTTTCATATTCAACATACAACTTCTCTTCCCTCAACCTTTGCAACACTACCCTCAAATGAGCCACATGCTCATCTTCACTATGAGAATAGATCAAAATATCATCAATGAAGGCCACAACAAACAAATCAACGTAGGGTTTAAAGACCCTATTCATAAGATCCATGAAGATAGCCGGTGCATTGGTCAATCCAAAAGTATCACAATAAACTCATAATGCCCATACCTAGTCCGGAAGGCCGTGTTAGGAATACCACACTCCCTTACCTTCACTTGATGATACCCGGACCGAAGATCAATCATAGAGAAGTGGGTAGCCCCTTGCAATTGGTCAAACAAATCGTCAATTCTTGGAAGAGGATTCCTATTCTTGATAGTGACCCTATTAAGTTGCCGGTAGCCAATACACATTCTAAGAGACCCATCCTTCTTCTTCTTCTTCACAAACAATTTCTGTGCACCCCAAGGTGATTGACTAGGCCTAATAAAACCATTCTCCAATAATTCCGTCAATTGCTCCTTCAACTCTTTTAACTCCACCAGAGCCATATGGTAAGGGGGAATAGAAATGGGTTGAGTATCAAGGAAGAGGTCTATACTAAAATATATTTCCCTTTCGGTAGGAACACCGGGAAGGTCATTTGAAAAGACATCAAGAAATTCATTTACAACCAGAACTGACTCTATGGGAAGGACTTTAGACTCCACACCCCTAACCCTCACAAGATGATAAAGACACCCCTTAGAGATATACTTACGGGCTTTAATGTAAGAGATGAACCTATGCTTGATCACCACATCATGACTCTCTCACTCAAGAACGAGTTCATTTGGGAATTGGAACTTGACCCTATAGGTTCTACAATCAATAGAGGCATAATATGCATGCAACCAATCCATCTGAAGAATGACATCAAAATCAACCATATCCAACTCAACAAGATCACAAGGAAAGATTTTATGCAAGATGCAAATGGGACAATTTCTATAGACCTTTCTAGCAACAATACATGCATCAACAGGAGTAGATACCTCACATGACTCACACAACAATTCGGGCTTAACATGAAATTTTTTGGCAACAAAAGGGGTAAAAAAGAAAGAGTGGCACCCGGATCAATTTGTCATGGCCCAAACTAGGGCCTGGATGTGACACGGCGAATGAGAATCCCAAAAGAACCCAAAACAAGCCCCTTAGCATATCATTCACACATCCTTGGTCGTAGAAGCAAAATAAAGCAACATAAAAAACATAAAGCAGGGAAATTGGGACTAAGGGAAAGAGTTAAACACTTGAATAACATAGATGAGTCAAAGAACAAGCATAAAATATAACTTGTCCAACAACACCTCTAAATTTAGATAGGAGCGGGAGCCGAGACAAGTAACCGGGCTCGCCCTCATAGTCAATACATACATTAAAAAGAAGAGTATCTATACATAGTTTAAGATCATAGACATTGTCTTCAGAATGGAGGACTCACCAGCAAACTTGAATAGATATCACTAGCCATGTGGAGAATGGGGATGACCAAATGGAGCTCCGATTCTTACATGGTAACATCACGTAGGCATAGAGTATGCGTTATTATGTTTGAATGTACTAAGTATGTAGGATGTAATACAAAAAGAGATAGGCCACATAATCGAAATGCATAAACATAGGAAATGGATAGCATAATAACAATATGGCATGTATGAATGATGCTTGAAGTAAAATCATGCTTATATAGAACATATTATTTACGTAGGAAGAGACCATCAGCATAGCATTTCTAAGTCCTACCACCCCCTTGGAGAGGCGATTGAGGTACAAACCCCTCAACATGGTTATTGAGGTACAAATCTCTCAACATGGTTGTACGGGCATGCCATCCCCGACAAGATGATTGAGGATTGGTACCCCCTCAACAAGGCAACCGAGGATTGACACCCCCTCATCAAGGTGGTTGAGGCTTTACACCCCCTCAACAAGGCCATCGAGGCTTGACACCCCTCATCAAGGTGGTTGAGGCTTGGTACACCCTCAACAAGGCAATCAACTTACAACATCATAGCTACTCTTCATGAATTCAACATATATACACATTCTTTTCATTATCATAAAGTCATTCAACTCATAAGTCATGCATTGGACCCTCAATATCTCAAGAATTCATAACTTGACATTTTATCAAACACTTGGCGGGTGTGTAGTGCTAGAGTAAACCCATGCAATTGAAGAGTGAAATCGTGCAAAAAAATTCAATATAGAAACCACCTATCAATACTTGGTAAAATACCATCATGTAATATACATCAAAACCCTTCATCAAATCTCAAGACAGATCAAAGATTCATAGCTCAAAACATGCTTAAACGGTCACACTTTCATGAAACCCCAATGTAGTTCATAGTTAAATTCATAATTACTACGACCCATAAGTAAATCAACTTAGAAATATGAAATTAAGGTAAAAAGGAAGCTTGGGCACCATGGGTGAAAGGACCCGATAGTTCAAACCCACATACCTTACATCTTGATTTTCTTGGAATTGAGTTGGGAAGAATGGAAGCTTGGAAGTGGATCTTGGAATCCAAAACCTGCTCTTGAGTTTTCTTGAATTTGTATTGGGGTCTTGGTGGAGGACTTTGAGAGAATTTTAGTGTATTTGAGATGAGAGTAATGAGTTCGATCCTTTAGAATAGTGTTTAGGTCTTTTCGGCAGTTAAGATAGCATTGGAAGTCTAACAAAGGTTATTAGAGTAATTACAATTTACGAAAATGCCATTAGTGAACAGATGGAAAATTTGCAAAGTGTTGCCTCACTGGAGACTTAACTGGTCGTGTGGCAATCCATGGGTCATATGGAGTGCCCGTGAGATGAGAGTCAAACAACAAAATCGGAATTGGAATACTTGGGAAGAAGTTAGCATCATCATCACTTTGATGGACCACTTCACGGGCCGTGTGGTGCTTCACGGTCTGTGTAGTGGTCTGTTGCACCACACTTAGACAAGAAAATGTGGCCAGGCCACCCCACGTCAAAGGGAACCAGCCGTCAGACCTCACACGGCCCTGCAAAGGTGCTCGTGGCACAACACTTAGCCAACACTTCCTCTCATGCCAACCTTGCCTCTCTTGCACACTCCCTTGGCTAGCCACACGGTCAGTGGCAAGCAACACGGCTTGTGTCACTGGCCGTGTCCCATCCCTTAGACCAAAGATGGTCTTTTCCAGCTCCAAATCGTCCAAATGACCCGTCTAAGTGCCCGTGTGACATCACTGCACGGGAGGGTCTCATGAAAACGACCATAACTCCTTTATCCGATCTCGTATTGAGGTCAAACCAAGTGCGTTGGAAAGGTAAGTCGAAGGAATTTCATTTGACATATCATGGGTAACCCAATTCCAAGTGTGCTAAAAGTTATTCTCATTTTAAGTTGACCCTTGCATGAACCAACACCCAAAACTCAACTCGTAGGGAAGTCTTGAGCTCGTCTAAGTACTAGAAGTCTCCCATGAACCTAATACACCCCCAACCTAACAAAATGAGGCTTGAAACATGGATACATAAGAGCATGGAGTTACGGGGTGTCACAATGTCTCCCCCTTGGGAACTTCATCCCCGAATGTCAAAGAAACATACACATGGAAAGTAGTGATGAAGATTTTAGCCCACACATGGATGCAACAATGTACTTAAACATTATTTTCAAAAAGTCTCAACATGAACATCAAAATTACTATAATCTTGTCAACATAAACATGAATGCATGCAAATGACATAAGAGCCAAAACTTAAGACTTGGAATCACATGAAGGACTTAGTCGTTATCGTAGGCTTGAATAAAGTGAAAGAGATACGGGTATTGCTCCTCCATGCCCGCTCCGACTCCCCGAGAGAGACTTTCGACTACACAATTCTTCCAAAGGGACTTGACAATCACCACATCCTTATTAACCAACCTTCCCACCCTTCCATCCAATACCTCCACCGGAACCTTCTGCTAAGTCAACTTATCCTCCAACTCACCCACAACTTCAAAGAGTTCTATAGCACTAGAGTCACCAACACATCCTCTCAACCTAGAAGCACGAAGAACTGAACAAACCATATCCCTTTCATATGCAACCTTACCAATCTTCCTCTATACTAAAAAAGGACTCACACTTGGAAACTCAATTGCCAACCTTATTCACCATAGTCCACTTGGTACCACAAACCATCATCTCTCCCTTGGGAGACAACCTCCACTCTACCAACGTTCACCCAAAACCTCTAACTCTGGTAAGGCGGGATCAAGGCCTTTCTTAAACTAGACCCCTTCAACCAAAGAAAGTTCGAAACCATCAAAACCACTATACCACCATTTTCAACTTCATCCAACCTCATTCCAACCTACTCAACCGATGTACTTGTCCAACCACCCTATTTTGTAACCTCAAGGATTCCCACCTTCCATAATTAGCAAGCCAACTCACATTCATCAAAATTCACAACATCACCCCCAATGATTCACAAGCTCTTCCCCCCTTTCAGAAGCAACCAACATACCAACACTAATGACCACCACAAACATAACAAGGTAGGGGTTTAAGACCCTATTCATGAGACTTATAGACATAACCGATGCACTAGCCAAGCTAAAAGACACTACCCCAAATTTGAAAATTCCAATAAGGACATCAAGGACTCATCTACCACCAAAAACAACTCAATAGAAATAACTTAGGTTTAACACCCCTAATTCTCACAAGACGATAAATACAACCCTTAGAGATCAATTGTACCTTAAGATGAGGAATGGGCCTTCCTCTTTTGCTACCACCTGACAACCTCCCACTCAAACACGAGTCCATTAGGGAGTTGGACTCTAACTTTATGGGTACTACAATCAAAGGATACATAATATACATGCAACTAATCCACACCAAGTATGACCTAAAAATTCACCACCTCTAATCCAACAAAATCACAAAGCAAGATCTAAATGCAACATGACCACAGAACAATACCTAGGAACTTCTCACAACAATTTACTCAACAAAGGGATGGACACCAAAAGATTCGCATAACAACTCGAGACACACAAGAAGCCCCCTAGCAACCAAAAAGGTGTAATGAAAGAAATAGTGGCACCCTGACCCATCAATGCATACACATAAAAGTCAAAGGAAATTACAACATACTGGTAGCAACATTGGGCGTCTCATCAACTCTTGCCTTCTTTGAAGAGCACAGAACCGATTGTGTCGTGGAGCACCTCCTTGGCCACCTTGGGCCTCTTGATTCACATGCTCACCTTGTCCTTGAAATCGACCACCCTTACGCCTCCTTTGAGAATATGGACAATCAACTAGCTTGTGACCCACTTCATTACAACCATAACAAGCATTAGTCTTCCTCAAGCATGGGCCATCATGGTACCTTCCATACCTTGGACACTTAGGATTAGTTCTCCCTTCATAGCTGTCTTGCCAATTTGAGTTAGACACCCCATCAATAGCCATCCTCTTATTTGGAGCATCGTCAGACTCTTGTTCTTGGAAATCGCCATCAAATCGAGCGCTCTTGAACCCCTCACTTCTCCTCTTCCTCAACTTTTCCCCTTCCAATTGTTCAGAATATGTCATTAGAGGGGACAAATCCATGTCACTTGTCAACATAGCAGCCCGACACTCCTCACTAACCAAATCGGATACACCCATCATGAACATGTTCATTCTAGACCTTGGGTAGGCAACCAATTGTGGAGCATATTTTGAAAGTTAGTTGAACTTGAGGGCATACTTCCTCACACTCATAGACCTTGCTTCAAATTCGTAAACTCAATCATCTTGGCCTCCCTAAGATCAAGAGGGAAGAACTAGTTGAGAAAAGCCGCTTTAAACGCCTCCCATAATATCACATTGTTGTTCTTCTTCTCCTCCTTCCATTGAGTAAACCATATTTGGTCCATCCCCTTGAGTTGGTATGCCACCAACTCCGCCTTCTCCTCCGGCCTAACACCTATGATAGCCAACACTTTGTACACCTCATCCACAAATTTAGGGGTTCTCATCCACCTTAGACCCATAGAACTTTGGTGGGTTCATCCTCATGAAGTCCCTCACTCGAGATACCGAGGTAGGAACATGAGGGGCTTGGGCCCCTTGATTGATTTGATTAACCACGACATGAGCTAACATGGTAAGTGCATCTCGAAATTCTTCATGAGTTGGTTGTTCTTTGGGAGAGCGAGATCTTCTTTCTCTTGTGTTAGGAATGATCTAGCATAGCAAAGAACAATCAATAGGGGGCAAAAAATCCTACCTCAACTCTATAGCACGTCATTGAACATGAAGAAGGAAAATATTTCCTAAAATGTCTCATAGCCTCTTGCTGATAGTTGTGACGCACAACACAGCCATGAACAAGACTATAATCGACGCAGTGTGTTGGACACTGAGGATCTAACAATCTAATTCTCTGATACCCAGTTTGTGATGACCCAAAATAGGGCCGAGAAGTGACATGGCGAATAGGAATCTCGAAGGAACCCCAAACAAGCCCCTTAGCATATCATTCATACATCCTTGGTCATGGAAGCAAAATAGAACAACACAAGAAACATAAAGAAGGGAAATTGGGGCTAAGGGAAAGAGTTGAATACTTGAATAACATAGATGAGTCAAAGCTCAAGCATAATATAACTTGTCCAACAACGCCTCTAAACTTAGATAGGAGGGGGGCCAAGACAAGTAACCAGGCTCACCCTCATAGTCAATACATACATTAAAGAAAAAGAGTATCAATATATAGTTTAAGATAATACACATTATCCTCGGAATGGAGGACTCACCAACTAGCTTGAATAGATATCACTAGCCACGTGGAGAAGGAGGATGACCAAATGGAGCTCCGGTTCTTACATGGTAACGTTATGTAGGCATAGAGTACGCGTTAGTATGTTTGAATGTACTAAGTATGTAGGATCAATACAATAAGAGATATGCCACATAATCAAAATGTATAAACATAGGAAATGGATAGCATAATAACAAAATGACATGTATGAATGATGCTTGAAGTAACCTCATGCTTATATAGAACATATTACATATATAGGAAGAGACCATCAACATAGCATTTCCAAGGCCTACCACTCCCTTGTAGAGGCGATTGAGGTACAAACTACTCAACATGGTTATTGAGCTACAAACCCCTCAACATGGTTGTACGGGCATGCGATCCACCAAATGATTGAGGCTTTGTACCCCCTCAACAAGGCAACCGAGCCTTGACACCCCCTTGTCAAGGTTCTTGAGGCTTGGCACCCCCTTAATAAGGCAACCGAGGCTTGACACCCCCTCATCAAGGTGGTTGAGGCTTGGTATCCCCTCAACGAGGTAATAAACTTACAACATCATAACAATTCTTCATGAATTCAACACATATACACATTCCTTTCATCATCATAAAGTCATTCAATTCATAACTCATGCATTGGTCCCTTAACATCTCAAAAATTCATAACCGGACATTTTATCAAACACTTGGCGGGTGTGTAGTGGTGTAGTGCTAGTGCAGAACCATGCAATTCAAGAGTAAAATCATGTAAGAAAATTCAATGTAAAACTACCCATCAATACTTGGTAATACCATCATTTAATATACATCAAAACTCCTCATCAAATCTCAAGATAGATTAAAGATTTATAGCTCAAAACATGCTTAAACGGTCAAACTTTCATGAAACCCCAACATAGTTAGTCAAATCATAATAAGTAAGACCCATAAGTAAATCAACTTAACAATATGAAATTCATGCAAAAAAGAAACTTGGGCACCATGTGTGAAAGGACCCAATGGTTGAAACCCACATACCTTAGATCTTCAGTTTCTTGGAATTGAGTTGGGGAAGAATGGAAGCTTGGAAGTGGGTCTTGGAATCCAAAACTTGTTCTTGAGTTTCCTTGAACTTGTATTGGAGTCTTGGTGGAGGCTCTTGAGAAAATTTGAGAGTGTATTTGAGATGAGAGTAATGGGTTTGATCTTTTAGTATGGGGTTTAGGTCTTTTGGGGAGGTTAAGATAGCATTGGAAGTCTAAAAAGTCATTAGAGTAATTACAATTTACTAAATTGCCATTAGTGAACAGATGAACAAATTGGCAAGTGTTGCCTCACTGGAGGCTTGACTGGTCGTAGGGCACTCCACGGGTTGTGTGGAGTGCCCATGAGATGAGACTTAGACAAAAAAATTGGAACTGGAACACTTGGGAAGAAGTTAGTGTCATCGCCACTTTGACGGACCACTTCACTAGCTGTGTCATGCTTCACGATCAATTAGTGGTCCGTTTCACCACACTTAGACAAGAAAACATGGCCAGGCTACCCCACGTGTAAGGCCACCAGCCATCAGACCTCACATGGCCTATCAAAGGTGCCCGTGGCACCACACTTAGACAACACTTCCTCTCATGCAAACCTTGCCTCTCTTGAACACTCCCTTGGATAGCCAAACGGTTAGTAGCAAGCCACATGGCACGTACCACATGGATGTATCCCATTCCTTAGACGAAAAATGGTCTTTTATAGCTCCAAACTATCCAAACGCCCATCCAAGGCCAAACTGCTCATCAAAGTACCCGTGTGACATCACTACATGGGAGGGTCTCACGAAAATGGTCATAACTCCTTCATCCGATCTTGGATTGAGGTGAAACCAAGTATGTTAGAAAGCTAACTCAAAGGGATTTCATTTGACATGTCGTGGGACACACAG
This sequence comes from Solanum clarkiae, assembly GCA_011800125.2. Taxonomy (NCBI): domain Eukaryota; kingdom Viridiplantae; phylum Streptophyta; class Magnoliopsida; order Solanales; family Solanaceae; genus Solanum; species Solanum clarkiae. The sequence continues at coordinate 5,630,415 of JAABOM020000101.1, forward strand.
TTCCAAGTGTGCTAAGTGTGATTCTCATTTAAATTTACCCTTGCATAAACCAACACCCAAAACTCAACTCGTAGGGAAGTCTTGAGCTCGTTTAAGTACTAGAAGTCTCCTATTAACCTAATACGCCACAACCTAACCAAATTAGGGTTGAAATATGGATACAGAAGAGCACGGATTTATAGGATGTCACACAATCAATGCATACACATCAAAATAAAAGACTTTTAATATACTAGTGACAACATCGGGTACCTCATCAACCCCTTGCCTCCCATGCAAAGCATAAATCTGATTATGCCTTGGGGAACAACCTTGTTGACCACCTCTCCCCAATGGACCTGCATTTGCACCTTGTGGATGGACCTCCTTACCCTTGTTGTGGTTACGAGGACAATCAATCTTTTTGTGACCAACTTCTCCACACCATAACATGCATTAGTGTCTCTCAAACATGGGCCCTACCACATTTTTGACTCATATTATTAGGGACCACACCACCAACACCTTGGGCCCTTGGGAAGTCATTGGCAAACCCCTATTTGAAACGACCACAAAAAGTGCCTGAAAATGTGCCTTGGAAGTGTTCGAAATTGTAACTTCCATATATCTCAAAATCCGTGAGCGATATCTAAAATCTGACTTTTTACATTCTTGTTCAGGGAGTCAAATTGAGTGGGATATGGGTATAGCCTCGATTTAAGAGAAATCATAGCAAAATTTAAAAATTACAAAGTGTGATTTCCAGTGAGCAGTCCGCGCCTTAGCGCAATGTGGACTGGTGTATTTTCTGTCTCATTTTTTTAATCCGGTCCAAGACTCTTAGTCTTGGGCCTAAGTGTTCCCATGCATGAAAACACCTATACTTAGCCTTATTTCATCCTTATATTATTCAAGACATCCCCAAAATACTCTTTCAAATACTTAGATAATATTTCATCTCCAAATTTCAAGTCTCAAAACTCATCCGGATTCTAAGGTTATCATTCAAGCTTCAAGTCTCCATCTCTAATCTTCATCAAGCTATTCTCCAAAGTCAAGGTATGTGGGTTTCTTTCATGGGTTCCCTTCACCCATGAATTCCAGTCTCTCTTTTACTTAAACTTGCATGATTTAAAGTTGATTTACTCATGGGTTTTACTTATTATGAATTTCACTACACACAATGTTTGGGTTTCATGAAAGTATGGTTGTTTTAGCATGTTTTGAGTAATGAATCTAAGATCTATTGTGAGAATTGATGAAGTATGTTGATATATGTTGCTTAAGGGTGTTACCAAGTATCTATTGATGGTTTTACGTTGAATTTTCTAGCATGATTTCACTCTTGAATTGCATGATTTTACACTAGCACTACACACCTGCAAAGTGTTTCATAAAATGTCCAGTTATAGTTTCTTGAGGAATTGAATGTCCAATGCATGTCTTATGAGTTTAATGACTATATGATGATGAAAGGGATCCATGTATATGATATTATCTCTACAGTTTTGGGAAATGACCAACCCTCACTCGGGGGGTTGTAGGCCCGGGTAACCTTGTTAAGGAATTTATACCTTGATCGCCTCTCTCGGGAGGTGGTAGGCCCGTGCATCCATTTCGAGGGGTTTGTACCTTGATAACCATGTTGGAGGGTTTGCACTCCATCAACTATGTTGGGGGGTTTTTACCTCATCAAACTATTGAGGGGTTCGTACCTCATTCGCGTCTCGAAGGGGGCTGGTAGGCCTTGTATATGCACTATTAATGATCTCTCCTTACACATGTATTATGTTCTATATAAGCATGATTCTGCTTCAAACATCATTCATACATGCCATATTGCTATACGCTCATTCATTGCATATGTATGCATATTAGTTATGGTGCTTATCACTTTTTGCATTGCATCCTACATACTTAGTACATTCAAACGTACTAACACAAATTCTATGCCTATATGATGTCACTATGTAGGAACCGGAGCCCCACTTGATCAACCTCCTCCACGTGGCTAGTACGACATCTCTCAAGTTAGTTGGTGAGTCCTCCATTTCGGGGCCGATGTTTATGATCTCATACTATGTTTTAAGACTATCTTTATTTTATGTACATATTTACTATGAGGGTGAGTATGGTAGCTTGTCTTGGACCCTGCTAGGTATCTAAGTTTTAGAGGTACTATTGGACGTGTTTGTATTATGCTATGAGCTTTAACTCTCTCTTGACTCTTGATGTTTATGATATTAAAGTTGTCCCTTAGCCCCGATTATCCCTATTTACTATATCATTTTGTATTTTATTGCTTCCAAGGATGTGTAATGATATGTTAAAAGGCTTGCTTGGGTCCCTTCGGGTTACCTTTGCACCATTCACATCTAGGCCCTAGGTTTGGGTCCTGACAAACTTGATATCAGAGATCTAGGTTGTTAGATCTTTAGAGTCCAACACACCGCGTCGATTAGAGTCTTATTCATGGTTGTTTTGTGCACCACAACTATGAATAGGAGGTTAGGAGGTATTTTAGGAAATGTTTCCCTTCTTAATGTTCTAAGTCATGCTATAGAGTTGGAATAAGTTTCCCCCCCCCCCAACGATTGTTCTTTGCTATACTAGATCATGCCTAACACAATAGGAAGAAGAGCCCACACTCCCGAGGACTAACCGGCTTATGGTGTGCTCCGGGATGCTCTCATTCTACTTGCACAAGTTGTGGCTAATCAAGCCAATCAAAGGCCCCAAGCCCCTCATGCTCCTACACTAGCATCTCGGGTGAGAGACTTCATGAGAATGTATCCCCAAAATTCCATGGGTCAAAGGTAGATGAGGACCACCAAGAGTTCATTGATGAGGTCTACATAGTTTTGGCTATTATAGGTGTTAGATCGGCGGAGAAGGTGGATTTGGCGGCTTATCAACTCAAGGGGGTGGCACAAATATGGTTTAACCAATGGAAGGATAAGAAGGGAATCAATAATGTGGTGCTTTGGGAGGAGTTCAAGGTCTCTTTTCTTAATCGGTTCTTCCCTCTTGAGCTTAGAGAAGCCAAATTGGTAGTGTTTATTAATTTCAGACAAGGGTCTATGAGTGTGAGGTAGTATGCCCTCAAGTTTACTCCACTCTCTAAATATGCTCCCCACTTGGTGGCCGACCCAAGGTCTAGAATGAATAAATTTGTGATGGGTGTTTCCGATTTGGTAAGTGAAGAATGCCGGTCCATTATGTTGATTAGTGACATGGATTTGTCCTAGTTGATGACCCATGTCGAACAAATGGAGGAGGTGAAGTTGAGGAAGAGGAGGAGTCATGAGGCCAAGAGGTCCCGTTTTGAGGGAAAGCTCCACAGTCGGAAGGCTGGCCGGTTCCATCAAGGTCAAAGGTCTTCTCATGCTTATAATAAGAGGGTTGCCAATGACTTTCCAAGGGCCCAAGGTGTTGGGGGTGTGGTTCCTAATGGTTGGTGTCCAAAATGTGGTAGTGGTCATAGTGGCCCATGCTTGAGGGATACTAATGCATGTTATGGTTGTGGGAAAGTTGGGCGTAAGGTGATGGATTGCCCTCGAAATCACAACAAGGGTAAGGGGGTTCATCCACAAGGTGCTAATGGGGTTTCGTTGGAGAGAGGTAGCCAACCAGGTGGTACCTCAAGGCAAAATTGGTTTTATACTTTTCATGGGAGGTAAGGGGTTGATGAGGTGCCCGACGTTGTTACTGGTATGTTAAAAGTCTTTGACTTTTGATGTGTATGCACTGATTGATCCGGGTGCCACTCTTTCTTTTATTACCCCCTTTGTTGCCAAAAAGTTTCATGTTAAGCCCGAATTGTTGTGTGAGTCATATGAGGTGTCTACTCCTATTGGTGCATCTATTATTGCTAAAAAGGTCTATAGAAATTGTCCCATTTGCATCTTGCATAAAATATTTCCTTGTGATCTTGTTGAGTTAGACAAGGTTGATTTTGATGTCATTCTTGGGATGGATTAGTTGCATGCATACTATGCCTCCATTGATTGTAGAACCTGCAGTGTCAAATTTCAATTCCCAAATGCACCCTTTCTTGTGTGGGAGAGTCATGATGTGGTGGTTAAGGATAGGTTATCTCTTGTATTAAAGCCCGTAAGTTGATCTCTAAGGAGTTTCTTTATCATCTTGTGAGGGTTAGGGATATGGAGAATAAAGTCCTTCCCATAGAGTCGGTTCCATTGGTAAATGATTTTCTTGATGTCTTTCCAAATGACCTTCCCGGTGTTTCTCCTGAAAGGGAAATACATTTTGGTATAGACCTCCTCCCCGACACTCAACCCAATTTTATTCCCCCATACTGTATGGCCGCGACAAAGTTAAAGGAGTTGAAGGTGCAATTAAGGGAGTTGTTGGAAAAGGGTTTTATTACGCCTAGCCAATCACCTTGGGGTGCACCGGTGTCTTTTCTGAAAAAGAAGGATGGGTGTCTTAGAATGTGATTGACTACCGGCAACTTAATAGGGTCATCATCAAGAATTGATATCCTCTTCCAAGGATTGATGATCTGTTTGACCAATTACTAGGGGCTAGCCACTTCTTTAAGATTGATCTTCAGTCTGGGTATCATCAAGTAAAGATGAGGGAGTATGACATTCCTAAGACGGCCTTCTGGATTAGCTATTGGCATTTTGAGTTTGTTCTGGAGTCCTTTGGGTTGACCAATGCACCAACTATCTTCATGGATCTTATGAATAGGGTCTTCAAACCCTACCTTGATTCGTTTGTTATGGTCTTCATTGATGATATTTTGATCTGTTGTCATAGTGAGGAGGAGCATGTGGGCATTAGAGGGTAGTGTTACAAAGATTTAGGGAAGAGAAGTTGTATGCTAAATATGAGAAATGTGAATTTTGGTTGAAAGAGGTTGCCTTCTTAGCCCATGTGGTGTCGGGGGATGGTATTAAGGTGGATCCTAAAAAGATAGATGTGATCAGAAATTGGCCTAGACCATTGACTTCATTGGATATTAGGAGCTTCTTAGGCTTAGCAGGTTACTATCAGAGGATTGTGAATGGGTTCTCTTCTATTGCATCTCCTATGGAAAAGTTGACTCAAAAGAAAGCCAAATTTGTGTCGCCTGATAAGTGTGAAAGGAGTTTCCAAACATTGAAAGATAAGCTTGTGTCCGCTCCTATATTGTCGCTATCAGAAGGGCTAGAGGGGTTTGTTGTGTATTGTGATGCTTCCGGTGTTGGTTTGGGTTATGTGTTGATGCAAAAAGGTAAGGTCATAGCCTATGCTTCTACACAACTCAAAGTGCATGAAAACGATTATCCTACCGATGATCTTGAGTTAGTCGCAATTATATCTGCGTTAAAGATTTGGCATCACTATTTGTATAGGTTGCATATTGATGTTCACCAATCATAAGAGCCTCCAATATATTTTCACTCAAAAAGATCTCAACTTGAGTCAAAGAAGGTGGTTAGAACTCCTTAAAGAGTATGATATAAGTGTGCATTATCATCCCGGTATGGCTAATGTTATGTCAGATGCTTTGAGTAGGGTGTCTATGGGTAGCCTAGCTCATATCGATGATGGTGGTATAGTGGTGGCTAGGGAGGTCCATCGGTTGGATAGATTAGGAGTTAGGTTGGAAGAGGATGTTGATGGTGCTGTTGTTATTGTTCTTTTTGATGGTTCTAAATCTTCATTGGTTGAGGAGGTGAAAGCTAAGCAAGATCTTGATCCATCTTTGTTAGAATTGGAGGCCTTGGTGAAAGGGGGCAAGGTGGAGGTTTTCTCCCAAGGGGGAGATGGTGCCCTTAGGTACCAAGGTAGGTTGTATGTGCCTTGTGTTGATGGCTTGAAGGAAATGATTCTTGATGAGGCTCATGGTTCTTCTTACTCTATTCATCCTGGGTCTACTAAGATGTATAGAGATTAGAGAGAGGTGTATTGGTGGGGAGGCATGAAGAGGGACATTGCCAAATTTGTATCCGGTTGCCATAGTTACCAACAAGCCAAAGTGGAACATCAAAGGCCGGGTGGCCTAATCCAAATATAGTGATTCCTACTTAGAAGTGGGAAGAGATTAATATGGATTTTGTGGTTGGGTTGCCCAAGACTAGAAAGGGTTTTGATTCCATTTGAGTGGTGGTTGATAGGATGACAAAATCGGCTCTCTTTCTACCGGTTAAGACTACATATGGGGCTGGATTATACTAGGTTGTAAATCCATGATTTGGTGAGATTGCATGGGGTTCCTTTGTCCATCATATCGGATCATGATGCTCAATTCACTTCATACTTTTGGAGGTCCTTCCAAAGAGGTCTGGGAACCAAGGTAAAGCTTAGTATGTCTTTTCACCCTCAAATGGATAGCAAAGCTGAAAGAAATATCCAAACACTTGAGGACATGCTTAGGGCTTGTGTATTTAAGCTTAAGGGTAGTTGGGATGATCATCTTCCATTGATTGAGTTTGCATATAACAATAGCCATCATTCTATCATCGGAATGGCTCCTTTTGAGGCCCTCTATGGTAGACATTGTAGATCACCGGTTAGGTGGTTCAAAGTTGGAGAGATGGTTTTGTTGGGTCCAGATCTGTTTATGGATTCTATGGAGAAGGTAAGGCTGCTTAGAGAAAGGTTGAAAACAACCCAAAGTCGACAAAAGTCTTATGCCTATGTGAGAAGGAGGGAGCTTGAGTTTAATGTTGGTGATTGTATCTATTTAAGAAGTGTCACCCATGAAGGGTGTGGTCCGTTTCGGTAAGAAGGGAAAGTTGAGCCCTAGATATGTGGGTCCTTATAGATTGATGAGGAGGATTGATAAGGTGGCCTATGAGTTAGATTTGCCTAGTGAGATGGAATTGGTTCATCCGGTCTTTCATATGTCTATGATGAGGAAGTGTGTGGTGATCCTAATGCTATTGTTCCTTTTGATGTTGTGGGGGTAGTTAAAGACAACTTGACATATGAAGAGGTTCCAATAGAGATCTTGGATAGACAAGTGAAAAGGTTGAGGAACAAGGATGTTGCTTCCGTTAAGGTCCTTTGGAGGAATCAACAAGTCGAAAGTGCTACTTGGAAGGCCGAAGCAGATATGCAAAAATGTTACCCCTATCTTTTTCATTTTACTCAAGCCTAAGGTACTAATTCTAAGTCTTCTATGTGATTTCATGTATCATGTTCTAGCCCCTAAGTCATTTGCATATATTCATGATTACATTGATAAAGTTCATGATGATTTTACATTTATGTTGAGATTTTGAAAATGATGATTTAAGTGTGTTATTGCATTCTTGTTGGAGTTGATTTCTTCATGACTACTCTTCTAATATACGTCTCTTTGATATTCGGGGACGAATGTTCCCAAGGGTAAGATATTGAAACGACCCCAAAAAGTGCCCGAAAATGTGCCTCGAAAGTGCGCAGAATCGTAATTTCCATATATCTCAAAATTCATACGCGATATTAGAAATCTGACTTCATATTCTTATTCACAGGGTCAAATTTAGTGAGGGATGGGTCTAACCCCAATTTAAGAGCAACCGTAGCAAAATTTGAAAATCACAAAATGTGATTTCCAATGAGCAGTCTGCGCCCTTAGCGCAATGCAGACTGGTCTATTTTGTCATATTTTTTTAATTCGGTCCAAGACTTTTTGTCTTAAGCCAAAGTGTCCCCATGCATGAAAACACCTATAGTTAGCCTTATTCCACCCACATATCATTCAAGACATCCCCAAAATACTCTTTCAAACACTTAGACAATATTTCATCTCCAAATTTCAAGTCTCAAAACTCAACTAGATTTGTTATCATTCAAGTTTCAATTCTCCATCTCCAATCTTCATCAAGCTATTCTCCAAAGTCAAGATATGTGGGTTTCTTTTATGGGTTCCTTTCACCCATGGTACCCAAGCTCTTTTTTACTTAAACTTGCATGATTTAAAGTTGATTTACTCATGAGTTTTACTTATTATGAATTTCACTGCACACTATGTTGGGGTTTCACGAAAGTGTGATTGTTTTAGCATGTTTTGAGCTATGAATCTAAGATCTATTGTGAGATTTGATGAAGGGTGTTGATGTATCTTGCTTGAGGGTGTTACCAAGTATCTACAATCAATTTTCTAGCATGATTTCACTCTTGAATTGTATGGTTTCACACTAGCACTACACACCCGCTAAGTGTTTGATAAAATATTCGGTTATGGTTTCTTGAGGAATTAAAGGTCTAATGCATGTCTTATGAGTTAAATGACTATATGATATTGAAAGGAATGCATGTATATGATATTAACTCTATAGTATTGGGAATTGACCAAGCCTCACTTAGGGGGTTGTAGGCCCAAGTAACCTTGTTGAGGGGTTTGTACTTCGATCGCCTCACTTGGGAGGTGGTAGGTTCGTACAACCATGTGGAGGGGTTTGTACCTTGATAACCACATTGGGTGGGGGGGTTTGTACTCCATCAACTATGTTGGGGGATTTGTACCTCATCAACCTATTACAGGGTTGGTAGATCATTTTCTTCTCCAAGGGGGTGGTAGGCCTTGTATGTGCACTATTAATGGTCTCTCCTTACACATGTGTTATGTTCTATATAAGCATGATTTTGCTTCAAGCATCATTCATACATGCCATATTTCTATACGCTCATCCATTGCCTATGCTATGCATTTTGCTTATGGTGCTTATCACTTTTTGCGTTGCATCCTATATACTTAGTACATTCAAACATACTAACGTATACTCTATGCCTACATGATGCCACCATGTAGGAACCGGAGCCCCACTTGATCATCCTCCTCCACATGGATAGTATGATCTCTCAAGCTCTTTGGTAAGATATCCATTTCGGGGACGATGTTTATGACATATACTATGTTCTAAGATTATCTTTTTTTTATGTACATATGAGGGTAAGCCCGGAAGCTTGTCTTGGCCCCTGATAAGTATCTAAGTTTTAGATGTGTTGTTGGACATGTTTGTATTATGCTATGAGCTTTGACTCTCCATTGACTCTTGATGTTTATGATATGAAAGTTTTCCCTTATCGCCGCTTATCCCTATTTACTATATCTTGTTGTATTTTATTGCCTCCGTGACCAAGGATATGTAATGATATGTTAAGAGGCTTGCTTGGGGTCCCTTCAGGTTCCCCTTGCGCTGTGTCACGTCTAGGCCCTAGGCTTGGGTTGTGACTCTATTAGAAGCATGAGAAGACCCTTGGCCTTGATGGAACTGGCCACCCTTTCGACTTTGGAACCTACCCTCAAAGCGGGCCCTCTTGGCCTCATTACCCCATGTCTTCCTCAATTTTTCCTCCTCCATTTTCTTGGCATTGGTCATCAAATGGGACAAATCTATGTCACTAATCAACATAATAGACTGGTATTCCTCACTCACCAAATTGGATACACCTATCACGAACTTGTTTATTCCAGACCTTGAGTCGGCAACTAAGTGTGGAGCATATTTTGAAAGTTGGTTGAACTTGAGGCCATACTCCCTCATACTCATAGATCTTTGTTTCAAGTTCATGAACTCCACCAATTTAGCTTCCCTACGCTCAAGAGGAAAGAATCAATTAAGTAAAGTCGCCTTGAACTACTCCCAAAGAACCACATTATTGATTCCCTTCTCCTTCTTCCATTGATTGTACCATATTTGTACTACCCCTTTGGGTTAGTAGGCCGCCAACTCCGCCTTATCTTCCGGCCTCACACCCATGATAGCCAATGCCTTGTAGACTTCATCAATGAATTCTTGAAGGTCCTCATCTACCTTAGACCCATAAAATTCTGGTGGGTTCATCCTCATGAAGTCTTTCACCTGAGATACCAAAGTAGGAGCATGAGGGGCTTGGGCCCCTTGATTAGCTTGATTAGCTACAACTTGTGCGAGCAAAATGAGTGCATCCCGGAGCTCACTATGAGTGAATTGTTCCTCAGGTGTGCGAGCTCTTCTTCTTCTTGTGTTAGGAGTGATCTAGCATAGAAAAGAACAATCGTTACGGGAAAACCTTACCTAAACTTCTATAGCACGACACCAAAAAAAAGAAGGGAAACATTTCCTAAAATGTCTCATAGCCTCTTACTCATAGTTGTGGTGCACAACACAACCATGAATAAGACTCTAATCAACGCGATGTGTTACATGTCGAGGACCATTAACAACCTAGTGCTCTGATACCAAGTTTGTCATGACTCAAGCCTAGGGCCTAGATTCACACGACGCATGGGGAACCTGAAAGGACCCCAAGCAAGCCTCTTAGCACATCATTACACATCCTTGGTCGCGGAAGTAATAAAATATCAATAAGAGATAGTAAATAGGGATAATCGAGGCTAAGGGATAACTTTCATATCATAAACATCAAGAGTCAAGAGACAGTCAAAGCTCATAGCATTATGCATAACCTGTCCAACAACACCTCTAACCATAGAACTTAGCGGGAGCCAGGACAAGCAATCGGGCTTACCCTTATAGTCAAAATATACCATAAAGAAAGAGAGTCATAATACATAACATAAGAACATAGACATTGTCCCTGGAATGGAGGACTCACCAACTAGCTTGATAGAAATCGTACTAGCCATGTGGAGGAGCATGATCAAGTGGGGCTTCGGTTCCTACATGGTAACAACATTTAGGCATAGAGTATGCATTAGTACGTTTGAATGTACTAAGTATGTGGGATGTAATGCAACAAGAGATAGCATCATAATCAAAATGCATAATAGTAAGCAATATATAGCATAATAACAATATGACATGTATGATGAATGCTTAAGTAAAACATGCTTATATAGAATATAATACATGTGTAAGAAGAGACCATTATTATGGAAAACGTAGGTTACCAAGGTATAAACCCCTTTGGTTGGTTGGTGGATCATCGCACCCTACCACCTATGGTGATTAAGGAACTAACCCTTTAAGCCGGTTACCAAGGTATGAACCCCTTAATTGCTTGGTGGATAGTCACACCCTAGCATCTCAGGTGATTGAGGTACTAACCCCTCATCTCAGTTATCAAGGCACAACCACTTGGTTAGTATCAAAGTACAAACCCCTCGATATGGTTACCAGGCTCTTGACACCCGGAGTAAGGCATGGTCTCTTTCCAACACTATATAGGAGAATATCATATACATACGTTCCTTTTCAACTCATAAGACATGCATTGGGCCTTCAATTCCTCAAAATACATTAACCATACATTTTATCAAACACTTGGCGGGTGTAGTGCCTGTGTAAAACCTTGCAATTCAAGAGTGGAATCATGCTAGAAAATTCAGTGTAAAACCATCAATAGATACTTGATAACACCCTGAAGCAATATACATCAAAACCCTTCATCAAATCTCATAACAGATCTTAGATTCATAGCTCAAACATGCTAAAATAATCACAATTTCATGAAACCTCAACATAGTGTGCAGAGAAATTTATAATAAGTAAGACCCATGAGTAAATCAACTTTAGATCATTCAATTTTAGGTAAAAGGAAGCTTGGGCATTATGGGTGAAAGGTACCCATGAAAGATATGCACATACCTTGACTTTGGAGAATCTTTAGAGAAGATTGAAAATGGAGACTTGAAGCTTGAATGAGAACCTTAATATCTGGATTGAGTTTTGGGACTTGAATTTAGGGTGAAATATTAGTCTAAGTGTTTGAGTGAGTATTGGGGAATGTATTGTTTGATATGAGGGTGAAATATGGCCAAGTGTAGGTATTTTCACGCATGGGAACACTTAGGCCCAAGACCCGAAAGTCTTGGACCAAGATAGAAAAACAGTGCACAAAAATAAATAGCAGAGCACCCTTGGTGCGTCGCCCAGGGGCGCAGATTGCTCTCTGGAAATCACAAAATTTTGTGATTTCCAAATTTTGATATGGTTGCTTAAAAATTGGGTTTAGACCTATTTTCCACTCAATTTGACCCCCTAAACAAGAATATGATGTTGGATTTTCAATATCACGCATGGATTTTGAGATATATGGATATTACGATTTTGGACACTTCCGAGGCACATTTTCAGGCACTTTTTACAGTCGTTTCACCTACGAGCCATAATCGGGCTTTCATAGTCAACATCTTGCATTTTGGGCTTCACTACTACGATACACCTCTACAAGTTGTAGTCTGGTCTATGACTCATACTGTCTTCTCGAAATCCACATTTGTATTTTTTGGTCCAATCTTTATCATCACTGGAACTTTTTACGAGGCCTCTCTTTATGATCCATAGAAGGGACTACGACTCGTACCTAGGGCTCGGAAGGCTGAACTTCAAATTCTTAGACTTTGCTTTGAACAGGGTAAGTTCCTATGGGACCACCTCTACGGATCGTAGACTGAGCTACGACTCGTCGAGAGTCCCGTAGGTCCTGAAATCAGCAAAAATCTGCAACTTTCCCCAAAATTGAGCCAACCTATATTTCTCACATAAACAAATGCATAAGACATAAAAACCATAAGTTGCATTGAGAACACACAAAATCCCAAGTTTTAGGTATCAAATGTATTGTATTTTGACAACACATCAACACCCTTAACTTAGGATTGTTACTTGTCCTCAAGCGACGAGTCAATCTAAATAGATAATGAAGTAACACATAGTAAACAATCCAATGGCACATACCATACTCAAATCTGATGCAGGTACCCATATCAGCTTTTCTCAAAACAAGATGATGTAGCTATTTAGCAAACAAAACCATATTGATGTATTTGACAAAACAACTACGACAAGCAAAGGAATATCAACAATCCACAATCACTGAATAAATAAAAAGTTGACAACGCAATACAAATTCCCTCAAGATAGAAGTCCCTTTTAACACTTAATGAAGATTTCGGAATTTAATCAAGGGGCTATGCAAGCATACTCACTCTCACAAATGACATTCATGCATGATGACCAATACCATAGGCTTGCCCATATACTCATGACCCGGACTTTTGACTAATTGGGCTAGGATCACTTTAGGACTTTATAAGCTTATATCGTAGGCTCACGGGGTTTTGATATGACATTTTGGACTGTCACGACCCGGACCTAGGGCCTAATGCATATCATTATATATCCTTGGTCATGGAAGTAATAAAACAACAATAAGAGGTAGTAAAAAGGGAATACGGGGCTAAGGGACATCCTTGATACCATAGAAACATAACAAGCCAATAGTATAGCATTAACATGTCATAAGGTTCCAACAACACCTTAAATACATAAATAGGAGCGGGAGCCAAGACAATCTCCGAGCTCACACTCATAATCATAAGTTTCCAACATGAGAAAAGTCAATACATAGAATGAATCAAGAGAAGTATGTCCTCAAAGTTAAGGACTCACCAACTTGCTTTGAGAGAAATCGTACTAGCTACGTGGAGGAGGAAGATGATCAAGTGGAGCTCCGGTTCCTACATGGTAACATCATGTAGGCATAGAGTATGCGTTAGTACATTTGAATGTACTAAGTATGTAGGATGCAATACAGCAAGAAGATAAGCAACATAATCGAAATACATAATTAAGCATTGAATTAGCATAATAATAATATGGCATACATGAATGATGCTTGAAGTAAAACATGCTTAGATAGAGCATAGTACATGTGTAGGAAAAGACCACCATCATAAACCAAGAAAACATGGTACTTGGATTCCAAGATAGACAACCCCTTGGATGTGATTGAGGAATCAACCCCTCAATTGGTTGATGGGCATGACCAACCCCCATCCAAAGTGATTGAGGAATCAACCCCTTAATTGTTTGATGGCCTACAACCCCCATCCAAGGTGATTGAGGTATCAACCCCTCAATTGGTTGATGGTTGCTACACCCTACCTTCCATGGTGATTGAAGTATCAACCCCTCAATTAGTTGATGGTTGTCACACCCTACCATCCATGATGATTGAGGTATCAACCCCTCAATTGGTTATGGTCAACTCTCAACACTCTAGATACTTTTTATGAAATTAACCCATATATATTCTCCTTTCATCATCATAAAGTCATACGAGCAATGGATCATCAATAGATCAAGAACCCTAAACTGGACTTTCTGTCAAACACTTGGTGGGTGTACAATGTTAACATAAAATCATGCAATTCAAAAGTGAAATCATGCAAGAAAACATCAAGTAAATCGACCCATTAATACTTGGTAATACCCTCATGCAATATATATTGAAACTCTTCATCACATCTCAATATAGATCATATATTCATAGCTCAAAACATGCTTAAACAGTCACACTTTTACGAAACCCCAACATAGTTCATAATCAAATTCATAGTAAGTAAGACACATAAGTAAATTAACTTAGAGACGTGAAATTTATGTAAAAAGGAAGCTTAGGCACCATGGGTGAAAGGACCCAATGTTGAAACCCACATACCTCAATTTTGGAGAATTTCTTGATGAAGATTGGAATGGAGACTTGAAGCTTGAGTGAATTCCTTAAGAGCCGGAATGAGATTTGGCACTTGAATTTTGGGTGAAATATTTGTCTAAGTGTTTGAGAGAGTATTGGGGAATGTCTTGCATAATATGAAGGTGAAATATGGCTGAGTATACGTATTTTTATGCATGGAAAGGCTTTAGGCCCTGACCTACAAACTTTGGACCAAAATAACAAAACTAGCGAAAATAACAGTGGTACGCGACAGCAGTGCATCGCGGTACCAACGCGGATCGTCACTGGAATTTCAAAATTTATGAAATTTATTTTTCGCTACGGGTCCTCTAAAATCATGGTTATACCCATTTCTCACTCAATTTTGCCCCCTGAAGAAGAATATGAAGTCAGATATTTGATATCACGCATGGATTTTGAGATATATGGAAATTACGAATTTAGGCATTTCCAAGGCACATTTTCGGGCACTTTTAGGGGTTGTTTCAATATCTCCCCCTTGGGAACATTCCTCCCCGAATGTCAAAGAAACATTTATAAGAGAAGTAAGCAAGATAATTTCAGCCCACACCAATAATGTAACAATGCACTTGAACATCATTTCAAAAATCTCAACATAAGTGTCAAAATCACCATAATCTTGTCAACATAAATATGAATGCATGCAAAAGACATAAGGGCTGAAACTTAAGACTTGAAATCATAAAAAGTATTTTATTTGGTATCATAAGCGGCCCGACTCCAAGTTGTTCAAGTTCTAGTACAGATATTGCTTCTCTATGCTTACTCTGGCTCCCCGAATGACACTTTTGACTTAATGATTCTTTCAAACGGGCCTTGATGAGTACTACATCCTTATTAATCAATTTTTCCATCTATCCATCCAATATCTCCACTGGGACTTCTCCTATGCCAACTCATCCTCCATAACACCTACAACCTCAAAGAGTTCTATAGTACTTGAGTCACCAACACATCTCCTCAACATAGATGCATGAAGAACTGGACGAACCATATCCATATCCATAGGCTACTCCAACTCGTATGCAACCTTACCAATCCTCCTCAACACTCTATAAGGACCCAAAAACCATGGACTCAATTCCCTTTCTTGCCAAATCGGACTACACCCTTCATGGGTGGGTCTTCCATATGAACTGTCACGACCTAAGCCTAGGGCGTAGACATGGCCGGCGAATGGGGAACCGAAAGGAACCCCAAACAAGTCTCATAGCATATAATCATCCTTGGTCACAGAAGCAATGTAAAACAATGTAAGAAACATAAACAAGGGGAATTAGGACTAAGGGAGAGAGATATTTATACTTAAATAGCTTGAATAAAATAAGTGAGTCAAAGCTCAAGCATAGTACATAACATGTCCAACAACACCTCTACTACATAGATAAGAGCGGGGACCAAGATAAGCAACCAGGATCAACCTCATAGTTAATACATACATAAAAGAAAGATAGTCTTAGAGCATAGCATAAGAGAGTAGTCATTGTCCCCAAAATGGAGGACTCACCAAAGGCTAACTAGAACAATCCATCTAGCCATAAGAAGAATCAATAGGAGCTCTGATTCCTACATGGTAACATCACATAGCCATAGATTAGGCATTAGACGTTTAAATGTACTAAGTATGTGGGTTGCATTGCAACAAGATATAGGCATTAGAATCAAAATGCATAATAATAATCAATAGACAGCATAATTGCAAAATGACATGTATGACCAATGCATACGTAAACTATGCTTTGCAAGTCATTCATCTTACATAAATCATAATATATAAGTGTGGGAAGAAACGTCAACAAACATAACATAAGACCATTTGGAGGCGTAACCTTCCTTATGGGAGCCCGTCCCTTTTCGGATTAAGTGACCTTCCTTATGGGATTGAAATTAATTGATTCTATTTGAAACCTTTTTGTTTTGTCGAACTTTCTAACAGCCCGTCCATTTTTGGATTAAGTGACCTTCCTTACGGGAGCCCGTCCCTTTTCAAATTAAGTGACCTTCCTTATGGGAGCCCGTCCCTTTTCCTTCCTTACGGGAGCCCGTCCCGTTTTTGATTAAGTGACCTTCCTTACGGAAGCCCGTCCCTTTTCGGATTAAGTGACATTCCTTACGAGAGCCCATTCCTTCTCGGATTTAGTGAAATTCCTTTCGAGAGCCCGTCCCTTTTTGGATTAAGTGACATTTCTTACGGGAGTCCGTCCCTTTCGGATTAACTGACCTTCTTATGGGATGCCGTCCCTTTTCGGATTAAGTGACATTCCTTACAAGAGCCCTCCCTTTTTGGATTAAGTGACATTCCTTACGAGAGCCCGTCCCTTTTCGGATTAAGCATTTCATAGAACTAGCTCATCAAACCATTACATTTCAACCATCAAGAAAGAACTCCTTATTTTCCAAAGAATATAAGAAACATAAGAACCCAACAACAACATCCAACACCATAGGTACTTCTCCATGAAAACAACTCATATACACATCCCTATCATCACCACAAAGTCATCATATACCTACACTTCCTCTCCTCATTATACATCATATGCCTACAATCAATCTCATCATTATTGTATCATTATTTCATCATCGTATAATCATCATAACATCATTCAACTCATAAGACATGTATTGAACCTTCGATTCCTCAAATAACCTTAGCCAAATATTTTATCAAACACTTCGGGGGTGTGTAAAGGGAGTAAAAGATCATGTAATTTGGAGATGAAATCATGCAAGAAAATTTATAGTAAAACCATCAATCAACACCTTGCAGTAACCCCAAGACATTCACATCAAAACCCCTCATCAAATCCAATATTAGATCCAAGATTTAGTGATCAAAGCATGCTAAAACAACCATACTTTCATGAACTAGAACCACAGTACAGTAAATTACTCAATATACAAGACCCACATGTAAAATCAACTTTAAATCATGCAATATTAGTAAAAAGGAGGCTTAGGCACCATAGGTGAAAGGACCCAATGTTTCAACACCACACCCCTTAGCTTTGGAGAACCATTGAATGAGATTGAAGATGGAGATTTGAAGCTTGAATGAAATTCTTAAGATTGGTTTTGAGTTTTGGGACTTGAATTTTGGGTGAAATATGAGTCTAAGTGTTTGAGAGGATATTGGGGAATGTTAAGGATGATATGAGGATGAACTAAGGCTAAGTATATGTATGTTTAAGTGTGGGAACCCTTAGGCCCAAGACTTATAAGCCTTGGATCGAAAAAATTAAAAAAAGGCACCAAAAATAACAGGGGCGCTTCGCGGAGGCGACCCAAAAACCCACTGGAATCTGCATTTTCTACACAAATGAGTTCTACAAAAATGGGCATAAATCCTTCATCCGAACTCAAAATGAGATGAAATCAAGTGCGTTGGAAAACTAATTCAAAAGGCTTTAATTTGGTAGATCGTGAGCCACTCAATTCTTTGTGTGCTAAGTTACATTCCCCTACAAAGTTGACCCTCCTAAATAGCATTTTTTGTAATTTTTGGATTTTGATACGGTTGCTCTAAAATTCGGGTTAGACCCATTCCCCATTCAAGTTGACCCCTGAATAAGAATATGAAGTCAGATTTTTGATATAACGAATGGATTTTTAGATATATGGAAATCACTATTTCGGGTACTTCCGAGGCATATTTTCGGGCACTTTTTGGGGTCGTTACAATATCTCCCCCTTGGGAACATTCGTCCCCAAATGTAAAAGGGACATATAAGACACGAGTGAGCATCAACAAATCAGTCCCAACAAGAATACAACATTACATTAAAAACACCATTTTCAAGATCTCAACATAAGTGTAAAATCATCATAAACTTGTCAACTTAAATATGAATGCACATGAATGACATAAGGGGTTGAAACATAGGACTTGGAATCATAGAAAGGACTTGACATGTTAGCATAAGCTTGAATAAAGTGAAATAAATATAGATATTGATTCTCCATGTCCACACTGGCTCTCTGAGAAACACATACGAATAGAAAACTCTTCCAAAGGGCTCCGACGAACACTACATCATTATCAGTCAATCAATTTCTTCACTCATCCATCCAAAACCTCCACCGGAACCTCTTTCTAAGCCAACTTATCCTCCACCTCACCCCAAAACTTCAAAGAGTTCTATAGCACTAGGGTCACCAACACATCCCCTCAACCTAGAAGCATGACAAACCGGATAAACCATATCGCTAACATAGGTAATTCCCAAACTTATGCAACCTTACCAACCTCCCTCTATGCTCTATAAGGACTCACAATCCTCAACTCAATTGTTAATCTTAAATACATCTAACCCACTTGGTACCATAACCGCCATCTCCCCCTTGGGAGACAACCTCCACTCTATCATTCTCTCACCCAAAACTTCCAACTTAATAAGGCAGAAATCAAGGCCTTGCCTAATCTAGTCCTCTTAACCCATGAAGATTTGGAACCATCAAGAACACTATACTACCATTCTCAATTTCCTCAACCTAACTTCGAATCTAACCAATCGATGGACCCCACTAGTCTCCTTTTTGACACCCTCATCAACACATGCTAGGCTACCTAGGGCTCTAACCATAACATTAGCCCTATCAGGAAAAATAATGCACACTCATATCATAATCCTTGAAGAATTCTAACAGCCTTCTTGTCATCTTCCATTCTCACCTCGCAAAATTAGCAACAACCTCATCATCAACAAAGACTTGCAACACTACCCCCAAATGATTCACAAGCTCTAATTAAATCAATGTACCACCACTAGAGACCACCACAACACATGTCAAGGTAGAGTTTTTTAAGGCTTTATTCAAGAAATCCACAACCACTATCGTGCATAAGCCAACCAAACAACTCCACCAATATTCAAAATGATCATTCCTAGTTAAAAAGGACACTTAGGGATATCACCTACCCTCCTCCACACTTGAAAACAAAACACAAACCTCAAATCAACGTTAGAGGAATCACTAACCCTCGGTAGTTGACCAAATAGATCATCTATCCTCAACCATCACATCAGAACCTTATAGGCACTACACTCATCGAAAGCATACCATGCAAGTAACCAAACCACCTCAAGACCTCCAACACCTTAACTAAGTCCGATAAAGATCACAAGACAAGACTCTATGCAATGATAACATGGGGAAACCCTTATAGATCCCTACTAGCCACAATAGACTTATATAACCATCTAGGACACGCACACACATGAATCTTACTAGCGCCGAGGAATAACATAAGAACTAGCAACCCCTGGACCTATCAAATCACCCTACCAAAACATCGATCACAACATAGTATGACATCAAAATCCACCACTCCAACTCCAACAAGCCACAAAGTAAGACCTAATGCAATACAAACCCAGATCAATAGCTATGAACTTTCTAGCAACAATATACTCAACCAAGAGAATAGACACCAAAGATTCATGCAACCACTTGGGCAAACAAGAAGCACCACCATCAACTAAAAAAATAGAGAAGAAATAGTGAAGCTCGAATCCATCAAAATCAAAACCTTCTACTTACCTTCCTTCGCCTTCCTCCTTGAAGCGGCATGATCAACTAAAAGAGCAAAGAACATTCGTTAGAGAAGAAAGCCCTATCTCGCTTCTAAAGCATGACATAGACCATGATGAAGGGAAAATTTTTCTAAAATGTCTCATAGCCTCCTACTCATAACTGTGGTGCACAACACAACCATGAATAAGACTCTAATCAACGCAGTGTGTTAGACTCCGAGGTCTATCAATCTAGTGCTCTAATACCATCTTTGTCACGACCCAAGCCTAGGGCCTAGACATGACCGGTGAATGGGGAACCCGAAGGAACCCCAAATAAGCCTCATAGCATATCGTTACACATCCTTGGTCACAGAAGCAATGTAAAACAACGTAAGTATCATAAACAAGGGGAATTGGGACTAAGGGGGAGAGAGATTTATACTTAAATAGCTTGAATATCATAAGTGAGTCAAAGCTCAAGCATAGTACATAACATGTCCAACAACACTTCTACTACATAGATAAGAGCGGGGGCCAAGACAAGCAACAGGGCTCACCCTCATAGTTTATACATACATAAAAGAAAGATAGTCTTTCAGCATAGCATAAGAGAATAGTCATTGTCCCCGAAATAGAAGACTTACCAAAGGCACAATCCGTGTAGACACAAGAAGAATCAATAAAAGCTCTGGTTCCTACATGGTAACATTATATAGGCATAGAGTATGCATTAGTACATTTGAATGTACTAAGTATGTGGGTCGCAATGCAACAAGAGATAGGCATCATAATCAAAATGCATAATAATAATTAATAGATAGTATAATAACAAAATGATATGTATGACCAATGCTTACGTAAACCATGCTTTGCAAGTCATTCATCTTACATAGATCATAATATATAAGTGTAGGAAGAAACCTCAACCGACATAACCTAAGACCTTTTGGAGACATAACCTTCCTTATGGGAGCCTGTCCCTTTTCGAATTAAGTGGCCTTCTTACGGGAGCCCGTTCCTTTTCAGATTAAGTGACCTTCTTTAGGGGAGCTCATTCCTTTTCGGATTAAGTGACCCTCCTTAGAGAGCCCGTCCTTTTTCGGATTAAGTGACATTCCTTACGGGAGCCTGTCCCTTTTCGGATTAGGTGACATTCCTTACAGGGAGCCCGTCCCTTTTTAGATCAAGTGACATTCCTTACGGGAGCCCGTCCCTTTCAGATCAAGTGACATTACTTATGGGAGCCCATCCTTTTTCGAATTATGTGGCCTTTCTTATGGGAGCTCATCCTTTTTTGGATTAAGTGACCTTCCTTATGGGAGCCCATCTCTTTTCGGATTAAGTGACATTCCTTTCGGGAGCTTGTCCCTTTTTGGATTAAGTGACATTCCTTACGGGAGCCCCATCCCTTTTTGGATTAAGTATTTCATAAAACTAGCTTATCAAACCATTACATTTCAACCATCAAGAAAGAACTCCTTATTTTCCCAAGAATACAACAAACATAAGAACCCAACAAGAACATACAACACCATAGGTACTTCTCCATGAAAACAACTTATATAGATATACCTATCATCACCACAAAGTCATCATGTACCTACACTTCCTCTCCTCATTATACATCATATGCCTACAATCATCTAATCATCATTCCATCATAATTTTATCATCATATAATCATTATAACATCATTCAACTCATAAGACATGCATTGAACGTTCAATTCCTCAAGTAACCCTAGCCGGATATTTTATTAAACACTTGGGGGAGGGGGTTGTCTAATAGGGGTGAAAGACCATGTAATTTAGAGATGAAATCATGCCAGAAAATCTATAGTAAAACTATCAATCAACACCTTGCAACATCCCCAAGACATTCACATCAAAACCCCTCATTAAATCCAACATTTGATCCAAGATTTAGAGCTCAAAACATGCTAAAACAACCATACTTTCGTGAACTAAAATAACAGTACAGTAAATTTCTCAAATACAAGACCCACATGTAAAATCAACTTTAAATCATGCAATATTTAAAAGGAGTCTTAGGCACCATGGGTGAAAGGACCCAATGATTCAACATCACACACCTTAGCTTTGGAGAACCCTTGAAAGAGTTTGAAGATCGAGACTTGAAGATTGAATGAAATCCTAAAGATTGGTCTTGAGTTTTGGGACTTGAATTTAGGATGAAATATGAGTCTAAGTGTTTGAGAGGATATTGGGGAATGTTAAGGATGATATGAGGGTGAAATAAAGTTAAGTATATGTATTTTCAAGTGTGGGAACTCTTAGGCCCAAGACTTCTAAAGTCTTGGACCGAAATAATTAAAACAGGCACCAAAATAACAGGGGAGCGTCACGGAGGTGATGCAAAAACCCCACCGGGATCTGTATTTTCTACACAAACGAGTTCTACGAAAATGGGCATAAATCATTCATCCGAACTCGGAATGAGGTGAAACCAAATGTGTTGGAAAGCTAACGCAAACGAATTTAATTTGGTAGGTCGTAGGCCATCAATTCTCTGTGTGCTAAGAGATATGCCCCTTCAAAATTGACCCTCCTAAATAGCATTTTTTGCGATTTTCAAATTTTGATACAGTTGCTCTAAAATTTGGATTAGACCCATTTCCCACTCAATTTGACCCCCCAAACAAGAATATGAAGTCGAATTTTCAAAAATATGGCATCTTCTTTTTTTCATACTACTTATATTATCGTCTTCTGCTCTACCTCTTTGCTCCCTCCTATCTCCTTTTCTAGATTAAATTCACCACCAAAATCATCATTATCATATTCCAGATTTACAAAAGGGACATGGGGTATACTTCTTCTAACTTAGGGTCTAACATTAGTGGGTGGTACAACATTGTTCTCCCTGCTAATTGCAACTATGGTCTCATTCTACTCTGTAATTATATTGCTCATCTCTTGGAACTGAAGCTTCCATCTCTCGAATTGTTGGTGCATATCTTGAAGGGTGCAGTCATTACTTCCTTTGATCTCGGCATCTAAATGAGTCCTTTCCTCATCACCACCTGAGTTAGACATCTTAAAAAAATTACATGTATCACACACTTAATATGACTTTTAACCTCTTTTCCCACACTTGCCTTTTTCCCCGCAAATAACCTTTGAACAAGAGTACTTTGTATATTTATAATAAAACCCAAACAAGTATCAAGTTTTTAGAATAAAGTACAGATTTTTTGGGCACAAAAGAAAGTAAAGAACTAGTCCTAGAACAAGTAGGATTTAGTTGAAACAAAACATGAATAAAAAGGAACTTATTTAGAATTATATAGGAATAAGAAAAAAAATTTCTTATCCTCAATGATTTAGAATCACCTCCTCTTAATTCGTTTTGTTTGGAAACAACTAATGCAAGATTTCGATGGCAAGTAAACAGATTTCTTGGAAAGCAAGTTATCTCTTTTTTAAACTTTTTTTTAATTTTCACTTTTTAAAACTTTCTTTGTCTCTTTATGTTCAAGAAATCCCAAGATTTACCGAGAATAGAATCTTGATAAAATTGCTCTGATACCCCTTGATAGGATCGAAGTTAGAAACAACACTAATATGGAGTGAATACTAGAATGCGGAAGCAACAACAACAAAAATAAAGAGAAAAACTAATTAAAGATATGGAAAATTCAAAGGAGAGATCCAAGAATTTCCAAGAAATTGATATTCTAAGGACTTGACAAGATCAAAGTAACAACGTAAAGATTTATGGAAGAATCTAACACCTTTACTTGAGAAAATCAATCAAACCGTTAGATTCGGATCTTGACCAATTTATGAGTAACTAAAGATAATAATTAGTACGTAAGCTAATCACCTTCTAAAGAATAGCAAAAATAAATCAAAGTTATCATAAGAAGAAAGTACTTTATACCTCAATCTATGAATCAGTAATGGTTTAAAGATAAATTCTCAAAGAACAAGTCACAAAGGTTCAATAGAACTCTCTCAATTAGTATTAGTATCAATCTGATTGTCATTAATGAAAGAAAAAAGACTCCTACATATATTATGGAGTTCTTGGACTT
Organism: Solanum clarkiae; assembly: GCA_011800125.2. NCBI lineage: Eukaryota > Viridiplantae > Streptophyta > Magnoliopsida > Solanales > Solanaceae > Solanum > Solanum clarkiae. The sequence continues at coordinate 5,654,397 of JAABOM020000101.1, forward strand.
TCAAGACTCCTTATGTTATTAATCAAAACATAGAAAGAAAATTACAAGGTAAATCCTACTATAAAAAGGAAATAAAGTAACTTTAACTAGAAATAGACCTATTAGTTCTAGGAAAGTATGAAATGGTACTAGGATACCTTAAATAGAATAAGAAAAATATTAATAACCTATATATAAATAAGAAAAAAAGATAAAACCCAACTGGGAAAAGGATCTTGATAATTTTGGAAAGTTTGACTAGTCTTCTCTCCAAACTTGGGTAGAAAGTGATAAAGATCAAACCAGAAAGAAAGGGAAAAGGGAACAAAGATAGAAGAATATGTGGATTAAATTCAAACTATTGAAATTATGGGTAACAAGGGACTAAAACCCTCACCTCTTAATTGATTTCAACATTCCAAATAAAATCCTAGTAAGAAAATTGAAGGAAACTAAGAACCACAAATGAGCAACCTTCAGTTAATTAAGCAAACAAGTCAACTAACAATCGTAAGAGTTCACCCTAATTACTCACTAAGAAGATACTACAATTTGAGAATTCAATCTTCAACATAGTCTAAGTCTTCCAAATGCTAAAATAAGACTATCTATACTAAGTAAACAAAAGAAGATATTTTCTTTACAATTTTACCCTTAATGAGTAAGGGCCTAGTTTGGTTGTCTTCTTTTCAAATCCTTCAATTTAAGTAATAGCAATTTGCTGGTCTCTTTTCTTCTTTCTCCTCACCTTGATAGACCTTCCATACATTGTAAGCTTTTCTTTGGTGACCCTCAAGCTCCTTTAATGCTTCTTTGTTCATGAATATTGCTTGTAGGTCTTGGAGATCTTTTGCTTAACTCCTTGTGAATGGTCTTGAAGGGTACATGCCACTCGTATTGGCGTCATATGTGCTTTGCATTTTTTCATCCTCTCCTTCTTGAAAAGGATTCTCCCTCGAATCCAATGAATCACCTACAACACAAGGAGATAAATCACTAACATTGAAAACATTATGAACATTGTACTCACTTGGCAAGTCAATCATGTAGGCATTGTCATTGATTCTCTTGAGTACTTTGAAGCGGTCCATCTCCTCTTGGGCTTCACTTTTCTTTTCGAACATGTGAAAACCTCTCTACCCACATCCAAACATTTGGATTGAAGAGCACTTCCTTTCTCCCCTAATTCTTTCAAATAACCACCTTAGAAATGTTCTTTGCAATGGCCTCTTTAACGTTGGCATGAATGCTCATTATCTCCTTTTCCTTTTGCTTGGTATCTAGGCTCAAAACAACATTACTAGATAATGGAGTCATGTTTAGTAGAAACAAAGGTTTAAAGCCATAATATGCCTCAAATGGTGACATTGCAATAGAGAAGTAGAAAGGCCGATTATATGCAAATTCAATCAAGGGTAAACGATCTTCCCAAGTAGTTGGGGTCCCTCTAATCGTGCACCGAAGCACACTTCAAAGAGACCTATTGAGTACTTCAATTTGTCCATCCATTTGATGGTGGCAAGAAATAGAGAACATAAGTTTGGTACCAAGTGTACCTCATAGACTCTTCTAAAAGTGACTAAGAAATTTGGAATCCCTACCTTTAACAATGGTTTGAGGGACTCCATGCAATTTAAGAGCATTGATGACAAATAAAGATGCTACATGGGATGCATCATCACATTTATCGCATGGAACAAAATGAGCCATTTTAGAAAAACTATCCACTACCACAAATATGCTATCATGTCCTCTTTTAGTCCTAAGAAGACCCAACACAAAATCCATAGAGACATTCATCCATAGGCTACTAGGAGTAAGGAGAGGGGTATACTTAACTTGAGTCCGAGTCGTGGATTTGGCATGCTTACAATTGAGGCATTGTCCTCAAATTCGCTCCACATCATACCTCATCTTGGGCCAAAAGCATTGATCCTTAAGAATGTCAAGTGTTTCAGGTACCCCAATGTGTCCCATCAAACCACTATATGAGCCTCCTTGACAAGTAGCTCCCTTTATGAGCTCATAAGAACACAAGCTCATCCATCCTTAAACAAAAAACTATCAACCAATTTCAACCTATCAACCCTCTTCACTTAGGTAAGTTTATCAAAAGTATTTGTGAAGTCGAGATCCCTAGGAAAGAAGTCCTTTAAGCTTTCAAGTCCCATCATTATAAAAGCCAAGGTAGTCACCAACATAAACCTTCTTGGTAGAGCATCCATTACCATATTTTCCTTGCCTTGATTGTCATAGTCCTGCAAAAGAGAAGAAACAATACTAGGCAAAGTGCTAGTATTTTGGTTAGCATGCAATAAAAAATGGGTGTTAACACGGCATACTAGAAAGCATCCCTCGTCCGCAACACTTAAACACTTTCTTGGCTTTGCTATCATGCACATATTCTCCTTATTTTTAGCCAATGAATCTCCTTCCTTTGGAACAACAATGGAACTTACACCATCACCCTTTGCCTCCACCACCTTTATTTTCTCCTGAAACTGCTTGATAGCCTGATAATCCTCACTCATCACCTAGTATGAAGTGAGAGGTGCAAGAACATACTTTCTACCTTTAATCACAAAAGTGTATTTCTTGGATTTTCCTTGGTGCACAACATCCCTATCAAATTGCCATGGTCTCCCCAACAAGAGATAACATGCCAACATGGGTACAACATCACAAGTCAATTCATCATCTTACTTACCCACACTAAACTGAATGCTTGCTTGTTTGAGGACCCTCATTTCTCCACTCTCATAGAGCCATTGTAGCTTGTAAGGGTTGGGATGCATTGTTGTTGGAATTCCCATACATTCCACCAAAGAACTACTCACCACATTAGTGCAACTAGCACTATCAATGATTAAAGAAGACACTTTATCTTGAATGTTGCACCTAGCATGAAATAGATTCTCCCTTTGGTAATGCTCTTCTTTGCCAAGGGCTCCCATAATTCTTCTCACAGCACATGAAAGATTGGAATTCACCTTCAAGTCTTCATCATTATCAAGCAAAGATTTTCCTTACTCCAAGAAGCAAGAAGAATTTACCCTCTCATCCAACCTTTCTTCTTCATTTCCCATCCTATCTCCTCTATATCCCATCCTATTTCCTCTATTCCCCTCTCTATCTCCTCTATACCAATAATCTCGGTCTCCCATTCCATGATCCCACCCCAAGTATTGAGGTCAGATTCCTTCCCTTTGTACTCCATAGGTATCCCCACCCCTATGCTCTCAAAACTCATCATTGTTGAGATCTCTATGCATTTCAACATAGAGGGGATTTTGGTATTGGTAGTATTGGTAGGGAATTTGTGGTGCATTTGGTGGAGGTGATGTAGCTTGTCTTGGATGGTTTAGATTATTGTTCATTTGGAAAATGGGGTTTTGGTAACTTTGGATTCGGCTTTCCGGAGGAAAACATAGATTATGGACTTGTCCCAAGGTAATCATGGTGGAATGCATCGATGCCCTCCATATTTCTTCATTTTTAGGTTGAATTGCTTACCCTCGATTCTCATTCTCCACCCGTACCAACCTTTCCTCCATACCTTCCATCCTTCCATTCATTTCCGCTATTTGTTTGGAGAAGTAAGCAAGAGTTTCCATGATGTTCTTTGAACCTTCCCCAATTGGACTTGTATTAGACATGATACCTACAATACTCAACAAATAAGATTAGTAGCAAAAGCCTAATGTCACTCGTATGTAACTTTCAATGCACCTTCTATGGCGTCGTCTTAAAATTAATAGTGAACTAGATCCGCTCAATCAATTTAAGGTCACCTATCCTTTGTGGTGGAGTGGATTCTTATGACTCTTGAAAGAAGGAAGAATCAAAAAATGCTTAGGAATATGAATAAAAAGAAGAAAAATAGAAGAAAGAGGCACAAGAAATATCAGACTCAGAAAAAAAAAACTAAGTAACAAAAGTAGAAGAGATTACTTGTTGTTACCCAATTTGAAAAAAAGAGATTATTTACTGGGAAACTAGTTAATAAGTAATTAAAGATGTTAATTAGTTGTTAAATAGTTGAGGAATGAAAGAAAAAAGAGTGACAAAGAAGAAGAATTGAATTCGGACACTTCGAAATTTTTTTGGAAACCTTAAGGTGTTATGACTTGAAAGGAGGTTGATTTAATGATTTAATGATTGAAATTAGTTAATCAGTAGTTAAAGATGTTAATGACTTTCTAAATAGTTAGATAATCAAAGCACAAAAATTTTAAAAAAAGAATCACATCGTTTGGACACTTAGAAAAATTTTATGCCCAAAAAAAACTCCCATACTTAGAAACAATTTGGGGTATTAAAACTCTGCAGAGTTTCAGCCTCTGAAATTGGGCTCCATGCACCATGTGGCATGTCTAGAGTGTCCCTAGATGCTGACTCACTCTAAGGCGCTGATTGGCGCCAATTTGGCGCTGACATGGAAAATATTTTTTTAAAAAAAATAATTTTTTTCTGATTATTTTTTTTTAATTTCCACTAAGAGCCAACCAACACCTTGACCAACTTTGACTTGAAAACAAAAAAGGATCAGATGTACCTTTTGATCTTCTTTTTCTTCAAGAAGACTTGAATATCTTCAAGAATACCTAGAACACCAAGAACACACACTAAATCTCAACACCTTCAAATCAACTCGAAATTGGCTCAAAATTTAGGATTAGCTTCCCTTTGATACAGAGAAGAAACTCCAATGATCAAAAACCTTCAATGTTTTCTCAATCAAAGAACCCACTTTCACTATTTGAAAAGTTTGAATACCCCAAACCCTTCAATGGAAACTTCACTTCTACAGCTCCAAAAGATTGAGATAGGCTCAAATAACACTAGTGAACAAGAATCTAGTGTCAAAAACAACAAATCAAATAAAACTATTTTGGGTTTTTCTTGGATTTTTGGATTTTTGAGTAGATCAAAATTCCCACACTTTTCACAAATCTAAACCTAAGCTCTAATACCAAATGATAAATATCAAACAAGAAAGAAAAGGAAAAGGGAACAAAGATAGAAGGATATGTGGATTAAATTCAAAATGGACTAAAACCCTTACCTCCCAATTGATTTCAACAATCCAAATAAAATCCTAGCAGGAAAATTGAAGGAAACTAAGAACCACAACTGAGCAACCTTCAATTAATCAAGCAAACAAGCCAATTAAAAACTCTAAGAGTTTACCCTAATTACTCACTAAGAAGATACTACAATTTGAGAATTCAATCTTTAATATAGTCTAAGTCTTCTAAATGTTAAAATAAGACTATTTATACTAAGTAAATAAAAGAAGACATTTTCTTTATAATTTTATCCTTAATGAGTAAGAGCCTTGTTTGGTTGCTTTCTTTTCAAATCCTTGAATTCAAATAATAGCAATTTGCACACATGGCCTCTTTTCTTCCTTCTCCTCACCTTGATAGACCTTCCATACATTGTAAACTTTTCTTTGGTGACCCTCAAGCTCCTTTAATGCTTCATTGTTCATGAACATTGTTTGTAGGTCTTGGAGATCTTTTGCTTGACTCCTTGTGAATGGTCTGAGGGGTACATGTCACTTATGTTGGTGTCATCTATGCTTTGCATGTTATCAGAAAGCAACCTTTGTTGTGGCTGATTCTTGGACTCTTCTTGGCCTTATTTGCATGACATTTAACCCTAAAATTCTTCATCTTGGACTTGAATTTGGGCCACCAAATAATTGTACCATTTGGACAATTCATCCTTCTTGGACTTTAGTTCTTCTTCCCCGACAAGACACCTTTGGATATTATGCAATTGAAGTCCATTGAGCTTATCATTAAACTCCTTGGTTTGAGATCTTGTTATGGGGCTCCTTTGATCTTCTAAAGCTCCATCATTTTCATCACTGTCTTTCAATGGAATAGCTTCATATGATGTTATAAAAGATGGTAGAGTCCCAAACTAAGGGCTCACTAGAAATAAAAGTGCTAGTCTTAGTCAGTGGAAGAGTGCCTATCCCTACATGCTTAAATCGTGTAGGCAAAGTATGTATAGTATGTTGGAATATACTAAGTATATGAGATGCAACGCATGTATAAAATTATAATGGCATCATTCATAAATATAACATATAAGTACGTATGAGATGACAAGTACATAAAGTGAGCTTAAGCATACACAAGGAATATTGCTCAATATGGATAAGAGTAAATATTTACATGAGAAATCACATGTAATGGAATCATACCATACAATCATAAAGTTGTGGGGGAAGACCTTAACCAACATATATGACCATGTGAGCTACATAGAATCCAACATAACCCTCTACGTTGGCATGGGGAGACCACTTGTCAGGTGGAGTTTCATCAACTTTTCATGCACCTTAATAACATAAATAACCTACGTGGATCTACTAGCATAGCCTAAAGGGCTTCTATGGTCGCACATAGGTAGGGACATTATGGTATATCTTTAATGGGTCATGCCTCAACTAACAGAATGAATCACAATCTCAAGTCCGCTTGGTGCTAATTCATTCCACAAAATCTTCAATACACCACTTAGAATTATAAGTAGCAATCGTTGGAGTAGCTCGAACTTAAGAACCACCAAGTGAGTATTGTCATTTCATCTTGGGGACCTTCTTAAAACATCTTTAGGATAATTCTCAACATGCTTATATCTTTGACAAATCATTACTTTAAAACATAACTTTATTACCCTATTATCATCATAAATCATGCAACATAAAACTAGGTGGACTAGGCTTTTAATGGAACAGTCGTAAATCAGGGAAATATATTTCTTTAAGGACATGTAAAATAGCCCACATCTCAACATTAATAAAACCCATCATTGGGTCATCAACAACTCAAAACATGCATATAATTGGCAAAATATCATAAGGCATCATTATAGCTAGTTAATAAGAAAATATAACATGAAATCATCATAAACATGCATATTTAGTTAAGAAACTTAAAAGAAATGGTAATACTTTAAAGAGGACTTTACAGATGGAAGGATACCCATGAATCAAACTCACATAACATAGAGGACTTGGGAAGAATAAACTTGGAACCTTTGTGAAGAACTTGAAACCCTAGCCTTGCCTTGCCCTTTTCTTGAGAGATCATTGCCTTAGAGAAATTTTGGAATTGGAAGAATGAAGATAATGGGATTTTCTTAGGATTTACGATATGATTTAAGGCCCCTTTTGATCCCAAAATAACTTAGTTTAGGAATAGAAATTGCGGAATTGACAAAATTGCAACCTCATCAAAACTGCTGGATTTCAACCTACGAAAACCCATTTAGGGGCCATGGAATGAACTATGGACCATAGGTCCTGCTCGTCCTATTAACTTTTCCAAAATCCCTGAAATTGGTTTATTGAACCTAAAACAATGAAACAATCATATGGGCCGTATAATGGTTTACGGGCCATGGTTGGACTCGAAGATTCCTTCCACACTTAGCCATTTTTCTCTTCTTCCTGGACCTTATCCACGAACAGATTCTATAGGCCATGCTGGTAACTTATAGATCACTTCTAGCAAACTCCAAATTTCCTTCATGTCTGATAGTCTCACTCATGACCCTATTTATGGACCATTGTCCTTTCTACAGGTTGTTAATGTGTTCATGGGTTACCCCATTCTTGGAAACTTTTTTCCTTACCTGAAGTTCATGTTTAAGGACCAAACCTACGGGTCGTATCTCCATCGATGGGTCGTAAGTCACCCTCCTGAACTTGACTTCAGGTCGTTTTTCAGGCCAACTTTATACACTCTTTAGACTCCTAAGCTGGAGGTCGTTACATACCTGTTTCTTAGACCTACTGCATAACTAATATCTAGATGAGTACATATCATAGCGTACTTCGGATTTCTAATAGCACAAGAATGTGGAACTCAACACATTTATTCCTTTTCTTTTTTCAGTATTTGGACATATTTCAAGGTTTAAAGTTTTACCTCTAGCTATTGGAGTATCCATGGGTTTGGAACTATTCATTTGAATGCGTTCCATTATTTTCATTATATACATTTCTTGAGATAAAATCATTAATTTCTTGGAATGTTTTCTTTGGATCTTGGCACCTAATATATAGTTGGCTACACCCATATCTTTCACATCAAATAATTTTGAAAGATATGACTTAATAGTTTTCAGAGACTTCAAAGTATTTTTGGCTTATAATAGATCATCCATATAAAGAAAAAGAATTATAAACTTTTTGATGGACTTTTTCACATAGATGCAATGGTCTTCATAGATCATGGTGAAATCTAATAAAATCACCTCTTTATGGAATCTCAAGTAACACTACCTTGAAGATAATTGTTCATTTTAATTTACAATCGTTCTTTCTTGGTCTTTAACAAAAACACTTATAGGTTGTTCTATGTAGATTTCCTTATTTAATTCTCTATTGAGAAAAGTAGCCTTCAAATCAGTTTGGTGTAATTCTAGGTCTAAACTTTCAACAATTGCCAAGAGTAGTCGTATATAGGTTAACTTCACAACTGGTGAAAAGTTTTCCTCATAATCTATTCTAACTTCTTGAGTAAAACCTTTAGCCACCAATCGAGCTTTGTGTGTCTCTATTGATCCATCCAATTTACGTTTAACTTTGAGAATTCACTATTCCCAATAGCTCTACATCCCTAAGGAAGGTCAACTAGATCCCAGGCTCTTTTGATTTTCATGGACTCTAATTCTTCTTTCGTCGCTTTTAACCATCCAGCCCTTTTAAGACTCGATAAAGCCTCAGTCACATAGTTAGATTTATCAAGCTCTAGGGAGATATCAAGAAAACATAATCTGCAATCTCATAAGACCATTTAAGTACTTCTTTTCCTTAACTCTTTCGTAGTTGATAAGTAATTATTCCTCTATGGGACTTTGGGATTCAGAACTCCTACTTGGATTAGAAATTATTTCTTGATCAATTGTCCCATCAAATATGTCTGGTGATATTATCTAGTCTTTTGCATTCAATATTTTATAGAGAGACCCACCTTCAATTATATCAACCCTCTTGGGAAAATTACAACAACATTACCCCAATGCCTCAAAGGCTCCCGCCCATTGCGGGTTAAGGGGGGTCGGATGTATGCAGCCTGACCTCTATGTTTAAAAACATAGCGCGACTGTTTCTGGATGACCCATGATGAGCATCGAAAGTTGCATTGACTAACTGCTAC
>JAABOM020000101.1:5663657-5695767 GCA_011800125.2 Solanum clarkiae
ATGCATTTCCTTTTGGCTTGTTATCACTATTCATCTTCTTAAAGGCATGTCAAATGTAGAAACCCCTTATAATATGTGTAGACGCATATAGTTACATGTTGGTTCTCTCGAGCCTTATTTGCAATGGGTGCCGGTCTGCCCTACGAGACTTTGGGGCGTGACAAAAACCCTAAAAAGTACTCTAACGACATCCTATCTACTATGTTCTATGAATAATAACCTACAAATTACTATTTATAGTATTTATAAACAAGTCCTAAAAACTTAGAAAAACTGGTCGGTGACTTATACGACAGACCTTTAAGACTCGTAACTTTGTTTGCGAGTCGTTATCGGGGTCTCGTGTTCAGAACTTAAGATCATGGACTTCACTGCTACAAATCTACTTTACATGTATTATACTGATTTACAACTCGTATTGCCCTCTCATAGGCTTCACCTGCAACATTTGGTCTTTCACTGGATCTCATTGGAATTTTTCATGAAACTATCTATACAACTCGTAGAGTGATCTATGACTCATAAAGTGGTCTCGTGTGGCTAAAATTCAGATCTTGAAACTTCACTGGAAATCTTCACGAAACCTATTCTAAGACTCGTGGAATCCTCTACGACTCGTAGAGGGTCCCGTAAAGCTTCAAAAACTAGAAGAATTTACAATATTTTCCAAAAATCATGCCAACCTGCTTTCCCGCAAACTAAACAACAAAAAATATATAAAAAGATAAATATCGCATTGAGAACACACAATATCCTAAATTTTAAGCATCAAATGTGTTGTATTTTGACAGCACATCGGAAACACATCATGTTTTGGGGACAGGTACTGTGCATCCCTAAGGGAGTTGTGTATTCTGTGATACGAGAGGTGTTGCCACTGAGCCCTTGACGGTTAGAGAGGGGAGTGTGACCCTGCTAGCTATGTACAGACAATATCCTATGCGCTTCCCAGGGTTATTTATGATGAAACACTAGCTATGTGGGTTAGTCCTGGGAACTAGCACCCTATTTAAAGAAGGGAACATTATCAATAGTCCAAAACATGGTTTCCTTGGGTAAAATCCTTCATAGCTTTCACAACCAAAGTCTAGGGCCTAGACGTGACACGGCAAATGGGAACCCAAAGAGACCCCAAAATAGCCTCTTAGCATATCCTTTACACATCTTTAGTCGCGAAAGCAAAGTAAACAACCATAAGAGAGTATAAACAAAGATAAAGGGGCTAAGGGAAGTCTTTAATAGAGTCAAAGCTCAAAGCATAATTACATAACTTGTCCAACAACACCTCTAGCATAGATTGGGCGAGGGCCAACAAGCCACGGGGAAGATGTTTATGAAGGGCTCCGGTTCCTACATGGTAACATCCTGTAGGCATAAAGTATGTATTAGTACATTTTAATATTGTATGTAGGATGCAATGCAACAAGAGATAGGCAACATAACGAAAATTCATAATCATAAGCAAGAGATAGTATACTAGCAACATGGCATGCATGATCAATGCTTAAAGTAAAACTGGTTTATATGGAATATCATACATGTGTAGGAAGAGTCCATCATCGTAGACCAAGCAACTTAGTACTTGGAATCCAAGGCCTACCACCCTCTCGAAAAGTGATTGAGGTATCTACCCCTCAATTGGTAGTGTGAGCATAGCACCCCCTGACAAGGTGGCCAACATATATACCGCTCAACATGGTAGTATGATCATAGCACCCCACCACAAGGTGGTCAAGGTATATACCCCTCAATGTGGTAGTATAGGCATATCACCCCCCCACAAGGTGGTCAAGGTATATACCCCTCAACGTGGTAGTATGGGCATAGCATCCCCGATCCCTGACAAGGCGATTGAGGCATAGCACTCCCTTAACAAGGTGTGGTCTAGTTGCAACACTCTAGATACTTTTCAAGAAATCAACACATACATACATTTTTTTCATCATCATAAAGTCATTTAATTCAAATGCCATGCGATAGACCTTCAATAACTCAGTAATCCATAACTGGACATTTTATCAAACACTTGGTGGGTGTGTAATGCTAGTTCAAAATCATGTAATTTAAGGGTGAAATCAAATGAGAAAACTTGAAGTAAATCAACCCACCAACACTTGGTAACACCTTTATGCGAGATACATTGAAACCCCTCATCAAATCTCATCATAGACCACAGATTCATGACTCAAAACATGCTTAAATAGTCAACATTTTTATGAAATTCCAATATAATTCATAGTCAAATTCATAATAAGAAGTACCCATAGATAAATCAACTTGAAAAACATGCAATTTACATAAAAAAGGAAGGTTGGACACCATGGGTGAAAGGACCCAATGGTTGAACCAACATACCTCAAGCTTGGGGATTTCCTTGATGAAGATTTGAATGAGAACATGAAGCTTGAATGAAATTCTTGAGATCCAGAATGAGTTTGGGACACTTGATTTTGGATGAAATATTTGGCTAAGTGTTAGAGAGGGTTTTGGGGAATGTCTTGAATGATATGGGGTTGAAAAATGACAAGTATAGGTATTTTTATGCATAGGAAGAGTTAGGCCCAAGACCCCAAGGCGTTGGACTATAATAAGAAAACTGGCTGCAAAATATACTAGTCCGCGATCGGTCCACATCGCGGAACCATCACACACCTTTACTGTTTTGCACAAGCTTGGAAAAATTAAATTTTGCTACGGTTGCTCTAAAATCGGGATTGTACCCATTTCCCACTCAATTCTCCCGCTTAATCAAGAATATGAAGTTGAAATTTCAATATCACGCACAGATTTTGAGATATATGGAAAACATGATTATGGGCATTTCCGAGGCACATTTTGGGGCGTTTCAATATCTCTCCCTTGAGAAAATTTGTCCTCGAATGTCAAAGAAGCATATATAAGAAGAATAATCATGAAGACATCAGCCCCAACAAGAATGCACTAATGCACTTAAATACCATTTCCAAAAATCTCAACACAAGTGTCAAAAATTACTATAAACATAAACATGAATGCATACAAATGACATGAGGGTTGATACATAGATTTGAAATCACATAAGGGACTTAGAATTAGTACCTTAGGCTTGAATAGAATGGAAGAGATTGGGATATCGCTTTTGCATGTCCGCTTCAGCTTCGCATGTGGCACTTCCAACTTGTTGATTTCTCCAAAGAACCTTAACGAAAGCTACATCCTTGTTCCTCAACCTCTTCACTTGTCTATCCAGAATTTCTACCGGAACCTCTTCATATATTAAATTGACTTCAACAACACCCATAACATTAACCTTACCGGTGTGATAATGGACACTCATATCATAATCCTTAAGAAACTCTAACCACCTTCATTGTCTCAAGTTGAGATCTTTTTGGGTGAACACATATTGGAGACTTTTTTGTTTAGAAAATACATCAACATGCACCCCATACAAGTAATGACGTAAAATCTTCAAAGCCAATACCACGGCGGGCGAATTCAACATCATGGGTAGGATAATTCTTTTCATGCACCTTAAGTGGTCTAGAGACATAAGCTATCACCTTACTATTTTGCATCAAAACACCACCCAAACCAATTTGTGAGGCATCACAATACAAAAAAACCCTTCCAACCCTTCTGGTAGAGACAAGATAGAAGCACAGATAAGCTTATCTTTCAAGGTTTGAAAACTCTTTTCACACTCGTCGGTACACACAAATTTTGCCTTCTTTTGGGTCAACTTAGTCATGGGAGAAGCAATTTAGGAGAACCCATTCACAAACCTCCGGTAGTAACCCACTAAGCCCAAGAAACTTCTAATGTCCGATGGAGTCAAAGGTCTAAGCCAATTTCTAATCACTTTTGTCTTTTAAGGATCCACCTTAATACCATCACTCGACACCACATGACCTAGGTAGGCAACCTCTTTCAACCAAACTTCACATTTCTCATATTTAGCATACAACTTCTCCTCCCTCAAGATTTGTAACACCACCCTCAACTGGTCCACATGTTCTTCCTCACTATGGGAATAGATAAAGCTATCATCAATAAATACCACCACCAACAAATTAAGGTAGGGTTTAAAGACCTTATTCATAAGATCCATGAAGATAGCCAGTGCATTGGTCAACCCAAAAGAAATAACCACAAACTCATAGTACCTATACCTAGTCCGAAAGGTCGTTTTGGAATTTCACACTCCCTCTCCTTCACTTGGTGATACCTAGACCAAAGATCAATCTTAGAGGAGTGACTAGCCCCTTGAAGTTGGTCAAAAAGATCATCAATCCTTGGTAGAGGTTACTTATTCTTGATGGTAACTCCATTAAGTTGTTGGTAATCAATACACATTGTAAGAGAACCATCCTTCTTCTTAACAAACAAAATCGGTGCACCCCAAGGTGATTGGCTAGGCCTAATAAAACACTTCTCCAACAAATCCCTCAATTGCTCCTTCATCTCCATCGGGGCCATAGAGTAAGGAGGAATAGAAATGGGTTGAGTATCGGGAAGGAGGTCTATGCCAAAAACTATTCCCCTTTCGGGAGGAACACTAGGAAGCTCATTAGGAAAGATATCAAGAAACTCATTAACCACTGGAAATGATTCCATAGGAAGGACTTTGGACTCAACATCCCTAACCCTCACAAGATGATAGAGACACCCCTTAGAAATATACCTTTGGGTGTTAATGCAAGAAACGAATCTACCCTTGACCACTACATCAAGACTCTCCCACTCAAGAACGGGTTCATTAGGGAATTAAAATTTGACCCTATGGGTTCTATAATCAAAAGAGGCATAATATGCATGCATCCAATCCATCACAATAATGACATCAAAATCCACCATATCCAACTCAACAAAATCACAAGGCAATATTTTATGCAAAATTAAAGCGGGACAATTTCTACAGACCCTTCTAGCAATAATGGATGCACCAACGGGAGTAGACACCTTAGCTCACACAACAATTTGGGGTTAACATGAAACTTTTTTGCAATAAAATTAGTAATAAATGAAAGAGTGACACTCGGGTCTATTAATTCATACACATCAAAATCAAAGACTTTTAACATATCGATGATGACATTAGGAACCTCATCTATCCCTTGCCTCTCTTGAAGAGCATAGAACTGATTTTGCCTTGGGGCACCCCCATGTTGGCCGCCTCTTCCCCTAGGAACTGCATTTGTACGTCAGTCTTGTGGATGGCCATCTCTATCCTTGTTTTGATTACATCGACAATCAATCATCTTGTGACCCACTTCTCCACAACCATAACAAACATTGGTGTTCCTCAAACATGGGCCATCATGGCCTCTTCCACATCATGGGCACATAGCATTAGGCACCACGCCACCACCACCTTGGATCCTTGGGTTATCATTCGTAAACCTCCTATTAGGAGCATTGGAAGACCTTTGGCCTTGATAGAATAGACTACCCTTTGGACCTTGGAATCTATCTTCAAAACGGGCCCTCTTGGACTCATTACCCCTTATCTTTCTCAACTTTTCCCCCTCCAATTGTTCGTCATAAGTCATGAGGCAGGACAAGTCCATATCACCTATCAACATGGCGACACGACACTCCTCATTCACTGAATTGGAAACACCCATCACAAACTTATTCATCCTAGACCTTGGCTCGGCCACCTATTGTGGAGCATATTTGGGGAGTTGGTTGAACTCTAGGGCATACTCCCTCACACTCAAAGACCCTTGCTTCAAATTAATAAATTCCATTATTTTGGCCTCCCTTAGCTAAAGAGGGATGAACCAGTTGAGAAATGCCGCGTTAAACTCTTCCCAAAGGATTACATTGTTGCTACCTTCTCCTCCCTCCATTGAGTAAACCATATTTGGGCCACCCCTTTTAGTTGGTAAGCCACCAACTCCGCTTTCTCCTCCGATCTAACCCCATAATAGACAACACTTTGTACACATCATCAATAAATTCTTGAGAATCCTTATCCACTTTAGACCTATGGAACTTCGGTGAGTTCATCCTCATAAAATCCCTCACTCTAGATGTTGGAGTAGGAGCATGAGGGGCTTGGGCCCCTTGGTTGATTTTATTAGTCATAGCTTGAGCTAACATGGCAATAGTATCTCGGAACTCTTCATGAGTCGGTTATTCTTCAGGTGTATGCACTCTTCTTCCCCTTGGGATAGACATGATCTAAATAACAAAGAACATTTTTTGGGGAAGAGTGTTAACTTCTATAGCACGACATAGATCATGAAGAAGGGAAACATTTTCTAAAATGCCTCACAACCTCTTATTCATAGTTATGGTGCACTTCATAACCATGAATAGGACTCTAATTAACGCGGTGTGTTGGATGCCGAGGACCATTAATAACTAGTGCTTTGATACAAAGTTTGTCATGACCCAAGCCTAGGGCCTAGATGTGACACGGCGAATGGGAACCCAAAGGGACCCCGAACAAGCCTCTTAGCATATCATTTACATATCCATCATCGCAGAAGCAAAGTAAAAAATAATAAAAGAGTATAAAAAAGGATAAAGGTGCTAAGGAAAGTCTTTAATAGCATAAATCATCAAAAGAGTCAAAGACCAAAGTATAATTATATAACTTGTAGACAACACCTCAAGCATAGATTGGGTGGAGGCCAAGACACTTTCCGGGCTCACCCTTCTAGTATCAAAGTTCAACATAAGAGATAAGAAAAGTAGGAGCACAAAGCTAGTGTCCCAGAACTTGAGGAGTCACCAATAGCTATTCTTCAAGATGACCAACTAGCCACGAGGAGGAGGATTGTGAGAGGCTCCGGTTCCTACATGGTAACATCATGTAGGCATAGAGTATGTGTTAGTATATCTGAATGTACTAAGTATATAGGATGCAATGCAATAAGAGAAATACAACCTAATAAACATGCATAATCATAAGCAAGAAATAGTATACTAGCAACATGGCGTGCATAATCAATGGTTGAAGTAAGACATGTTTATATGGAACATAACACATGTGTAGAAAGAGACAATTATCATAGACTAAGCAACTTAGTACTTGGAATCCCAAGCCTACCACACCCTCAGAAGGTGATTAAGGTATCTACCCCTCAATTGGTAGTACAGACATAACACCCCCATAAGGTGGCCAAGGTATACACCACTCAATATGGTACTACGGGCATAGCACCCCCCGACAAGGTGGTCAAGGTATATATCCCTCAACATGGTAGTATAAGCATATCACCCCCCCCCAACAAGGTGGTGAAGTTATATACCCCTCAATGTGGTAGTACCCCGACAAGGCGATTGAAGCATAACACCCCCTCAACAAGGTGTGGTCCACTTGCAACACTATAGATACTTTTCAAGAAATCAACACATACGTACATTCTTTTCATCATCATAAAGTCACTTAATTCAAAAGCCATGCAATAGACCTTCAATAACTCAAGAATCCATAACCATACATTTTATCAAACACTTGGCAGATGTATAGTGCTAGTTAAAAATTATGCAATTCAAGGGTGAAATCATGTGAGAAAACTTGAAATAAATCAATCCACCAACACTTGGTAACACCTTCAGGTAAGATACATTGAAACCCCTCATCAAATCTCATCATAGACCATAAATTCATAGCTCAAAACAAGCTTAAATAGTCAACATTTTATGAAACCCCAACATAGTTCATAGTCAAATTTATAATAAGAAATACCCAAAGATAAACCAACTTGAAAACATGTAATTTACATAAAAAGGAAGCTTGGGGATCATAGGTGAAAGGACCCAATGGTTGAAATCCACATACCTTAAACATGGGGATTTCCTTGATGAAGATTTGAATGAAAATTTGAAACTTGAATGAAATTCTTGATATCCGAAATGAGTTTGGGACACTTGATTTTGGATGAAATATTTGGCTAAGTGTTAGAGAGGATTTTGAGGAATGTCTTAAATGCTATGGAGTTCAAAAATGACTATGTATATGTGTTTTTATGCATAGAAAGGCTTAGGCCAAAGACCCCATGGCCTTGGACTGAAAAAAAAATTGGCAGTAAAATACAATGGTTCGCGTCGCGGAACCATCGCGCACCCTTACTATTTTGCGCAAACTTGAAAAAATCTAATTTTGCTATGGTTGCTCTAAAATCAGGATTATACCTATCTCCTGCTTAATTTTGCCCCCGATCAAGAATATGAAGTCAGATTCTCGATATCATATACAGATTTTGAGATATATGGAAATTACAATTATGGGCATTTCCAAGGCACATTTTCGAGCACTTTTTGGGGCGTTTCAATAGTAGTTGGGCTGCGGTATGATATTGGGTAGGTGACATCTATCTGGTTATCTTGCATCTTAGGCCTTAGCTTAGGTTATAGTAACGCTGCCATATGAGTTTCTTTACATAGAGAAAGAGGCCTTGTAAGGGGCGTATATGAGCTAGTGCTGCGATAGACATATGTGATGACTCAACTTGGGTATGTATGACTGTTTATAATTTATTTCTATAGAGAGATTTTGACCAGGAGACTGTGTACTTATTATATGCCATATTATAGCCTGATTCTGGTATAAATATGACTCTGCGGGGGTTGGTTATCCTAGATACTCATGATATGCAGTGATTGTCGATATTTTCTCTGGTCACTGGTGATTGGCGAGGTTATGATATACTTGGCCCTTGCTGGACACGATTCTATTGTAATTTGTATATATGCATATATATGTATATATGTATACACTCTGATGTACTGCTGATAGTTTTTGTATACTGGTTCTCTCTATCTGATTTGGGGTATCTGAGAGAGGTAGTAGTTACTATTGTATAGGTTGGATTGAGATTGTGGGATACCTAGGTTGAGAGATTGTCGCCATATGTTCACTCTCGGCACGATATGACTGTCACTTCCTACGTTCACCCCGGTCATGACATGACTTTGGAGTTACAAATGCGAATATACTAGTTGAGTGAGTGACTATTTGTCATCTTATCCTAGATGGTGCTTCCCGCTATCATTTGAGATCTAGTAGCCATGTCTATAGAGTTCGAGTCATGGATAATGCTCCCCATTGACTTCAGGACTTGATGACAACAATTATGATGCCTGGTGGCAGATGTAGACTCTGAGGATGGAGCACAAACAGAGATTTGGGGTCCCCCATCGATTACATTCTGAGTTTGAGACACTTTTGTTCGCTTAGAGAGGGATATGACACATTGATTATCTTGGGTCTGAGACCCAATTGATTATGGGTGATGGACCCCATTGATTGTATCTGGGTATGAGGCCCCATTATTGATATTCTGAATTGAGACAAACATGCGTATGCTAGGGGATTCTTTCTCCCACAGGGGATACATCCCACTATTACACATATATATTTGATCGGGTGCGACATGCTAGGACAAGGTTGAGGACTCAATTGACTTGTGATTGTTGGGGTGAGACCCCATAATCGATTACCCGTGGATCTACACACGTATTCATACCCGATTGTGCGTGGGTATACATTCTAGGCTTATGGGGGATCAAGAGGCTTTCAGGCTTAGAAATTAGAGCCTTGCACCAACATCCAATTGACGTATAATCGCGTGAAATTGTTAGTTGGGTTTTATTGTGATTCGATTGATTCGTATTGTGTATGATTGTACCCTCTAGGATTATAGGGGCCCAGTTGGCATACAGGTATAGATACTAAGGCCTTGCACCCGAGTGTACACCATGCCTCAGTTGGGGCAGTTGTGGTACGACCCTACATAGTTTTGATCAAATGATATTGATGTTCATTACTTGGCATGGTTCATCCCATGATTGCTCTTCATTTCATTTGGTTTATTTGTGGTTAAGGGTTTCTCAACATGCCTATGCCTTGATCTGGGTTTTATTTTGCATAAACTGCTTCATTTCTATATATTTGGGCTTCATTTATGTTCACTATTTCACTTGGTCGGTCAATGATGCGTACTGGGTGCCTTTTCTAGCACTCACCCCTACTTCTGCATCTTTCCATGATACATGTCTAGGTATGAGCCATGATAGATGAGTTGGGAAACTTTGGGAGCACTCAGGAGACTTTTGGTGAGCATCGATAGCTCTGGCTTCTTCATAGTCTCCTACCTATTGATGGTCGTATTTTGTATCTAGACATTGGACTTGTACAGTAGTGTTATGTATTTATAGTAGCACTTTTATTTTGTATATTATTATGGTTATTGGTATATGTATATGATTTTCCCTTGCATCTATTATAGCTCTGTACAGTTTACTTCCAGATTCTGGGTAGTTTTCGATTATGTATATTATCATATTGGTTATGGTTTGGACTAGAAAGCTAAGATAGGTACCCTGGGGGTTCGATAATTGGCTTGCTTATAGGAGGGATCTAGCAGGCACTATCATGAATGAGACTAGATCATGACAAGTTGATATCAGAGCTTAAGGTTCACTGGTGTCAGTTGTACAAAGCTACCGTCTAGTAAAGTCATGTGGATGGGTGCGGAGATGCTCGTGGCTTATCTCCAGGAGGTTACTGGGTGTAGGAACTTTCCTGTATTGTTGATTCTTGTTTGCGCCTTTTCAGTGCTTCTCCGATTTCTAAGAATTTTGCTCTGCTCATTCCTTCATGGATGCCGTGTAAAGGTCAGACTCTGGCCAGGGTAGTTTTGTGTCATCATTCCCTTATAGGGAGCAGCCCCAGAGCCCGTTGAGCAGGGGCAGGATACCCTCAAGTTTTGATAGTATGATAGTAAGCCTTCGAGATAGGCTTCGTGACCCTTTCTTGGTTAATGATAACTATGTAATGTGTTAAAAGAGATATTGTTGAGCTGGAACCCTGTGATACTTATATCTGTATGGTGGTTGTTGTTTTAATGTTACGTGGGCTGTGAGTGCCCTTGATTAAGACTATGCAGGCAGGAGAGGTTGTGCTCGGTTGTGCTAAGCATTGGTCGTCTTTGGATATCCGTATTCAATTATCCGCCTACTGGTTTGACCTGCTAGTTTCCTGATGTTGATGAGTATGTTATACCTGGTAAGATTTTGAGTAGTTGATGCATATATTATGATTATACCCTGTTGGTGGCTAAAAGTACGCAAAGACCTATGATGGGTACTTATGACTATTTTGTTGCTTGCCTACAGGAGTGGATGGTCTGATACTGGTGTATATAATATTCGTGAGGTCGGTTGTCACTTATTCCTTGGCTACACCTTATGCCTTTATGGAAATGACTTGCTGTAGTGATTTTGTTGATATACGGGTCTTCAAATTCCTAGGTGACTTGATTGTGAGATGTATGTTATGCCTGGGGACTTAGTTGGGCCATCTATTGTTATATTAGATATTGTTGCTTTATCAGTTGAGCTACCAGCCCTACCCTAGGGAGTTGTTATGATTGTTAGCTAGATGGGATAGTGCTGTCCGAATTTCTGTCTATACTTGTCAGTGGAAATATTGATTATTTTGCTGGATTTCCTGGCACCTGGGTTATAGTTATACAATGTTAGTTGCGTTGGTTAGTTTCTTATTTGCTTGAGTATGGTTTCCAAGCATATTTAATCCTAGGTCAGGTATTGAGATAATGGAAGGTCCCTTTTATTAGTGGGGGATTTAGTATGGTGACTCTTCAGGATTGTGATACGCGGGTGGAGCGATATTATCTGATGGTCATGGTTTTAATATTGCCCTAAGGGTGGATTGACTTGTTTCTATTATGTGGTTGCCAATATCGTACTCCAGGTAATTAGTTTGAGCCTACAGAGCTGAGCCCCTACAGTATAGACTTACGTAGGATGCCGTAGCTAGGGTTCGGGATATTCGAGATTGACAGAGGATACCTTAGAGTTGGCACCCAGGGTTATGCCGAACAAGGATGTCGCTTTGTACAGTTTGCGATTTGGGATAAAATGGTTCTGAAAGTGTCGCCCCTGAGAGAAGTCATAGGGGTTGGAAGGCAAGGTGAGTTTGGCCCTAATATACTAGCCCTATTGAGGTTCTGAAACGGGTTGGACCGGGTGCATCTGAGTTAGTCTTACCTTTAGCTTGTTCTGCTATACATCCTATTTTCTGTGTATCGATGGTGTGCCAGTATATTCTAAATTAGTTACATGTACTCCAGTATGATTTTGTTGAGTTAGATGATTGTCTGATATTGTTAAGGAAGGTTTTGGCGGAGGATATTAGAGGTTGTACCGGGATCTTTTTTGGCTATTGTGAGTGGTTAATTGTGTCCATCAGGCTAACTACTCTGCTGCGTTGCAAGGATTTGATGAGTTATAAGCACCGGTGGCTACTGTCACGTTTCTTGCAAAGAGTTGATTGTTAAACCCTACAGAATAGGGGTTGAATGGTAATAACTACTGCAGACCATGTTTGAGAAGTGAGATACAGATGTCTGGGTACAAAAGAAAGTACAAATAGCCTTTTGAGTGGGTGGCCATTTGGGTATTTGGTGCATTGGTGAGTGCTTGGTGGCAATGTCGAGTGGATTGGACAGCAAGGCAAGGGGGTTTTGGCCCTGTGTGTAAATATGAGTATCTTAGCCATAGTACGTTGTTTTTCGTTAGCTTGTCGGCCATTTGTGATTGATTGTGGGAAGGGAACTGAACTATTGTGGAATGAAGAACATATTTATGGCCGATATATTTATGGCGCAGACTAGAGCCTGCAGGTACGCCTGTATTCATACTTTTGCGAATGAAAGTCTTATTACTGGGGGATGTTGTAATGATCGTCTGGGTCATTTCTCTAATTCTGAGGCTACTTTGTTGATTTTGTTATGTGTCTAATGACCTCAGGCCATTGTTGATTTGTGGAGACTTTTGGGATGGGTATTAATTGGGTTATTTTGGGAGTTATGTGGACTTTGAGTTAACCAGAAAGTTATACCCGTAAAATGAATTTTCAGGTAATGTCCTAGTAAATGGTCTCAGAGTGGAATTATGATGATTCCATTAGCTCTGGAATGGTTGAATTAACCTGGGAGCATGTCCGGTGCAATTATACCATGGATTGAAATTTTGGTCACCAGAACCGGTTCGTGGTTGACTTAGTCAATGTCCTGGGGAAACATACCCTTGATGGAAGTTTTAATAGTGTAGTTAGCTCTGGAATGTCAAGTTTGGTCTGGGACGGCCCTTCGTTTGATACTAGGGATGTTCAGATTTTCGTCAAAAGTTGCATATAAAGAAGTGGGACCCTCATTGCATTGTACGAAGCTACATTGGAAATCCAAAAACACTGTTGGATCCAGAAAGTCAAAATCCATAGGGTTACTGATGTCGCGCAATTTACACCTCCTTTTTAGAGGATAAAGTGGTTGTCTTCAAGAAATAGAACCTAACAATTGTTAGGGTCATACCCACATGGAATACATAGACTCAAGAGAATTCGCTGATCGCAATTCGAATGGTTAACCAACTTACTTCCCCAAAGGAGGGTTTTTTGCAAAAATCAATGAAAGATTTATCTAAACTAACTATCACAAGGTAGAAGTCAATATGGAGAGAAACTAGGTATTGTGTTCACCATGATTCCCCAACTCAGTATCACCGGATGATAAAGATCAAACAAGAAAGAAAGGGAAAAGGGAACAAAAATAGAAGGATATGTGGATTAAATTCAAACTATTGAAATTATGGGCAACAAAGGACTAAAGCTCTCACCTCCCAATTGATTTCAACAGCTCAAATAAAACCCTAGAAGGAAAATTGAAGGAAACTAAGAACCACAAATAGGCAACCTTCAATTAACCAAGCAAACAAGTCAACTATCAATTCTAATAGTGGACCCTAATTACTCACTAACTACTCACTAAGAAGATACTACAATTTGAGAATTCTATATTCAACATAGTCTAAGTCTTCCAAATGATAAAATAAGGCTATTTATACTAAGTAAATCAAAGAAGATATTTTCTTTACAATTTTACACTTAATGAGTAAGGGCCTTGTTTGGTTGCCTTCTTTTCAAATCCTTGAATTCAAGTAGTAACCATTTGCACATATGACCTCTTTCCTTCCATATTCTCACCTTGATAGACCTTCCACACATTTTAAGCCTTTCTTTGGTGATCCTCAAGCTCCTCTAATGCTTCCTTGTTCATGAACACTGCTTGTAGGTCTTGGAGATCTTTTGCTTGACTCCTTGTGAATGGTCTTGAGGGGTACATGTCATTCATATTGGTGCCATCTCTACTTTGCATGTTATCATCCTCCCCTTCTTGAAAAGGATTCATCCTCGAATCCAAAGATTCACCTACAACACAAGGAGATAAATCAATAATATTGAATACATTATGAACATTATACTCACTTGACAAGTCAATCATGTAGGCATTATCATTGATTCTTTGAGTACTTTGAAATGTCCATCTCCTCTTGGGCTTAGCTTTTCTTTTCGAACATATGAAAATCTCTCTATACACACCCAATCATTTGGGTTGAAGAGCACTTCCTTTCTCCTCCAATTCTTTCGAATAGCCACTTTAGAATTATTCTTTTCAATGGCCTCTTTAATGTTGGTATGAATGCTCATCATCTCCCTTGCCCTTTGCTTGGCATTTAGGTTCAAAACAATATTACTTGATAATGGAGTCATGGTTAGTGGAAACAAAGGTTTTAAGCCATAACATGCCTCAAATGGTGACATTCCAATAGAGGAGTGGAAAGGCTGATTGTATGCAAATCCAATCAAGGGTAAATGGTCTTCCCAAGTAGTTGGGGTTCCTCCAATCATCCACCGAAGCACACTTCCAAGAGTCCTATTGACTACTTCAATTTGTCTATCCATTTGAGGGTGGCAAGAAGTAGAGAAGATAAGTATGGTACCAAGTGTACCCCATAGACTCTTCCAAAAGTGACTAAGAAATTTAGAATTCCTATCACTAACAATGGTTTGAGGGACTCCATGCAATTTAAGAGCATTGATGACAAATAAAGATGCTACATGGGATGCATCATCACATTTGTTGCATGGATTAAAATGAATCATGTTAGAAAATCTATCTACTACCACAAATATGCTATCATGTCCTCTTTTAGTAGGAAGGCCCAACACAAAATCCATAAAGATGTCCATCCATGGGCCACTAGGAATAGGGAGAGAGTTATACTTACCTTGGGGCATCATTTTAGAAGTCAAGGTAGTCACCAACATAAACCTTCTTGATAGGGAATTCGCTACCACATTTTCCTTGCCTTGCTTGTCATATTCCTGCAAAAGAGAAGAAATAATACTAGGCAAAGTGCTAGTATTTTGCTTAGCATGAAATAAAAGATGAGTATTGAGGCATGTGGAACTTCCACCATCCCCCTTTGCCTCCACCACTTTTATTTTCTCCCGAAGCTTCTTCATAGCCCAATAATCCTCACTCACTTGGTATGGAGTGAGAGGTGCAAGAACATACTTTCTACCTTCAATCACAAAAGTTTATTTATTAGATCTTCCTTGGTGCACAACATCCCTATCAAATTGCCATGGCCTTCCCAACAAAATATGACATGCCAACATGGGTACAACATCACAAGTCAATTCATCATTGTACTTACCACACTAAATCAAATGTTTGCTTGTTTGAGGACCCTCATTTCTCCACTCTCATTGAGCCATTGTAGCTTGTAAGGGTTGGGGTGCTTTGTTGTTGGAATTCCCATACGTTCCACCAAAGAACTACTCATCACGTTAGTGTAACTTCCACTATCAATGATTAAAAGAACACACTTTATCTTGAATTTTGCACCTAGCATGAAATAGATTCTCCCTTTAATCAAACTTTCCTTTGGCAAGGGCTCCCATAATTCTTCTCACAACACATGAAAGATTGGAATTTACCTTCAAGTCTTCATCATTATCAAGTAAAGATTTTCCTTTCCCCATGAAACAAGGAAAATTGACCCTCTCATCCAACCTTTCTTCTTCATTTTCCGAACCATCTACCTCACCTCTATCTCCCTCAATCTCATTTTTTTTCATCACCCTCTTCATCATCTTCGATCTTATACCCATCCCGAAGAGCAACAATCATCCTCCTATTAGGAAACTCACATCAACATGTCCCCTCCCTTGACATCTAAAGCATTGAATTGTAGAGGAATGAGGAAAGTTAGGTTTAGCTTATTTACCTCCTTGTGCTTCCTCAGTTGCCTTGAATTTGTGATCAAGCTTGACTTGAGTAGCTTGAAGACCACCCTTCAGTTGCTCCCTTGAAGGTGTTGTCTTCCAACCTTTGTCCCATGTTGAAGTTGAAGAACCTTTGGCCTTGTATAACTTTTCTTCTTTCAAATTGGCTTCTACCTTTGAGGCATCACGGAAAGCCGCTTCAAGAGTTTCATAATGCTTAAGCTTTAATGGTTTCAATATATCATACCTCAAGTTGGCCACAAATCAGATCACCATACATTGCACGTTCTCTTCCATTTTACACTTCATTCTCAAGTTCTCAAACTCATCATAATACTCTTCAACACTTTTGGTACCTTGCCTCAACATAAATACCTTCTTGAGTACCTCTTGGTAGTAGTTTGCAGTCAAGTATCTCAATCCATAAGTGCAATCAACTCTTGCCAAGTAGGTAACTCATAGATATGATGGCTCTCTCTTTCCCTCCACTTGGACTCCCACCAAGTGGATGCATACACTTGAAATTGTGTGAGAGCATACTTCGCCTTCAAAGTTTCCGAATATTATTTGTGAGAAAGATCCGCTCACTTTGAATTTTCCACTCCAAGAACACATCAGGGTCACTACTTTCTTTGAACCTTGGAAGTGTAACCTTGATAGTGTTCAAGCCCCTATCTTGATCATTCCTCTCCCCAAACCTATTTCCTCTATTTCCCATCCTATCTCCACTATATCTCATCCTATCTCCTTTATTCCCCATTCTATCTCCTCTATACCTATAATCTCGGCCTCCTATGCCATGATCCAACCCTAAGTCTCAAGGTCGGACTCCTTCCCTTTGTACTCCATAGGTATCCCCACCCCCATGCTCCCAAAACTCATCATTGTTGAGATCTCCATACATTTCATCATAGAGAGGATTTTGGTATTGGTAATCTTGGTAGGGAATTTGTGGTGCATTTGATGGAGGTGATGGGTGACATATATTAGAAGATGCATTTGATGCGTTTTGGAATGGAGTTTGGTAATGGACTTGGTTCACCATAAAAGGAAGATTCTTTTGTGGAGGGTGATAGGGTTGTGGGTTTAGGTGTGGTGTAGCTTGTCTTTGATGGTTTGGATTTTTGTTCATTTAGAAAGTGGGGTTTTGATATCTTTGGGTTTGGCTTTGTTGAGGAAAACATAGATTATGGGCTTGTCCCGAGGTAATGGTAGTGGATTGCATCGATGCCCTCCTCATCTCCTCATTTTAGAGGTTGAATTGCTTTTCCTTGACTCTCATTCTCTACCCATACCAACCTTTCCTCCATACCTCCCATCCTTCCATTCATTTCCGCTATTTGTTTGGAGATATAAGCAAAAGCTTACATGAAGTTTTCTGAACCTTCCCCAATTGGACTTGTATTAGACATGATACCTACAACACTGAACAAACAAGATTAGTAGCAAAAGCCTCACATCACTCGTATGCAACTTTCAATGCACCTTCTATAGCATCATCTCAAAATTGATAATGAACTAGCTCCGGTCAATCAATTCAAGTCAAGTCACCTATCCTTTGTGGTAGAGTGGATTCTTATGACTCGTGAAAGAAGGATGTCTCAAACAACACTTAGGAACATGAATAAAAGAAGACAAACTAAAAGAAAGAGGCAGAAGAAATATCGGACTCAAAAAAACTAAGTAACAAAAGTAGAAGAAAGTACTTGTTGTTACCTAATTTGAAGAATCAAAGATGTTAATTTAGAAACTAGTTAACAAGTCATTAAAGATGTTAATTAGTTGTTAAATAGTTGAGGAATGAAAGAAAAATGAGTGAAAAAGAAGAATTGATTTTGGACACTTAGAAATTTTGGAAGCCTTAAGGTGTTCATGACTTGAAAGAGGTTTGATTCGATGATTTGATGATTAAAACTAGTTAACAAGTAGTTAAAGATCTTAATTACTTGCTAAATAATTGTTAGAATCGAAGTACAAAATGTTTTTAAAAAAAATCACGTCGTTTGGACACTTAGAGAGACTTTTATGCCCAAAAAGCCTCCCATACATAGAAAAAATTTTAGGGTCTAAAACTCAGATTTTTGGTCTCTGAATTTGATCAACACGGGCCACATGGCACATCTGGAATGAGCCTCTGCATTGACTTATGCTAAGCCGCTGATGTGGCACTGAGTTGTGCCGATTTGATGCTGAATTGGAGATGAGTTGGCGCTGATGTGGAATATATATATATTTTAATATTTTTTATAATATTTTTTAAATTCTTTTTTTCTGATTTTTTTTTTCAAATTTCCACTAAGGGCCAACCAACACCTTGACCAACTTTGACTTGAAAAAAAATGGATCAAATGTACCTTTTGGTCTTCATTTTCTTCAAGAACACTTGAATATCTTCAAGAACACCAAGAAGACACACTAAATCCCAACACCATCAGATCAACTCAGAATTGGCTCAAAATATAGGATTAACTTCCCCTTGATGTATAGAACAAACTCCAATGATCATTAACCTTCAATTTCATCTCAATCAACAAAACCACTTTAAAAATTTGAAGAGTTGGAATGCTCGAAACCCTTCAATGGCAACTTCACTTCCACAACTCCAAATTGAATGAAATTTGAGATTTAGGCTCAGAAAGCACTAGTCAACAAGAATCTAGTGTCAAAAGCAACAAATTAAATGAAATTTTCTTTTGGGGTTTTTTTTGTATTTTTAAATTTTTGAGTGGATCAAAATTCCAATACCTAGATTCGTGAAAACAAATCTAAACCTAAGCTCTTGATACCAAATAATAAATATCAAATAGGAAAGAAAGGGAAAAGGGAACAAAGATAGAAGGATATGTGGATTAAATTCAAACTATTGAAATTATGGACAACAAGGGACTAAAACCCTCACTTCCCAATTGATTTCAACAACTCAAATAAAACCCTAGAAGGAAAATTAAAGGAAACTAAGAACCACAAATGGGAAACCTTCAATTAGAAGACCAAGCAAACAAGTCAAATATCAATTGTAAGAGTTCACCCTAATTACCCACTAATTACTCACTAAGAAGATACTACAATTTGAGAATTCAACATTCAACATAGTTATAGTCTTCCAAATGATAAAATAAGGCTATTTATACTAAGTAAATAAAAGAAGACATTTTCTTTACAATTTTACTCTTAATGAGTAAGGGCCTTGTTTGGTTGTCTTCTTTTCAAATTCTTGAATTCAAGTAGTAGCCATTTGCACATGACCTCTTTCCTTCCATCTTCTCACCTTGATAGACCTTCCACACATTTTAAGACTTTCTTTAGTGACCCTCAAGCTCCTCTAATGCTTCCTCGTTCATGAACATTGCTTGTAGGTATTGAAGATATATTGCTTGCCTCCTTGTGAATGGTCTTGAGGGGTACATGTCGCTCATGTTGGTGCCATCTCTACTTTGCATGTTATCATCGGATAACCAATTCTTGTCTAGTGTATAGCATGCAGGACAGTAAGTTATGTTCACCAAGCCCTTTGGTCAAAGGTGAGAAGCGAATTTTACTATGCGACTTGGCCCATCTCAATAGTGTGCATTACTAACCCTTACTTATTAGTCCCAGTACAACGTCCCCTTGACCCAGTTTGGTTGATTAGACGAGAACACATCAATCAAATCCTATTAATTAATCTCTTTTTCTATTCATTACTACCTTGTTCAAGTCAGTAACACTCGAGGGTTATAATGTTGTCCACTACTAGAAAACATGCAAAAATGAAGAGAGTTAATTAATACATGCATATACACCTTCCAAGAATCATGAATGATCCTATTTTACTTTGTTCTTCATAGTTCCCACAACCCTTGTTGTGGATTTAGCTACTCATACTTTTGTGTAGATGCAAGAATTATGGACTGAGAAAACATAATTGAACACTTACATAATATAAATAAGAATAAGCAAACCTCACTTCAATAAGAATCACAAGCTTAAAGATGAAATTCAAACATAAGTGCTCTCAAAGACTCTCCGATATGATCTTACAATTTTCTCTCTCTAATTATGAGCTCTCTGAGTACTAGGCGAATACTTATAAAAAATATATTTATAATAAGTAAAATACATAGCCTAAACAAAATAGGAGAACTGGTCGGTACACCATACGAAAGGAGCTTACGGGTCGTATTTCATTCAACAACCCATAATCGAGGTCTCGTACTCAGCTGTTGAAAATTTAGACTTCAACTCTATGACACCCCTCTATGACTCGTAAAGTGGTTTACGACCCATAAAGGGGGTTTCATCTGATGAAACTTCAGAAAGTCTGACTCTCAGATCCTCACGGAACGAACCATCTTCTATGACTGGTAAAACCATGTACGACTTGTCTGTATGTTCGTAGAATCAAGTTCAGGAAAAAAGCTCCTTGCTGGAATTGTTCACGAAACTACTTTACCACCAGTAAATGATCTACGGCCCATAAAGGGTCTCATCTGACAGCAAAAATCAGAAACTTCTGATTTTCCCCAAAATCAGGGCCAACCGGTAATCCTGCAAATATAAACACATAAAACCAACTAACATCGCATTAAAAACACACAAACTTTCAAGTTTTAAGCATCGAAATTGTGGTATTTTTGCAGCACATCCCTCAACTTAAAATTGTTACTTGTCCTCAAGTGACAGACTCAATCTATATAGATAATACAGTAATGCACAGACCTCAACCCAATGGCATATATCACATAAGTCTCAAACTCAGACACCCACATCAACTTTTCAAAATAGGATCAGATAGCTATTTAGCAAACCAATGTAAACTGGTGCAATGGGACGACACAACAGCACAGTATTATCAATAGTCCATAATCACCAAACAAGTCATGTGCTAACAATGCAATGCAAGTTCCCTCGCAGAAAGAAGTCCCACATCTGACACTCAATGATGTTTTCATGTTTAACCTTGGGACTATGCAAAGTCACTCAGTCTCACAAAAGATATTCATGCAAAATGCCTAATACTATAGGCGTGCCCCTATACTTATGATTAAGACCTTTAACTAACTAGACTAGGACATTTTAGGACTTTCTAGGCTTGTAATGTAGGCTCAGGGGGCTTTGGTATGATATAGTGGAAACATAATGACTAAAGGCCCTCCTTGACACTATATGTTTCTACATTTTTTCCCTGCCAACTCTGTTAATTTCACCTTGTCCTCTCTTTTCCCTATTTTCAAACTTTTTTGTGTGCTTTCTTTTCATTTTCCAGCTTTTTGCCTTGTTTTTACTCTTCATTTTACTTTTTAGCTCACAACTAAGGCATCACTTATTTTTTTTCTTGCACCTAGTACATGATTTTTCCTTTTTTTCCCTCTATCACCCCCAACTTAGGCTTTTGGCCTGTGTTGAGGTGCACAATATCCGTCCTCAGAACCAGGGGCCATTTTTGATAGCCATCCTCAACTTAGGTTTTTTTGCCTTAGTCAAGGTGCATAATGTTCAAGGAAGGACTGGCCAAAGTTAGGTTAATCAGGTGTTTTCAAAGAATAGGTACATGTTATGCTCAAACATTAGGAAAAGGGATATATCACAGCATTGGTTGGTCATTTTAGGCTAAGTGGACTATTAAGAACAATGGCCTAAGATCCTTTCCGAATCCAATTAATCTGTGCAAAGTAGATCGTGCACCTGTCGTGTGACCCGTTGGTCCTAAGCAATGTCTTGCGCGAAGCGACCCACTTAGAAAGAGCCCCCCTTTATGTTAGGGGAGCACTAAAATGCAGCTTCGATCGGATGCGGGTATCAAATCCCGCCGCTGAGATGTCCAGCGGATTCCTGGGCCTTGACGAATGGCCGGCCGATCTGACTTAGAGTAACAGGGCAAGTTGTAAATTAGCACAAAACATATGAATCTAGCAAATTGGGCTCACACTCACATTGCACTGCATATATTATCAACAAAAGACTCTTAGATCATGTTTTTTTTATCTCAAATAATCCTCACTTATCAGATCAAACATTGTCACACACCTTAACATACATGGTTGCTATCTAACTACTAATCAAAGTTTTTTGTGGATATCATTTTTCAAACAAAACACAAAAACATGCTATATGCCACAAGTATTGGTACTATATGCTACAAATACTGTCTAAACATCCTAAACATGTCAAGTAAGTATCCACGAGGAAAAAGAACTCAAGCAAGAAAACCCCAAGATCAAAAATTGGGGTAGTTATGGACCCAAGCTACTCAGACTTTATTGGCACCCATAACTACCCAAACCCTATTGAAAAAGATGTGCATTATCCCCAACGCACTAAGCCAAAGCAAAACAAAATATATAGGGGCCAAAAAACATACCTGGTCTCCTAAGTATCAGTGTGTGGCTGAGTGTTGCCCCTCCTCCTGTGGGGTAGTCTTCTCAGCAATAGTTCTCTATCTTGAAGGACCAACACCCCTCACCTGCTCTAACTCTTGAGCTCATTGTATCTTTGCCTCTCATTTAATATCCTCAAGACGAGCTCGAGTTCCTCCTTCTTAATCATCCTCTCCTAAAATTGTACAACATTGGGATCATCATCCCAGCAGGGTCTCATCCAGTAGGAAGACTTAATAGGCTCCTCGAGAGCAAAAAGATCAACTATCATCACATCGGGTGTAGTCTTTGGTAGTGCAATCAGTACTGCCAATGCTGCTATCAATTCGGGCTTGAGTCACTAGATCTCCTTCTGCAAGGCCATCAAGTCTGATGGCCAGGCGTGCGCAGGCTCTATTCTACCCTCTCCTCGAAGGCGTCAATGCAGGCATCTATGGTGGAAATATATTCTTGAATAGCAACAATCGCAAATGCCTGCATACAACCCTCTAAGTCTGAAATGGCTGCAGACCCATGGCCTAATCTGATGAGCAAGTTGACTCAGCTATGAGTCAGCGTGAGATTATCTCTATGCTAGGGTCTATATAGATGCGACGAACACATAAATCATGCCCGCTGGAGTATCTTGTGATGTCGTAGCCTGTGGTGCAGAAACAGTTGTAGTGGGCCCCAGGCGGTGGCGCTGGGCGAAAAATCTCAGGCATAGGTAGAGGTTATGCTCGCCGGAGTGCCACTGGGTTCTCTTCAACCTTGATCAAGATAGGATCCAATGTACATTGGGCCTAAATCAGCTGGTCCAGCTGGTGCAAAATCTCCACCCTTGACCCTAGACAAAGCCAGTATATCAAGCATGGGAATGGGATAGAGGTGGAACTCTTTAGTGCGACCATATGAATCTGCTTGGCAGTGAGGCGAGCCTAGTCAATATCATAGCCAGCTAAGATGCTGGCAACCAAAACCACATGCTCCAACATCAGTGTGTTATCAACAAGTATACGCTGGATGCATCAACGAACAACCACCTACCAAAACTTGGCAGGGAAATTGAGCGAAGCCTTGACAATAAGCTCCGAGTGAGTGGCGACTCATGCAGGTTTCGAACCCTGCTCAGCAATATACCCAGTCACCCATCTCATCAAAGTGGCTCATCACTCTGGATCTTTCATCACATGTGGGTCCCTCATGTGCCCCATCCTCAGTGGAACTCTACAGTGGATCCTGGGGGCAGGGAACTTTGGACCAAATAGCATCTGGTGGATGGTGGCATCCGATATATCCACTTGCCAACCTCTAAATCTCAGCTCGATCAATTTGGGCTGAGCGAGGGGCTTCTTCCCCTTCGGAAGAGTGCTTTGAGTAGTGGTCACATATGAGGCATTAAACTCCCAGAAGAGTATCGTCCAAGTGCATGTGTGAGCCACTGAAGCCCATACCGAGTCGTCGTGTCCTAGAGCTCGAGGGCACTGTCGAGTCTATCTGGTATAGTGGAATCCTATTAAATAAAGAGTATATTATTATTTTAGATTTAACTAATTTGATGAACTACTCAGAAAACTTGGGACTCCTCATAGATAGAGTGGGATGGCTTGCCCCGCTTTGTGGGCTGCACGCCCTCCACATATATCTCCCGCATACCCTATATGCACCACCGGCTAGTAAGGGCATCCAGTGTAGATGGTAATGATCAGGGTGCGATGGAGGACTCTGTCTTTGATTCATCCTCAGAGCTGGACTCTTCTCTAGATGGAGTCATATGTGGCAAACTGATCTTGTCGTTACTCCCTCCTTAGACTGGGGAGTGCGAACAACAAGAGCCTGAGTTTTCCTAGCTCTGGTAGTGGCTCTAGTCTGTGGTCAAGTCACATCTGGGTCTGGGCTGACATCCAGCACCTCTAGTAAGCCACTTAGTGTAGGTCGGCTCATCTTTGAGCCTCCTCTGTAGGGCCATGATCTTGTCGCTCTTGGCTTTTTGGGCCATAGTACCGAAACATGAACATATACGCACCATGGTTATCCCTACAAATCAAAAATAGGGATGCAAAATTTTATCTGAATTAAGTTGCTGA
Organism: Solanum clarkiae; assembly: GCA_011800125.2. NCBI lineage: Eukaryota > Viridiplantae > Streptophyta > Magnoliopsida > Solanales > Solanaceae > Solanum > Solanum clarkiae. The sequence goes on from JAABOM020000101.1 coordinate 5,688,173, forward strand.
AGGGTTCCTACGAAAGAACCTTTACGAGCCGTAGTGGATATTAAAAGCTGTAAAGAGCTTTCCTAAAGTAGTGGTTCAAACAAATGTTGTTACTACAAAAGTCTACAAGACCAGGTACAACTCGTAAAGTGGTTTATTAGTCATAGACTTCATCATAGATATTTTGAAACAACCCCAATAGTACCTGAAAATGTGCCTAGGAAGTGTTCGGAATCGTAATTTTCATATATCTCAAAATCCATTCATGATATCGATAATCCGGCTTCATATTATTGATCAGGGGTCAAATTGAGTGGGCAATAGGTCTAACGCTGATATTAGAGCAACTGTATCAAAATTTGATTTTCCAAAATGTCATTTTCCAAAGAGCTTTTCTCACCCCTAGCGTGATGCGCCAAGGGCGCGCCATAGTGTAAAAATGTTGCCAGTTTTTCTGTTTCATCCAAGTCTTTTTGGTCTTGGGCCTAAGTGTTCCAATGCGTGAAAATACCTATACTTAGCCATATTTTTTACCTTCATATCATGCAAGACATTCCCCAATACTCTTTCAAACACTTAGACAAATATTTCACCCTAAAACTGAAGTCCCAAAAGTCATTTGGATCTAAGGATTTTACTCAAGCTTCAAGTCTCCATTTTCAATCTTCTTCAAGGATTCTCCAAAGTCAAGATATGTGGGTTTTAACCATTGGGTCCTTTCACCCATGGTGCCTAAGATCCTGTTTCATCTATTTTACATGCTTTTAAGATGATTTTATATATGGGTCTATTACTATGAATTTGACTATGAACTATGTTGGGATTTTGTAAAAGTGTGACTGTTTTAGCATGTTTGGAGCTTTGAATCTTGGATCTAACTTGAGATTTGATGAAGGATTTTGATGTATATTGTATGATGGTGTTACCAAGTGTTAGTGGGATGATTTACTTCAAGATTTCTTGCATGATTTGACTCTTTAATTGCATAGTTTTACACTAGCATTGCACACCCACCAAGTATTTGATAAAATATCCCGTTATGATTTCTTAAGGAATTGAAGATCCAATACATGTCTTATGAGTTTAATAACTTTATGATGATGAAAGTATATTTTATATATGTTAATTTCATGATGAACTTCGATAGTGTTGTGAGTTGACCAAGCCTACTCGGGAGGTTGTAGGCTCGGGTAACCATATTGAGGGGTCAGTACCTTGGTTGCCTATTACAAGGGGTAGTAGGCTCGTATAACCATATTGAGGCATTGGTAGCTCATTAACTACATCGAGGGGTTTGTACCTTGGTTGCCTAGTACAGGGGTAGTAGGCCTGTTATATTGAGGGGTTGGTACCTCATTAACCATATTAAGGGGTTTGTACCTTTATTTCCTATATTGATGGTCACTTGCTACACATGTGTTATATTCTACATAAGATTGTTTTTCTTCAAGCATCATTCATTCATGTCATATTGTTATTATGTTATCTATTGGATATTATTGTGAATTTTGCGTATGTTGACCTCCTATTGTTGCATTGCATCCTACAAGATGTTACTATGTATGAGCCGGAGCCCAACTTGATCACCCTCCTCCTCCACGTGGCTAGTACGATTGTCTCTCAAGTTTGTTGGTGAGTCCTCCATTTGGGGGACGATGTATATGATATCATTCTATGTTCTAAGACTTTCTTTTATATATATATTGACTTGGAGGGGTGAGCTCGTTTGCTTGTCTTGGCCTTCGCTCTTATCTATGTAGTAAAGGTATTGTTGGACATGTTATGTATTGAGCCTTTGACTCTCTTGTTCTGGTGCTTACATTATGATAGTATTCCTTTAGCCCTTTTTTTTATTTCTACACTCATAATGCTGTTTAATTGATTCTGCAACGAATGATGTGTAATAATATTTTAAGAGGCTCGCTTGGGGTCCTTTCGGGTTCTCCATGTGTCGTGTCACGTCTAGGCCCTAGGCTTGGGTCATGACAAACTTGGTATCAGAGAACTAGGTTATTAATGGTCCTCGGCATCCAACACACTACGTCGATTAAAGTCTTGTTCATGGTTTTGTTGTGCACAACTATGAGCAAGAGGCTATGAGGCGTTTGGGAAATGTTTCCTTTCTTCATTTTCTTAGTCATTCTATAGAGTTAAAGTAAGGTTTTTTCCCCTGATGATTGTTCTTTTCTATGCTAGATCATGCCTAACACAAGAGGAAGTAGAGCCCGTACTCCTATAGGAGGTTTGCCAATGACATCCCAAGGGTCCAAGATGATGGTGGTGTATGTCCTATTGATGTGTGTCCGAAGTATGGTAAGGGTCATAATGGCCCATGCTTGAAGAATATCGGTGCTTGTTATGGCTGTGGGAAAATTGGGCATAAGGTAATAGATTGGCCTTGAAATCACAATAAGGGTAAAGATGTTCTTCCTCAAGGCCGGGGTGCCAATGCGGTTCCTTTGGGGAGAGGTGGTCAACAAGGTGGTGCCCCAAGGCATAATCGATCTTATGCTTTGCAGGCAAGGGGTTGATGAGGTGCCTGACTTTGTTACCAGTATTTTAACAGTCTTTGATTTTGATGTGTATGCATTGATTGATCCGGGTGCCACTCTTCCTTTTGTTACCCCTTTTGTTGCTAAAAAGTTTCATGATGAGCCTGAATTATTGTGTGAGTCATACGAGGTGTCTACTCCTATTGGTACATCTATTGTCTAGAAAGGTCTATGGAAATTTTCCCATTTGCATCTTGCATAAAATATTGCCTTGTGATATTATTGAGTTGGATATGGTTGATTTTGATGTCATTCTTGGGATGGATTGGTCGCATGTATACTATGCCTCTATTGATTGTAGAACCAATAGGGTCAAGTTTCAATTCTCAAATGAACCCATCCTTGAATGGAAGAGTTATAATGTGGTGGTCAAGGGTAGGTTTATCTCTTGCATTAAATCCTGTAAGTTGATCTCTGAGGGGTGTCTTTATCATCTAGTGAGGATTAGGGATATGGAGTCCAAAGTCCTTCCCATGGAGTTGGTTTCGGTTGTAAATGAGTTTCTTGATGTCTTTCCAGATGAACTTCTTGATGTTCCTCCCGAAAGGAAAATAGACTTTGACATAGACCTCCTCCCCAATACTCAACCTATTTCTATTCCCCCTTACCATATGTCCCTGACAGAGTTAAAGGAGTTGAAGGAGCCATTAAGGGACTTGTTGGAGAAGGGATTTATTAGGCCTAGCGAATCACCTTGGGGTGCACCGGTGTTTTTGTGAAAAAGAAGGATGGGTTTCTTAGAATGTGCATTGACTACTGACAACTTAATAGAGTCACCATAAAGAATAAGTACCCCCTTACAAGAATTGATGTTTTGTTTGACCAATTGTAAAGGGGTATCCACTTCTAGGATTGATCTTTGGTTTGGGTATCATCAAGTGAAGGTGAGGTAGTGCGATATTCCTAAGACGGCCTTCCGGACTAGGTTTGGGCATTATGAGTTTGTTGTGACGTCCTTTGGGTTGACCAATGCATCGGCTATCTTCATGGTTCTTATGAATAGGGTCTTCAAACCCTACCTTGATTTGTTTGTTGTGGACCTCATTCATGATATTTTGATCTATATTCGTTATTGGGGGAAAAATTGAGTGGGGGATGGGTCTAACCCTTATTTTAGAGCAACTGTATCAAAATTTCATTTTCCAAAATTTTTGAAAAACAGAATCTATTTACACCCCTAGTGCGACGCTGCCAAGGCGTGGACCAGTGTAAAGTTACCCTCCGCATTGGGTCCGCATCGCAGACCAGATGCGGACCGGTAAATTTTGTTGCCAGTTTTTTTTAGTTCGTCCTAAGGCTTTGAGGCCTTGGGCCTAAGCCTTCCTATGCGTAAAAATACCTATACTTAGTCATTTTTCAACCCCATATCATTCAAGAATTTATTTATGAAGTATAGAAAGTGTTGTCTATCATGGATGTTAGATTAGATGAGGAAGCGGAGTTGGTGGCTTACTAACTCCAAGGGGTGGCCCAGTATGGTTTGCTCAATGGAAGGAGGAGAAAGGGAAAAACAATGTGATCCTTTGGGAACCCCGAAGGAACCCCAAACAAGCCTTATAGCATATCATTACACATCCTTGGAGGAAGCAATTAAAATGACAATAAGAGATACACATAAACAAAGGGAATTGGGACTAAGGGTAAACTTCCATATCCTAAACATCAAGACACAAGAGAGATTAGGCTCATAGCATAGATACATAATATCTCCAACAACACCTCTACTACATATATAAGAGCGGGGGCCAAGACCAGCAACCAGGCTCACCTTTGTAGTCAACATTTACATGAAAGAAAAGTAATCTTATACATAACATGAGAGAATAAGCAACATCCCTAGAATGGATGACTCACTAACAAGCTTGAGTGGCATCGTACTAGCCACGTAGATGGGGATGCTCGAGTGGGGCTCCAATTCTTACATTGTGACACCATGTATGCATAAAGTATGTGTTAGTACATTTGAATATACTAAGTATGTAGAATGCAATGCAACAAGAGATATGTAATATAATCGAAATGCATAAGCATAGTTAATGAGTAGCATATAATAATATGGCATGCATGTGAGATGCTATGTAGTAATCATACTTATATAGAACATAATACATATGTAAGAAGAGATCACTGTCATATCGGTGTATCGTCACAGCCTACCATCCTTGGTGATTAAGGTACCAACCCTATCAATTGGTTGGTAGATTTTCGCACCCTACCACCCTTAGTGACCGAGGTATAAACCCCCCGACATGGTTGCCAAGGTACAAACCTCCTGACATGATTGGTGGATCATCACACCCTACCACCCGTGGTGATCGAGGTATAAAACCTCCGATATGGTTATCAAGGTACAAACCCCTTGACATGGTTATCTGACGCGCAACCCCGAGTATGGCATGGTCACATTCCAACACTATATGGAGAATACCATACATATACATTTATTTCATCATAATTTCATCATCATATAGTCATTCAACTCATAATACGTGCATTGGATCTTCAATTCCTCAAGAAACCATAACAAAACATTTTATCAAATACTTAAAGGATGTGTAATGCTAGTGTAAAATCATGAAATTCAAGACTGAAATCATCCTAGAAAAATCAGTGTAAAACCATAAATAGTATTTGGTAACACCATCAAACAATATACATCAAAATTCTTCATCAAATCTCACATTAGATCTTACATTCATAGCTCAAAATATGCTAAAACATTCATAATTTCATAAACCCCAACATATTGTGCAGTAAAATTCATAATAAGTAAGACCCATGAGTAAATCATCTTTAAATCATGAAATTCTGAGTAAAAGGAAACTTGGGCATCATGGGAGAAAGGAACCCATGAAAGAAGCCCACATACCTTAGCTTTGGAGAATGGCTTGATGAAGATTGGAGATGAAGACTTGAAGCTTGGTTGAATTTCTTAAAAATCGGATAGGGTTTTGGCACTTGAATTTTGAGAGAAGTGTTTGAGTGAGTATTGAAGAATGTCTTGTATGATATGAAGGCAAAATATTGCTAAGTATAGGTATTGTCTCGCGTGGGAGGGCTTAGTCCCAAGACCCAAAAGTCTTGGACCGAAGTCAAAACTAGACAAAGAAATACACAGAGTCGTGCCCTTGGCACAAGGCGCTAGGGGCGCACAAACCTCACCGGAATTTGCATTTTTGGAAAATCAAAATTGCTAATCATTTGCTCTTAAATCAGGGTTAGACACATCTTCCACTCAATTTGACCCCCTGATCAAAATATGAAGTCAAATTTTCGATATCGCGCATGGATTTTGAGATATATGTAAATTACAATTTCGAGAACGTCCGAGGCACATTTTCGAGCACTTTTTAGGGTCGTTAGAAATGCACATTCATACTATAATCTTTAAGGAGATCTAACTACCTTCTTTGTCTCAAGTTATGATCTTTTTGGGTGAACACATATTAGAGACTCTTGTGGTCGCTAGACACATCAACATGAACCACATACAAGTAGTAACGCCAAATTTTCAAATTAAATGCCACGGCCGCCAATTCAAGATCATAGGTGGGATATTTCTTCTCATGCACCTTAAGTTATCTAGAGGCATATGCTATCACCTTACCACTTTGCATCAAAACACTCCTCAAACAAATACTTGAGGCATCACAATATACAACAAACACTTCCAATGCTTTCGGTAGAGCCAAGATAGGAGCGGAGATAAGCTTATCCTTCAAAGTTTGGAAACTCTTCTCACATTCATCTGTCCACACATATTTTGCCTTCTTTTGTGTCAACTTAGTCATAGCAGAAGCAATAAAGAGAAACCATTCACAAACCACCGGTAATAACCCGCCAAACCCAAGAAAATTCTAATGTCTGATGGAGTTAAAGGTTTAGGCCAATTTCTAATAACCTCTATCTTCTTAGGATCCAACTTAATGCCATCACCCGACACCACATGCCCTAGAAAAGCAACCTCTTTCAACCAACACCCACATTTTTCATATTTAGCATGCAACCTCTCCTCCCTCAAGATTTGTAACAAATCCCTCAAGTGATTCATATGCTCCTCCTCACTATGGGAATAAATCAAGATATCATCAATAAAAACTACCACAAACAAGTCAAGTTAGGTCTGAAAGACCCTATTCATGAGATCCATAAATATAGTTGGTGCATTAGTCAACCCAAGGACATAACCACAAACTCAAAGTACCCATACCTAGTCTAGTAAGCATCTTGGGAATATCACACTCCCTCACTTTCACTTGGTGATACCCGGACTGAAGATCAACCCTAGAGAAGTGACTAGCCCCTTGACGTTGGCCGGGAGGGTCATCAATCCTTGGTAGAGGGTACTTGTTCTTTATGGTGACTCTATTAAGTTGTTGGTAATCAATGCAGATTCTAAGAGAGCCATCTTTTTTCTTCACAAATAACACCGGTATACTCCAAGGTGACTTACTAGGCCTTATGAGACCCTTTTCCAACAAATCCCTCAATTGATCCTTCAACTCTTTCAACTCTGCCAGGGCCATACGATAAGGTGTAATAGAAATGGGTTGAGTATCGGGAACGAGGTCTAGACCAAAGACTATTTCCCTTTCGAGAAGAACACCAGGAAGGTCATCGAGAAAGACGTTAAGAAACTCATTAACCACTGGAACCTTCTCAATAGGAAGAACTTTGGACTCAACATCCCTAATCCTCACAAGATGATAGAGACAACCTTTAGAAATCAACTTTTGGGCTTTAAGGCAAGAATGGAATCTTCCCTTGACCACCACATCACAACTTTCCCACTTAAGGACGGGCTCATTAAGGAATTGAAATTTAACCCTACGGATTCTACAATCAATAGAAGCATAATATGCATGCAACCAATCCATCCCAACAATGACAACAAAATCCACCATATCTAATTCAACAAAATCACGAGGCAAGATTTTATGTAAGGTGAACACAGGACAATTTCTCTAGACTCTATTAGCAACAATGGACTCACCAATGGGGGTAGACACTTCATAAGGTTCACACAACAATTCGGGACTAACATGAAGCTTTTTGGCAACAAAA
>JAABOM020000101.1:5695867-5711889 GCA_011800125.2 Solanum clarkiae
TTTTTCTTTTATTTATTCTTTTTTTAATTTAAATATATATTAAAAGTATAAATCCTATTAACCTATTTTTCATAAATATGGGACAAAATGATATAGAGTATCAATTAAATTATTACTTTACTTCACCAACTAAATTAATTATCTAAAATTAATTCTTAATTAAACAAGGAAAGTTATTGAATAGTCCAAAATATCCTTTAAAAAAATTTATTAGATAAATCTTGTATAACATACAAAACTCTATATCTCAAAATAACTTAATGTGTCGTTACAATCTAGTGGCATAAATAAACATAACATTGTATATAATATTTCAGAGTGCAATGTACAAAAAAAAAATTCAATTGTGTTAGTTTAATTTTTCATTCCTTTCATGGTATCAGAGCAGTTCTAAATATAGATTTGTTTCTTCATTTTTTCCTCATTTTTTTAAAGTTTAAGATGATAGAAAACACTTTAACAATTTTGATCTCGAGTGGATCTGCTAAGGAAATATCATCTGATATTGTTCCTCCTAATCATACTTTTTATTTGAATCCCTCAGATTCGCTTGGATGAACTTCTTGAATGTGAGTTTTGACGGATCAAGTTATGATAAAGGGAAAAGGAGAATATTGATTTCACTTTCAACAAAAAAATAATTATGCTTCATGAATAAGTAATCAGTAATTTTGAATAAAAGCTCACCCCTCTTTAATTAGAGGAGAAGATGCAATGACATGACCATTTGTAATGACCTCGAAGGTTATTTCTGAACAGGTGGGCAGGGGTCGAGGTCAATGCCGGCTATATTCACAGGTACATGGTCCATGTGTGGCCCCCATGGATTCCACTGAAACAGTTATTTGATCAGTGGATGTATATTCTAGGACAAACATGCATCATGATTATTTGACATTGCATCATATTATGTACATATCATGGCATCTACTCCATCTCATATCATATCTTGTTGATAATGTTATATATTATTTACGCGATTATGTACTTATCATATTCCTAATTCTTGAGTAAGAATTAGATCTACTATATACTTGTGTATTGTGGTAGTATGCTGGATGGTGAGTATATTTTTATTACTGTGATTTATACATTATATTATGCTGACACTTTTTTGAGTTCAGGATTGTAGTTCGATGGATTGTGGTTAGGATTTGTAACACCTGGCAAAATTACTAAAATACTCCTAGAGGAGAGATATGAGCGTAACACGTTTTCCCACACTCAGATGACAAATTCAAGATTGGATATCTATCAGCATGAAAAATTGAGTGGGAAAATGATCTCTGTTGATTTTTAGAGCAACCGGATCAAAAGATAATTCGATCCGAAAATCAAAAATGGTCTTGATGCGTGACAGAGGCATGTTGCGGACCCAGACTTATTCTTTTTTTTTTTCAAACTGAAAAATTTTCTTAATTTTATGAGGGGCATTCTAGAAACTTTCCAACGCCTTCTAAACTCAAAACACAATCAAAATAGGCCGTTTTGAACATTAAAAAAGGTTTTAAACCCATTCCTAAGCCCTTCTAAGATATTAAAAAAGACTAGGACTTAGAAAAGAGAAGAAGAGCATAAGATTGAAGGATTCACGGAGAATTCTTAAAAATTGATTATAAAAGCTTTACACCAGGTATATAAGACTAAACGGAAACATGGGATTGTTCTCCCATGTGCCTCATATATGGTCTTAGAGGAATTGAGAGTTCATGAGACCTTATACATGTTTCTTGAAGTTTTTTTTTTTTTTGAAAATTATGCTAATACATGTTTTCATATGTTGATGATCATCATAAACTTGTTTTCTTGATTCAAATACTTTTCATGAGAATTTATATAACCGTACATGTTAACTTTCGAAAGTATGCATGAATGAACCTAGGGATTGAGTCTAGAACCTTAATTTGAGAATGTCGATTGTGATTATGAAGAATGATGATAAGTTGATAGAACTTGATAGTCCTGTGAGTTCCATAAATGAACTCTAATGATTGTCTATTCGATTGTTCCCTAATGATTGATCTAAGCATTGACCTATTGATTGAGATATTGATTGATGAGATGATGAAAGTCTTTATGAGACTAATTGAATGATGAGTGCCTTCACGAGGCTGATCGATATGGATTATCTTATGAGTATTGAGTCTTGGGAGGAGTATCGAGTACTAAAGTGGGTAAGAATAATACCAACTTGGACTCACTAATTACGTTGCCAAGTGTAGGTGAGGATTAAAACCATTACATTACATTGAAGTTCCCTCTGGATAGAAGTCCCTGAAACAATAGAAGACTTATTGATAGCTGACTCAATTATAGATTATCCATTATGGTTTTGATTCATTCTCTACCTGGAAAGTACAGAACAATCGTGGCAATACCAGTAGGATGTTGTACAATCACTGACTCATAAGTGATTGTTGTCGGATAAGAGAAACTCCTAGAAAGTTCCCACATTGAGTACTCTAGGCGAGATGAGATGAGATGAGTTGAGTTGAGTTCCATTGAGTTGAGTCAGATCTGATTGATAAGGTTTGATAGGTTGATGTGTCACTTGTCTATTCTTTATTTTTGCTTTAGATATACATTTGACATTCTGATTTGGTTATTATTCTAACTTGATGTTGTTCCCAATAGTTCTTCCCCTTTACCAGTAACTAGTCCTCTACCTACAGCTTCCTCTCAGTCCATTCTCTATCAATCGTCACCCCAAATTCCTGATACTTCTACCTCCAACTCACCATGTACACCTACTTCTATAATAGATGTGTCATCTTCCAGTACGAGGCCTGTGCAAAATAACCAGAAGATTTATTTTTCCCTTATATGTATAATTTGGTATGTGATAATTCTTTTTCAGTTATTTCCTTTACCATATCTATTTTACCCTTGTATTCTTTTTCTTTTGCTTCTCTAAGAACAAAAAGCCAACAAACTTTACATTCCATTAAAAAGATCATAGTACTTATAGTTAAACATCTTTAACACAGTATGTGCTTCCCAATACCTTAGGCTCCACCAGAAAAAGTGACTTGTTTGGGTTCTTTTCTAAAGTATATTACCAACAATCACAGTAGATGGCATGTGATTAATCAAACATGTTGTGAAAATTGCATCCGCCTAAAACAGTTCAAAAACCTTCATTTTGGAACAAAAGTGTTTGAATTATCACAAATATATGCCTATTCTTCCTCTTAACAACTCCATTTTGAGGAGGTGTATCAATACATGAAGACTAGTGGAGAATATAATGTTGTCTCATGTATGTCTGCAGCAATCTAACTCATATTCTTTAGCATTGTCACTCCTTAGAATATGTATCAAAGCATTGAACTGAGTCTTAACTTCAAAATTGAAGGTACAACAGTAAGTGAACACTTCAGAATGTCTCTTCATAAAATAAATCCAAGTCATTCGTGAGAAATCATTCACAAAAGTGACAAAATATTTATGCCCAATTTTGAAAATGATAGGATGTAATAACCCGTTACGTCATTTTGATAATTAGTCCTCTTGTTTTCATAAAATATCCCCTCGATAATTTTAAATGGGTACTTTGAATTATTTAATAACAATAATTAATCAAGTTAGGAATAAATTTAGATAACTAGCCTAATTTAAAGGGTTAAATTGTATTTATTAATACCTTGGTCCAGATATACATGTATGTTAAAATAAAATTAGTGGAATTAATCATTTTTAATACCCTAATTACTTTTTAAGAAAGAAGAAAGAGTGGAGAAAAGGAGAAAAACTAACCCATCGCCGCACCTTCGTAGCTTCAACCTTCAGGTGAACAAATTAGTGTTAACCTTAAAATTGTTATAGCTAATTATTGCGTTCCTTATCCCTTCATATATGTATGTAATTTGCTGGAGAATGAATTGAAAATTTAAGGTGATCTATGTTGATTTTGGAGGTTAGTGGGGGGACAACAATAAACAGTAATCATTAACTATTGATGTCAAGATTAAAATATTGAGAATATAATATAATATATCATATCGAATGGGTACGGTGGGCAGAAACTTAAATTGCTAGGCTTCTTTTGTATAGTGTATTTAACCTAATATTATTTTGTTACTTGGTGCAGTTAGCAATAACGGGGTTTAATTTGGAAAAAAAATGAGATAGTAATTAAACAGTATGTGCATTATATTATATAAATACCATTTAATTTATAGTATTTTGGAGAAATTAAGACTTAGTCCTAGGCTTGAAATTTTGGGAATTAACTATGGAATTGGTTAGGCTAGACGTATATTAATATGGGTATTATTAGTTTGAATCTTATTGTGATTATTATTTGACTAGATTGTGGTGCTACGGATTCCATTCGGAAGAGGAAGGCTCACGTGCTTGATTGATTGTCTTTGGCTAAGGCAAGTGAATTTTTTAACCTTTGTTAAGTATATAGAATCTTGTGCTTCTTGTGTGTGAGGTATTAAGTTAGTGTTGATGTTATACCAAACTATGTTATTGTGAATCGTGCATTGTATTAAAATAAGTTATTTTCTTACTATTGTGTAAACATGTCTATTTGCATTAACTTTTGTGACAAGTATTATGTGGACTGAAAAAGAATGAGAATTAAAGAGGATGTACTATATTCGAGGGACACGTCGCATGCCACGATGGATACTATGATTCAAGGGACTTGTCGTACGCTGCGACGGATACTATGATTCGAGGATCGTATCGTACACCGCGACAAATTCATGGACTAGAAGTCCCCCATGGTTCCCGGACTGTGAGACAGCGGGTGTGAATTATTAGGTCAGACATGTATCATTATACTTGACATCGTACTGCACTGCATTACACTTCACTATCATATATAGACTTGTGAGTGTTTTTGTTCAAACTTGTGGTAGATGCACTTGATCCCTTGTATTGTTGACATATAATAATTGGTGTGGTTATTGAGTTATATGCCATGAACATTGTGAACTGATAGACTGGATTAAATTCATGCAAGCTGTAGTTGTGAGGGTTTGCTTGAAGTGTTAGGGCTTCCTGTATTCTATATTACTTAATTTTGTGTTTAGTAGTTCACTTGGTGAGAACCGTTTGTTTGGTACTCACCTCTTTCTACAACAATTTTGTAGGTTGCAAGCCCGGATTGTCACGATACTCTCAACTTTTCCTTGTCTGAGGCTTCCTATGGAGATTGTGAGAGGTAGCTGTTTGCCATCCCAGCTGACTTCTTACTCATATTTACGATTTTGTTCTATTCTAGAGACAATATCATTTGATACTTCTGTTTCCTTTCGAATCTATTGTAATACATTAGAAGCTTGTGCACGTGACAACCAGGTTTTTGGGGATTTTCATTAGGTTGACTTATCATCCACAATTGAACTTTCATGTTTTTATTATAATTCCGCATTTTAACATTATAGTTGGGTTGTAGGCTGGCTTGTCTTAGTGAGAGAAGACAAATGCTATCACGCCTATTTTTGGGTCATGAAAATTGGTATCAGTGCCAGGTTCATAGGTCTCACGTGCATATAAGCTGAGTCTAAGTAGAGTCTCAAAGATCAGTATGGAGACGTCTGTATTTATCTTTGAGAGGCTATGGAGACTGTTAGAAAACCGTCCTTTATTTATTCTCTCTTATCGTGCATGGTTATGTTTGTCAATACTGAGTTATGCCCGTGTTTTTTTTGATAGATGGCAAGGACTAGAGCTACTATTTTCGGTGGTAGAGGTGAGGCAGCTCCTGAGACAATTGTCGAGGCCCCATTTAGTGGTAGGGGTAGATCTGGAGCCAGAGGTCGTGCTCGTGGAGCAACACCAGTAAGAGGTCATGCTAGGGAGGTCTCTTCAGAGCCTACAGCTGACCTTAGAGGGAACCAGGTTCCTTCAGAGCACATAGCCTCCCCTCTGTTGCAGGATACCTTATTGAGGGTGCTGAATGTACTTGAGAGTTTTGCCTCGAGTTACTACGATAGGCATGCCAGGCAGTTCTTAGATTGGAGGAGGAGCTTAGACTCCACATCAGCATATGCTCCCCTAGTTCACAATCTGGTGGAGCAGCCACCAGTGGGTATTAGAGTTGAGATTGATCCTGCACCAGCTATTGAGGTTCGAGGTGCACCTTTGGTTACATTGACTGAGAGTGAGCAGTGCTACTATGAGATGTTTAGGAAGATGAACCCACCTTAATTTCAGGGTGGAAGGACATAGTATGCTCATGAGTTTCTGACTACTTGTAGGGAGCTGTTGGATACTGTTGGCTTAGCTGAGTCACACGTAGTTTGATATGTTACTCTTCAGCTTCGTGGCCAGCTAGAGAATGGTGGAGGACATATTTAAGATTTTTGCCTGTGGGATCTCCGACAGTGTCTTGGGAGATGTTCTCTGGTGCTTTTTATGATAGATATGTCCCTTGGAGTGTGAGGGAGGAGAGTCGGTTGAAATTTAAGAGTCTGAGGCAGGATGGCTTGTCAGTCACCGAGTACGAGACCCGTTTCTGTCAGTTATCTAGACATGCTAAAACTATTATTCTAAACGAGACAGAGAAAATTCATAGGTTTCTGAGAGGATTGAACTATTCTATTTGACAGGCAGTGTTTAGAGTATCTAGAGATGGGGCCTCTTTCCAGTCTGTTGTGCGTGCTGCTAAGGAGGCATAACTAATGGAGAGAGAAGAGTTTGGAGACCCTAAGAGGGCCTGTGCATCTGGTCAGTTTTCTGGTACCTTATCTGGATATAGAGGGTTCTATAGAGTGGGTGGCTTATCCCAGCATCGAGGACCAGTTCATGCATCATTACCTGCTTCTAAGGGTGGTCAGACACATCGTGGGTCAACAAGGAGAGACAGCTGTGGTAGTTCGTCAGGATCCGCATGTCAGTCCCAGAGTCAGAGGTTTTGTTATGGTTGTGTAGCTCCTGATTACTTGATACGATAGTGTCCCTTATCTGTTGGGCCCCATCCCAAATCTTCAGTTCAGGCTAGACCACCGGCACCACCACCATACAGAGGCGAGGCAGAGCTCAGACAGATAGAGATGGCCGCATTCCAGGTAGAGGAGCGAGTGGTTACATAGTCCCACAGAGTGGGGGTAGAGGCATTGCTTAGACAGGCGGTGGCAGGGGACCACATTGCTATGCATTTCCAGGGAGGCCCGAGGCAGAGGCTTCTGATGCAGTAATCACAGGTATTATCTCGGTTTGTCATCGATCTGCATTTGTATTGTTTGATCCTGGATCTACCTACTCCTATGTGTCACCCTACTTTTCACTTGGATTCGACTTGCTATGTGATTGTATGCCTGTACCCATTCGTGTTTTTATACTAGTAGGTGAGCCTTTAGTGGTAGATCAAGTGTATCAATCCTATCTTGTTTCTTTGTCTGGGTATGATACTTGGGTAGATATGATTAAATATGAGATGGTAGATTTTGATGTTATCTTAGGGATGGATTGACTTTCCCCATATCATGCTATTCTTGATTGCTATGCAAAAATTGTGACCTTAGCTATGCCCGGGGTACCAAAAATTGAGTGGAAGGGTGATAATGGTTCTTATCCAAGCAAAGTCATCTCTTATGTCCATGCTCAGAAATTGATTGATAGGGCATGCATGTCTTACTTGGCTTTCATTCGGGATACTAATGTTGATCCACCTTCTATGGAGTCTATTCCAATCGTTCAAGAGTATGTCGACGTGTTTCCTACTGACCTTCTAGGTGTTCCCCCAATAGGGATATTGACTTTCCTATTGATCTAGAGTCAGGCACAAAGCCCGTGTCCATCCCTCCATATTGAATGGCTCCTAGCTGAGTTGAAGGAATTAAAGGAACAACTTCAAGATTTGCTGAGCAAAGGGTTTATTCATCCTAGTGTGTCGCCTTGGGGTGCCCCGGTCTTGTTTGTGAAAAAGAAAGATGGGTCCATGGGGATGTGTATTGATTATTGGCAGTTGAACAAAGTGACTGTCAATAAGAAATATCCTCTTCCTCGTATTGATGACTTGTTTGATCAACTTCAAGGAGCAGTTTTTTCCTCTAAGATCGACTTGAGGTTATCATTAGCTGAAGATTAGAGCATCAGATATCCCTAAAACAGCTTTTTGAACTCGTTATGGCCACTATGAGTTTGTGGTGATGTCTTTTGGGTTGACTAATGCCCCTGCAACATTCATGGAGCTGACGAACAGGGTGTTTTGTCTGTACTTGGATTCTTTTGTGATAGTATTCATTGATGACATCTTGGTATATTCCAAAACTGAGGCTGATCATGTTTGTCACTTGAGGATAGTACTACAGAGGTTGAGAGAGGAAAAGTTATATGCGAAATTCTCCAAGTGTGAGTTCTGGCTTGATTCGGTAGTATTCTTAGGGCATGTGGTGTCCAAGGAGGGGAATAGAGTAGATCCGGCTAAGGTGGAGGCAGTTAGAGGGTGGAACAAGGCCTACTTCAGCTACCGAGATTCGCAATTTTATGGGGTTAGCTGGGTACTATCGATAGTTTATTTAGGGGTTTTCTTCCATTGTGGCCCCATTGACCAGGTTGACTCGAAAGAATGTAGCCTTTCGTTGGTCTGATAAGTGTGAGCCGAGCTTCCAAAAGCTCAAGTCCTTGTTGACCTTGGCTCTCATTTTGACATTACCTGAGACAGGTATGGACTTTACAGTATATTGTGATGCATCAAGAGTGGGGTTAAATGGTGTATTGATGCAAAGGGGTAAAGTGATTGCCTATGCTTCTAGACAATTGAAGGTTCATGAGAAGAATTATCCTATCCATGACTTAGAGTTAGAAGCTGTGGTTTTTGTTCTTAAGTTGTGGCGTCATTACATATATGGTGTACATTGTGAGGTCTTCACTGATCATAGAAGCCTTCAGTATATATTCAGTCAAAGGTATCTAAACTTGAGGCAGCGTAGGTGGATAGAGTTGCTAAAGGACTATGATTTAACCATCCTATATCATCCGGGGAAAGCGAATGTTTTGGCTGACGCCTTGAGTAGAAAGACTTCTAGCATAGGGAGTCTAGCCACCATTCGAGTGGAAGAGTGACCTTTGGCCAGGGACGTTCAACATCTAGCTAATAGCCTAGTCAGGTTACATCTTTCTGATAAGTGTAGTATACTTGTTTTCCTTGAGGCTCGTTCTTCCTTGATGGAACAGATTCGAGAGCGTCAGTTTAAGGACGAAAAGTTATGCCTCATCAAAGATAAAGTGACCAGAGGAGAGGCTGAGGAAGAAGTGCTTGATCCGGATGGTGTTTTAAGAATTGGAGGTCGAGTCTGTGTGCCTAAGGTAGGTGATTTGATTAGATTGATTCTTGAGGAGGCTCACTGTACTCGTTATTCCATTCATCCAGGAGTAGCGAAGATGTATCATGACCTGAGTCAACACTATTGGTGGTGTGGTATAAAGAAGGATATTTCAGAGTTTGTGGCTAAGTGTTTGGCTTATCAGCAGGTTAAGTGTGAGCACCAGCGACCTGGAGGTGAGTTTCAGAGGAGCCCATTCCTACATGGAAGTGGGAGCGAATCACTATGGATTTTATGATGGGTTTGCCCACTACTGTGGGCGGTTATGTCTCTATCTGGGTAGTCGTGGATCGATCGACTAAGTCTACCCATTTCATTCCGGTCAAGGTCAAGTATACAACAGGGAAGTTAGCTGAGCTTTACATCAGTCAGGTAGTTAGATTGCATGGTGCGCCTGTTTCTATCATTTCTGATCGGGGTTCACTCTTCACTTCACATTTTCGGAGGGCCTTGCAGCATGGTCTAGGTACTCAGTTGGATATGAGCTCAGCCTTTCACTCTCAAACAGATGGACAGTCAGAGAGGACTATTCAGGTGTTGGAGGACATGCTGCGAGCGCGTGTGATTGATTTTGGTACCCATTGGGACCAACACTTGCCCTTAGCAGAGTTCGCCTACAATAATAGTTATCACTCCAGTATTCAGATGGCTCCATTCGAGGCTTTGTATGGTAGACAGTATAGATCTCTGATTGGTTGGTTTGATTTTGCTGAGACGGACTCATTAGATACAGACTTTCTGAGAGATGCTATAGAGCAGGTCCGTATGATTCAGGGTAGATTGCTGACGGCCCAAAGTCGACAAAAGAGTTATGCACAAAGGAGGGTCTGAGCATTAGAGTTTATGGAGGGCGATCACGTTTGGCTTAAAATATCACCATAAAAGGTGTGATGCAGTTTGGGAAGAAGGGCAAGCTTAGCCCTCGATTTATTGGCCCATTTGAGATTTTGGAGAGAGTTGGAGAGGTGATCTATAGACTGGCCTTGCCACCTATCTTATCATTTGTGCATCCTGTGTTCCATGTCTCCATGCTCCGAAAGTATGTGCCCGATGAGTCTCATATACTCTTATTTGATTCGGTGGTATTAAGTCCAAACTTGTCATTTGAAGAAAAGCGTATAGCTACATTGGATAGACAGGTCCGAAAGCTCAGAAACAAAGAAATTGCTTCTGTAAAGGTGTAATAGAAGAACCGTCCAGTTAGAGAGGCGACTTGGCAGATGGAGTCTGACATGTGTGCTAAATATCCCTATCTCTTCGAAGCTTCAGGTGCTTTCTTCTACCTTATGTTCGAGGATGAACATGATCTTTAGTGGTGGATAATGTAATAATCCGTTAGGTCATTTTGATAATTAGTCCTCTTATTTTCATAAAATATCCCCTCGATAATTTTAAATGGGTACTTTGGATTATTTAATAACAATAATTAATCAAGTTAGGAGTAAGTTTAGATAACTAACCTAATTTGGGGGGGGGTTAAATTGTATTTATTAGTACCTTGGTCCAGATATATATGTATATTAAAATAAAATCAGTGGAATTAATCATTTTTAATACCCTAATTACTTTAAGAAAGAAAAAAGAATGGAGAAGAGGAGAAAAACTAACCCACTGCCGCACCGTCGTAGCTTCAACCTTCAGGTGAACAAATTAGTGCTAACCTTAAAATTGTTATAGCTAATTATCGCGTTCCTTATCCCTTCATATATGTATGTACTTTGCTAGAGAATGAATTGGAAATTTAAGGTGATTTATGTTGATTTTGGGGGTTAGTGGGGGCACAACAATAAACAGTAATCATTACCTATTAAGGTCAAGATTAAAATATTGATAATATAATATAATATATCATATGGAATAGGTACGGTGGGCAGAAACTTAAATTGCTAGGCTTCTTTCATATAGTGTATTTAGCCTAACATTATTTTGTTCCTTGGTGCAGTTAGCTATAGCATGGTTTAATTTGAAAAAAAATGAGATAGTAATTAAACAGTATGTGTATTATATTATATAAATACCATTAAGTTTAAAGTATTTTGGAGAAATTAAGACTTAGTCCTGGGCTTGAAATTTTGAGAATTGACTATGGAATTGGTTAGTTTTTGAGTCTAGGCTAGATGTATATTAATATGAGTATTATCAGTTTCTAAATCTTATTGTGATTATTATTTGACTAGATTGTGGTGCTACGGATTCCATTCGAAAGCGGAAGGCTCACGTGCTTGATTGATTGTCTTTGGCTAAGACAAGTAACTTTCTTAACCTCTGTTAAGTATATAGAATCTTGTGCTTCTTGTGTGTGAGGTATTGAGTTAGTGTTGATGTTGTACCAAACTATGTTGTTATGAATTGTGCATTGTATTAAAGTAAGTCACTTTCTCATTATTGTGTAAACATGCCTATTTGCATTGACTTTTGTGACAAGTATTTTGTGGACTTAAAAAGAATAAGAATTAAAGAGGATGTACCATATTCGAGGGACGTGTCGCACGCTGCGAAAGATACTATAATTCGAGGGACGTGTCGCATGCCGCGACGGATATTATGATTCAAGGGTGTCGTACGCCGCAATAAATGCATGGACTAGAAGTCCCCTATGGGTCCCGGATTGTGAGACAGCGGGTGTGTATCACTAGGTCAGACATGCATCATTATACTTGACATTGCACTGCACTGCATTACACCTCATTATATATATAAACTTGTGAGTGTTTTTTTTTAAACTTGTGATAGATGCACTTGATCCCTTGTATTGTTGACATATAATAGTTGGTGTGATTATTGAGCTATATGCTATGAACATTGTGAACTGATAAGCTGGACTGACTTCATGCAAGCTGTAGTTGTGAGGGTTTGGTTGGAGTGTTGGGGGTACCTGTATTCTATATTACTTAATTTTGTGTTTACTAGTTCACTTGCTGAGTACCGTGTGTTTGGTACTAACCCCTTGCTACAATAATTTTATAGGTTGCGAGCCCGGATTGTCATGATACTCTGTACTTTTCCTTGTCTGAGGCTTCCTATAGAGATTGTGAGAAGTAGTTGTTTGCCATCCCAGCTGACTTTTTACTCCTATTTATGATTTTGTTTAATTCTAGAGACAATATCATTTGATACTTGTGTTTCCTTTTGAATCTATTATAATACATTAGAAGATTGTACACGTGACAACCAGGTTTTGGGGGATTTACATTAGGTTGACTTATCATCCGCAATTGAACTTTTATGTTTTTATTATAATTTCGCATTTTAACGTTATAGTTGGGTTGTAGGCTAACTTGTCTTGGTGGGAGAAGACAAGTGTCATCACGCCCATTTTTGGGTTGTGAAATAAGACATGGTCCCCAAACATAAGAATGAACTAACTCAAAAGCTGACTTGACTTGCTTGTTAACCTTTGAACCGCGTGGTGTTTTGCAAATCAACATGATTCACATTTCACTAAAGAAATATCATGGAACTAAGGAAAAAGCTTTGTTAACAGAGGTAGAGGAGGATGTCCCAATTGACAATGTTCTTCAAATGGAGAAACGACACTAGAACATGCAATAAATCAAGTCTCCTATTCATCAAGGATATGAAGATCATCAATTCCTTGTCCTTAACCAATAACTTGCTGTCTTAAGATCGTGAAATAGATAATGATCAGGAAAGAATGAAATTTAACAATTAAGATCTCTAATAACTTTGCTTACAAAATTAGATTAGAAGTCAACTTTTGTAGACTTAGTACAGATGACAGGGTAATGGAGGAAGTTGGTTTAATAGTCTCATGTCCAACATTGTTACAAGTTGATCCATCTACTTTAACTGGAGACCGTGCTTTGCATGATCAAAAGCTAGAAAAAATATTAGGATTACCTGTCATCTAATTTGTGGCACCTGAATTAATAAACCATTAGTACATTTACATAGCGTTTTAAATAATAAATATTGGTAAAAATTTTAAGAGTCAATTTAAAAAATGCGTATATTTAGAATTTTAAAATTGTTAAATATTATAACTTTTAATATTTTATATTATTTTAAATATGTATAATAAAATAAATAGGAAAGTTGTGCTAATAAATATGTAATTTTCAAAAAAAAAAAAAAACAATTCTAATCCTTAAGAAATACTCTCTGCATCCAGTTTTAGATGAATATTTTCTATTTTACATGGTGATTAAAAAATCATTAATAGATTGATCAATTTCACTATTTTACCTTTATTCACATTAATTAGCCTCTTGAAAAAAGAAATTTTGTTACTTCGAAATTTGTTTCAAGTTCAAAAGACTATATTAATTATAGAGGTAAAATTAAAAAAAAATAATTATATCCTAATTTAATAAGTAATTAAATAATATATGATAAATATTTAGTAAGATGCTCATCTAAAAAGAGATGGAGAAAGTATATACAAGTATTTTAAATAAATGGAAAAGGGCCAAAAGACCCCAAACTATTTGAAATGGAGCAAAAATATTCCTCCATTAGACTTTGGCTCAAAAATACCCCTCCATTAAATTTTTTGCTCAAAAATATCTCTCTTACTAACAGAAATAAAAAAGGGCCAAAAATATTCCTTAACTATTAGAAATGGAGCAAAAATACCCTTCATTAGTTTTTGGCTAAACAAATACCCCCCCTCTGTTAAAATTTTAATGTTATTATTTAAAATATCCCTCTTCCATTAAAATTCCAACCTTATCTTCGGAATAATTTTTGTTAGATTCTGAATAGTCCAGATTCTTACTATATTAAAAAAAATAGTTTTTGTTTATAGTTGTAATTAATTTTCTCTTGAAATTGGTAACTTATGTTGATTGTGTTGCATTGCTAACATGAGCACAACTTTTATACAAGCTTCATAGGTACAAAAACTTTATATAGTTGGATCCTATTGGACTTGGAAAACTAATTTAAAGAGGAGGCAATGATTATAATGAGGATGAATAAGTATTGTCATTCAAAGATCGACTTTTTGAGACATTTGCAAGTGAAATGATAGTCTCTTTTGACATGAAAAAGTCTAGTCTCAGATCTAGTATCTGAAGAGAAATCTATTGGGTCCCTAGATCGAGTTCACGTAGATTGATCATAGGTGTTTTTTGTCCACATAGCATGCATGGTGTCATTCCATAGCATTTAAAGCGTAAGATATTTGATTTGAGTTTTGGTGAAACATGATGATAAGAATTTTTATTCTAGTCTAATCAATATATGGGCTTATGGACTAAGATATATTTATATGGATGATCTTAGGCATACTTATACGCCTAATTAGCCAATAATGCCCATAAATAGAGTGAACTCGGAGGACAAATTAGTAGAGTCTAGGTGTTTGAGTGTTGTTTTCTCTTATTTTGTTAACGTAGGGCCGAATGCGCCTGTTGGTTGTATTTTTGCAGGATTTTACTTTGATTGGAGAGTTTGGGATTAAACTTGAACTTGAGGGAAGAACACAGCCTGTATCTCGGAGGATAAAAGTCAGTAGAAGCAGCAAAAAGACCACAAGTCCATGTGGTAGACCTGGGAACAAGTTTGTGAAAGTTGAAAAATGCAAAAAAGGCGCGAAGCTAAAAAATGTGCAAAAGTTGTGCAGAATTGTCCAATCAGCAATTTAAGCGAAAAGTCAAAAATACAAGGGGTCCGCTGTCACGACCCAAAATTTAGGCGTGATGGCACTCACCTAACCCACCAAGGCAAGTCAGCCTAACACTTACTAATGCAAACATAACAATAATTGAGGAAGATTAATAGACTAATTACAACAGTTAATCATATGAATACCAAACTACAACTATCCCAAGGTCTAGTGTCACTTGTACAAGCCTTTAAATATAGAATTCTCGAATAAAATACATGTATCAAATGTCTAGTTCTCAAATAGAACATAACATAATAATGGATTCCTTGAAGGTCTGCTGAAGACATAAGTAACTACCTTAAGAATAATCTAGAAGCTCGATCCTGTAATGAGAAAAGTCTGACCAGAGGGATCGGGTTCGCATCCTATAAAATGTAGTAAGGGCTGAATATCAAACACACGGTACTCAGCAAGTGAACTACTAAACACAAAATTAAGTAATATAGAATACAGATACCCCCAACATTCCAACTAAACCCCAACAACTACAACCTGCATAAAATCAGCCCAGCCGAATAGTTCACAATGTACATAGCATATAGCTCAATAACCACACCAACTATTATGTATCAACAACACCAGAGATCAAGTGCATCTATCACAAGTTTCACAAAAAGCACTCACATGTTTATAAATGATAATGAGGTGTAATGCAATGCAATGTAATGTCAAATAAAATAATGAATGTTTGTCCTAGTGATACACACCCGCTGTCTCACAGTCCGAGATCCATGGGGGACTTCTAGTCCATGCATCTGTCGTAGCGTGCAACACGAACCTCGAATCATAGTATCCATTGCAGCATGCGACACGTCCATTGAATCATAGTATCCGTCGTGGCATGCGACACGACCCTCGAATCATAGTATTCGTCGTAGCGTGCGACACATCCCTCGAATATGGTACATCGTCTTTAATTCTCATTCTTTTTCAGTCCACAGAATACTTGTCACAAAAGTCAATGCAAGTAGGCATGTTTACACAATAATGAGAAAATGCCTTATTTCAATACAATGCACAGTTCACACGACATAGTTCGGTACAATATCAACACTAACTCAATACCTCAAAATCATTCTCAACACCTCACACAAGAAGCACAAGAT
>JAABOM020000101.1:5738306-5760724 GCA_011800125.2 Solanum clarkiae
ACAAAGTGATCAATCTAAGCAGCTTTGTGCTTTGCATATGAGGCAAGCTCTAGTGTGTGGGTGGATGGACCTGATTACGAAATGCATGATCTCACTAGCTTGAGTTTACCATTTGGGGGTGCATTTTAATGGATTTCTTAGTAACTGAATTTAATAGTGGAGCGAAGTGGCTAGGTGGATAAAACCATCTGCTATAGTTGTATGTGCAATAATTGAAGCTTCTCCGACTTAACTCTCTGGTCGTCGTTTTATTACCATGTCTTATAAATTCAAGTACCTTTTATTATGCATGATTGCCATCGTTGTCTGAAAAGATGGCAGAAATGCTTATGTTTCTAAAAAGTTCAACTAGACTTTTTTTAGCTTCATTTCAATGCCTTTGTCTTTCTCTTCTCCAACACCATGCATGGGAGATGATTCAAGACTCTTTATTGTTACTGGAAAGCTTGTGGATATTTCACTAGAGCATGTTGGTGAACACATATGGTCTAGTAATTTGCATGAGGATTAATATCTCCTCAGATCACTTTAGTGTCAATGTTGAATTGCTAGAGAGCTGATACATGATTAGTCAGATGCCGCTGGATGGCAAGTCATGTGTTCTCTCATTTTCATTATTGAGATCGGGAAAGCACTCGAGTGTCATTTACTGTGTGACAGCTTGCCTGTCAGGTTGTTCACTCGCCATGTGCAATTGGTTGATGATTTTAGTGTTAGATGTTGTGCTTTAGTTTCCTACTTTGTTGGAGGTGAATAGCATCTTCATCTTGTGAAAGAAGTTGGTGCATTTTAGTATGTTTGCTATTAGAATACCACTATAAGCCTTAGGCACCCCTTCAAAAGTTACAATAAGCTATGTTGCTTGGACTCTTCAGAAATGTTCATTGATGCGTGTCAAATTCTCAAGACTACTGTATTTTTGGAGGATTCGATATGAGTTCGGCATCGATATTGAAGAGTCTGGGCAATTTAGACAATGTCTTCTTTTCTCTGATCATGCTGTGAAAAAATTGAGTTCAGTGTGAGTACAGTAATATTTTGTTCCCGTACTTTGTGTTTGTAGTTTTTTTTTTAACCTGTTGTTTCTTCTGCTTTGTTTATCCTATTATTTATTGTTGATATTGTTCTTTTCTTCATTATTTTCTACATGGCTTCTTCACTACTATTTTTCCTTTTCTTATTGATTTGAATATGTTTTACTTGAGCCAAGCGTTTATTGAAACCACCTTTCTACCTTCACAAAAGCAAGAATAATGCTCCATGCATACCTTGCACCTCAAACTCACTTTTGCATTTTGCTTAGTATGTCATTGTTATCGTGCTTGATGTCAGTAGGTATTCGTTCTACAACATCCTACTACTATGCTTGTGTTCTTATTTTGTAATGTTCAGAGGTCCTGAAGTCCGTTATTGATATACATTACAAAAATATAGTTTAAAAGGATTGCATGATGCACAAAGCATTTCATATTAACAGGATTTAGGAAAAGATTGCATCCCTTTTTAGGAAAAGGTCACACCCAAAGGGGTGCGATGCAAAAAATATGGTTGAATAGTGGAAATTGTTTGGCCTTGGTTTTTTTATGTTGCTAAATAAAACGTACTGAAATCTATATTTTGACAAATTTAAAAAGTTATCCTTGATATTTTGAAGCAAAGTTAAATTGTGAGAAAAGTATTTGGGAAAAAATTGATGTTATTGGAAAATACCTTTTTATCATCCTTGTTCCATTATATAAGCGTTTTAGGGATTTAAGTTTATCAATAATATGATTAGTGAGCAGGTAGAGAAAAGTAAAGTGAGGATGACAAAAAGGTTCAAACTTTTTAAAAAAAGTGGCAACAATTTAATTATTGTATAAAGATGGAAATTTTAGATGTGTAGTAAATTTTTCAAGTTTTATTGTTTATACGAAAGCTTTATCTTTCTTATCCAACCCAACGCCCCTCTAGCAACTACATCCTTGTGCTGCTGCGATCGTCACCACCTCCTCCTCTTACTTCTCCACCATAATCACTTCTTCCACTATTATTATCACTTTCTCCTCACCACCATTGTTACCACCTCTGCCTTCTCCTTTACCACCGTTGACCAAACTACTTAGACCTTTTTTGTTGTCAAAATCAACACTAACACCAATATCTATTTTGTTCTAACCAGGATCTCCTCTTCCATCTCATTTTTTATTAGAAATTGAACAAGTGTTAAAATTATTGCAACAATTTTAACAATTGCTGCAACAACTGAAATAATTGTTGAAGTTGCAATAATTCAAACAATTGTTAAAGTTACTACAATAACTATGATGTTTACTGCATAACTATGATATTTGTTGCAACAACTAGTTACTGCAACAACTATTATAACTGTTGCAACAATTATTAATTGCTCAGCATCTTCAGTTGTTACTGTAATAACTTTGGTGGTTGTTGCAACAACTATTATAATTGCTTGATTTCTACAGACTTTTGTTGGTAATATTAAAAATAATTAAAAACTTCTTTAAAATTTTCAAATCAAAGCAAAATAGTTCCTAAAAATAAGTACAAACCAAGTAAAAGAAGAGGAGTGTGATTACACATGTTGAATGTCGACGGCGACGATCACGGCAACAAAGATGATAAAGAAGAAAAAGAAGAAGGTAGAGGAAGAGAGAAATAGAGAGAGAAGAAGATGGAGGGAGAAAAAAATCTATAGACGGAAAATGACCTAAAATGATCTCAAACTATTGACAATGGTGCAGAAATTCCCTCTATCCCATTTATTGGGTCTAAAATGCCCATGTCATCCATCTTTAGATCAAGAAATGTCCTTGATTAGCTTTTTTGACTTATTTATACCCTTAAAACTAATCATTCTTTTTTTTTTCTTTTTCTTTTTTTTTAATATTTATTATGTCTCACTTTCTTATGGAATAAAATAAATTTCCATCTCTATTATATTTCTTTCTATAATTTATCCAAACCAAAATAATGAATCTCTTTAAGGATCAAAGTATTTTTTTTGAAAAGTGATCAAAGTGATTTGTTA
The DNA here is from genome assembly GCA_011800125.2 of Solanum clarkiae. Classification (NCBI taxonomy): domain Eukaryota; kingdom Viridiplantae; phylum Streptophyta; class Magnoliopsida; order Solanales; family Solanaceae; genus Solanum; species Solanum clarkiae. Next base: position 5,741,338 of record JAABOM020000101.1, read on the forward strand.
AAACAATAAACTGATTTAGCTTTCCAAAAAAACAGAACTTCTTAAAAAAATATATAAAATTAATGAAAAAGTAAGCTTTTAATTTATCCAAAGAGTAAGTTTTTATTTTGTTTAATGTTATGACAAAAAATAATGAAAAACTATTAAATTTGATTAAATAAAATAACATTAAAGAAATTAAAATCGATTTTAATAAATCGCTTTGATCCTTTGGGATTTCAGACCACATTTCTTGGTAAGGTGCTCTTTTGTTGTTGGTTCAGTTGCGAAGAAACTTGCCCAAATTGTTGTTCTAGCTGCTTAATTGCCATAGAGTGAGACTATCTTTTGGTTTATACTTGAAATGTCCGATTTCATTCGTTTCAAGGTCTCATCTTGATGGTTGGCTCTCTTCAACAACTTGTCAAACATCTCTTCAAGCCTCAAAGTACTTCGCACGACATCACGGTTATAGGGCGGCACATACGGACCATTCCTAGATCCATCTCTTCTGCCCCACTCGACATTCGATACTCTCTTTCTTCCATAGTAACCACCTCAGCTGTCTCTATAAGCACCATCACGATTGTAGTTCTGACCTTGATTCCCAGAACCTTGCCTCCAATAGTCTGGGTTGGACCCTTGGGGGTTATTTCGGAAACCTACCACTTGGTTACTCACAAAGCAAGCATCTTCATCAAAGAATGGATCTTCATACATAGGAGACTTAGGAGTTTGGTGCTCTATCGCTTGAATAGTTGCTTGATTTTTCTTTAACACCAAGTCCATACTTGTGTGAAGTTGAGCAAGTTGTTCCATGATCTCTTCATTGACCTTTGCTTGCTCATTGTTGGTATTGACTGCACAAGAAGTCTTCACTGTACCTCTCTCTTTGACCCTATGCTATATTGGTTTTGATCACTTGCTCCATCCTGGCGGCTATCAATGCAAAAGGTTGGTCAAGAAACATGCCTCCCATGATTGTATCAGCACAAGCTTGACTATTCTCATCAAGCGCCCGATAGAAAATCTCAATTAAGACATCATAAAAAATCTTATGATCAGGGACCATCCTCAAGCATTTAGTGAATCTCTCCTAAGTGGTGCTAATAGAATCTCCCGGCAATTGCTCAAAATTGTTTATTTGGTCTTTGATTTTAAACTTCTTTGATCTTGGGAAATGTCTCTCTAAAATTACCCTCTGAAGCACTGCCTGACTTGTTATTGTACCTGGAAGAAGCTCGAACAACCAAATATCTGCATTACTAGTCAGTGACAAGGGGAACACTCGCAAACCAACTGCATCAAGAGAAAGATTTTGCATTCCCATGACACTCCTGTAGATGAAGACGACATTATGGAAATGATGGTGGGCATCCTCTGAAGGTAGCCCTGTGAATAAACCACGATTCTAGAGCATTTAAAGTAATCCACTCGACATCGAGAACTTCGCATTTTCCAGTAATGAAGGCAGCAGTATAGCACCCGTAACGTCCATGGCCATAGGGTTCAAGTTATATTGTTTCCAACCATAAGCATTTTCGTTGAAGTTCCTCAGTTGTGGCCTACCATCGCTTGGTGGTGGGTTCTCTTCTCTTCCTATATCATTATTCATATTCATTTCTTCCTCAACCGCGGTATCCTCATTCACGTGAGCCATTCTCATGAATAATCGGTGGATCTCCAAATTGTAAGCTAAGGGATTGCCTTGGCTCCTTGTATTAGGCATACAACCTAGTACACCCTGCAAATAAAACCAAACCACAAAAATAAGAATCAAAGTAAATACAAGAGAGTCTAGAAATTAATATAAATTAACTAATAGTGAAATAAAGTCAAGAACCTTGCCATATTCCCCGACAATGGCGCGAAAAGTTTTGATGATGTTCACGCTCTAATAAGAAAACGATCACTTTCAGCAATTAAACTAACCAGAGGTTAGGGTCCAATCCACAGGGAATACAAGGCTTGACTATAAAGATCCACTGCCAATCATTTCAAGCATCGATTACTAAAAATTCTCTAGATGGGGGGAGGGGGGGTTATATGATTTAAGGACAAAAATAAAAATAAAAATGAATACTATACAAACTATGCGGGAAGACACTCAAAGTTTGGGATAACTTGGGAATTGTGTTCCCCATGATTAGTTGACTCGATTATCCTAGACAATATAACTCTAATTAGGGATTCACATGCAGGACGATAACTTAGGTTCTTCCAGCCCTCTTGTGAAGGTGAAAGTCGAATTTCACCATGGAGCGTGGTCAACAACCATGGTGTGCCAACCAACCATTACTTTTTATCCTAGTCAACCTCCTCTTGATCAGATTTGGTTGATTAGATGAGAAAATATCAATCGAATCCCATCATTCACTTCCCTTTTCCTATTCATCACTACCTTAGTCGGGATCGTAATAGTAGGTGGGGTTTGGTGTTATCCATCACCAAACATCAATCAAAATGAAGAAAAATAAATAATACGTGCAAAACCCCAATCAAAGAAATGCAGAGAGTCTAGGTTATTTCAAGTCAGCTACTTATGGTACCCACAACCCCAAGTTATGGGTGCTTAGCTACTCATGGCTAAGGTTAAATCAACAACAATTCAAATAGAAGACATAGTTGAGAGTTTACCCAAAACAATGAAGAACAAGAACACCTCAAGTTGTAAACCACAAGCTTGGATTAATGGATAATGAGTACAATCTGTGTTTTGCAATCCCCAAAAGTGGGTATTCAAATTAAAAGTGAGATTCTACAATAAACTCTAGAAAAACTCTTAGAATATTCAAGAGAGAATATTCAAAGTGTTCCCTACAATATTCAATGTCTTAGCTCCACTTCTAAAATCCTAACATTAAATATTTATACTATTTACAATTTAAACCTAAAATGAAATAGGAAAGATAGCTGGCAGCAGTTACGTTGCAAAGGTACAACTCGTAGAGTGACCTACGAGTCATATCGGGGTTTCATGGTAGACAGTTTGCATTTTGGACATGACTGTTATGACCTACTAGTACGAGTCATTGCTTGGGCAACTACTCATATGCTCTTCTCGTAATCTAGGCCTTCAGTTCTTTGTCCAAACTCTTAGCTCTATGTTTCTTGCTACAAACTCACCTACACCAGTCGTAGTGAGACCTACGAGTCGTAGAGTGGTCTCGTAGGGCTGACCTCCACTTAGAAGATTTTTGATTTTTGCTCACTATTTCTTGCTATGAGATCTCCCTACAACTCATAGCTCAGGCTACAACTCGTAAGAAGGCTCGTATGTTCTGCACTACAACACAATCTTCAATTTTCTCCCAAAATCATGCCAACCTATCTTTTCTAGAATAACAACATAAAAACACATAAAAATCATAAGTCGCATTAAGAACTCACAAAATTCCTTGTTTTAGGCGCCAAATGTGCTATATTTTGACAGCACATCAGTTACCAAATACAGTTCATTAGACTGCTTTATTTTAGTTTCTTCATCTTTGAGAATTTTGTTGTTATTTTCTTGTCTATTTTGTGACAATCTTGTACTAGATCTTATGCTTATTATTGTTATCTCTTCTTAGTTGCGTGTTACATATATTTCAAGTCTTTGTGATTATAAATATTGCATTAGCAGTTCTTTGCTGTGAAAAGGAAAATTACAAATTTATGTTTGTTTGAAGATGCAAAAGTAGATAATTAACTTTTTCAAGACAATATTCTTATAAAAGAATTATGTTTACCAAATTGTTCCTCGCTAATATTTATCCATCTTCTCCTTTTTATTTTGTTTCTACTATGTGTTCTCCCTCTCATTGAAAAGATTCTCAGTCTTAAGGTTGTTCAAATGAAATTTCTTTACCAAATATTTTATGTACTTTTTGAGAAGCTATTACAAAAAATTTCCTTGAGAGGACCAATTAACTATAATGCGAAAAATGGATACATTACCATTAAAAATCTACTCTGACTTGTTCCTTACTGTATCTATTTTCCACTCTTTGATTTCCATTCTCAATGAAATCTTGATGAACCTTGAATCCTCCACGCATTTCACAAATTCTCCTTTACTAGAAGCCCTCCCAAAATGCTGAAGTTTTATACAATCTTCATTTCAGTAAAAGTTCACCCTTGAAATTCTTGTTTTTTCCTCTCAAAAGGAAATATTTATTCAAGTGTTTGAATTATTCATATGATTGTTTAAGTTCTTTTTATTATAATATTTAATATCTTAATTGTTCTAATATATTTTCAAGGATTATTAAATGTCCTTAATAGTCTTATTTGACTTTTTTTCCCTACAATAATGTATATAACAATAACTTTTCTAATTGTAATAGATTTGTTACTTGGACTTTATTTCTCATAATTAGTCACTAATCATTAACCTTTTATTATATTCTTTTCACGACCCAAGCCTAGGGCCTAGACGTGACACGGATGGGAAGTCCAAAGACCACCCAAACAAGCGTCTTGACTTATCATTTACACATCCTTGATGGTGGAAGTAACATAAGCAACAACCACAAAAGATTTGATTAAATAGGGAAGAGCGACTAAGGGAAAGCTTTGATTAGAATTAAAACATAAAGAGTCAAGCTCATATTATAAATACATCATAATATATAACAAACACCTCTAACTTGGAATAGAGCAGGGGCCAAGACACTTTTTGGGCTGACCCTCTTAATATCAAATGTTCAACATAAAAATGTCTTAGAAATAGCAAGAGAAAGTAGATATTGTCCTCGAACTTGAGGACTCACTAAAGCTTATCTTCAAAGAGTGTTACTAGCCACGTGTAGGATGATCAAGAGGAGCTCCTATCCTTACATAGTGACATCATGTAGGCATAATGTATGCGTTAGAATGTTTGAATGTACTAAGTATGCGGGATGGAATACAACACGACGTAAGCCAATATAGTCAAAATGCATAATCATAAGCAATAGGTAGATACAAATTTAATATGGCATGCATGATCAATACTTGAAGTAAAACAAGCTTGTAAAATATTCAACTTGCATGGAGCATAATGCATGTGTGGGAGGAGACCTTAACTGACATAGACCAAGTATTTACAACTTGGAGTCAATGCATGATACCCCCTTGGTATGCTGGAACGGGCATGACACCCCCTGGCTAGGTGTGGTCTACTTACCAAGGTAAACCAAACAATGATAACATGAATAGATTTATCCACTAGTATAGCAAGAGTATAATATATCATCATATGGTGGCACATAGTTTAGAGATAACAGACTTTATATAAGGACCTCTTGAGTCGAGCCCCCATCTTAAACCTCAATCGGTGCTAAAACGACTCCCACAGAATACTTAAAAATAATCATAACTTGTATAACTTGTAATAAACATGAAAACATGACATGAATAGCTTTTCAAACATGCTTGACCTCTAAATGTGAGCCTAACTTGAACATGAGAGTAAACAGTTATACACGCACCCTTGCTTCAACATGAATGGATCACAAGAGGTAAAAACTTGAAATAGGGCTTGACATGATACTTGTAAAATCATAGATAATATCATGAATTCATAACATACTTGATAGGCCAGAAACATTATGAAGTCACTTGACTTGTAAAATACGTAAATAACTTGAAAATTCTTGACTTAAAATTTTATCGAACACTTGGTGCGTGCATATGAGTACATGTTCAAATCATGAAAAATGCAAGAGTATGGATCATGAAAAAGTGAAATTAATGCATCTTATAGTCATGTAAATAATCCCAATAATATCATGGTAAAACCCCATCGTGGGCGAAACAACCCCAAAATGTACCCGAAAATGTGCCTCGGAAGTGCCAGGAATTATAATTTCTATATATCTCAAAACCCCTGTGTGATATCAAAAATCTGACTTCATATTATTATTTAGGGGGTCAAGTTGAGTGGTAAATGGTTCTAACTCCAATTTTAAAGCAAATGAATTGCAATTTCATTTTTCCAAAAATCGCTTTCCAGAGAGCTTTTCGCGCCCCTGGCATGATGCGCCAAGGGCGTTCCACATTATAAAAATGTTGCCAGTTTTCACTTCAGTCCAAGGCTTTTGGGTCTTGGTCCTAAGCCTTCCTATTCATGATAATACCTATACTTAGTCATATTCCATCCTCATATCATTCAAGACATTCCCTAATACTCACTCAAACACTTAAACAAGTATTTAACTCTAAGTTTCAAGTCCCAAAACCTATCCGAATCTTAAGGCTCTCATACAAGCTTCAAGTTTCCATTTCCAATCTTCACAAGGATTCTCCAAAGTCATGGTATGTTGGTTTCAACCATTGGGTCTTTTCACCCATGGCGCCTAAGCTTCCATTTCATCTAATTACATGCTTTCAAGTTGATTTTACACATGTGTCTATTAATATAAATTTGACTATGAGCTATGTTGAAATTTTGTAAAAGTGTGACTATTTTAGCATGTTTTGAGCTATGGATCATGGATCTAACTTGAGATTTGATGAAGGATTTTAATGTATATTATATAATGGTTTTACCAAGTATTGGTGGGATTACTTACCCCTAGGTTTTTTTCATGATTTCACTCTTTAATTACATGATTTTACACTAGCATTGCACTTTCACCAAATGTTTGATAAAATGTACGGATTATGATTCTTGGGTTTTTGAAGGCCTAATGCTTGGCATATGAGATATATGACCTTATGATGATGAAAGTAGGTTGTATATAAGTTAATTTCATGATGAACTTCCATAGTGTTGTGAGTTGGTATCTTGTTTCCCAGTACAAGGGGTAGTAGGCCCGTTTAACCATATCGAGGTGTTGTTACCTTGGTTGCCTAGTACAGGGGGAGGGGGGATAGTAGGCCCATATAACCGTATTGAGGGGTTGGTACCTCATTAACCATCATATTGAGAGGTTTGTACCTCATTCGCCTCTCCAAGAGGGTGGTAGGCCTTGGATATTCTATATTGATGATCACTTGCTATACATGTATTTCATTCTACATAAGCATGATTAACTTCAAGCATCCTTCATACATATCATATTGTTACTATGCTACCTATTACCTATAATATTGCATTTTGCCTGTATTTTCCATCTGTCGTTGCATTGCATCCTACATACTTAGTACATTTAAATGTACTAACGTATACTCTGTGCCTATATGTTGTTACCATGTAGGAATCAGAAACCCACCTGATCATCGCCCTCCTCCACGTTCCTAGTACGATTGTCTCTCAAACTAGTTGGTGAGTCCTCCATTCTAGGGATAATGTTAATGACCTCATACTATATACTAAAACTATCTTCTCTTATGTATGTATTGACTTTGAGGGTGAACCCAGTTGCTTGTCTTGCCCCCTTTAAGTTTTAGAGATATTGTTGGACATGTTTTTATTATGTTATGAGCTTTGGCTCTCTCTTGACTCTTGATGTTTATGATATGAAAGTTGTCCCTTAGCCCTGTTTATCCCTATTTATAATCTCTTTTTGTTTTACATTGCTTCTGCGACCAAGGATGTGTAATGATATATTAAAAGACTTGGTTGGGGTCCCATTGGGTTCCCCATATGTCGGGTCATGTCTAGGCTCTAGGCTTGGGTCCTGACAAACTTGGTATCAAAGCATAGAATGTTAATGGTCCTCACCATCCAACACACCACATCGATTAGAGTCTTATTCAAGGTTGTGTTGTGTACCACAACTATGAGTAAGACGTTATGAGGTGTTTTAGGAAATGTTTCCCTTCTTCTTACTTTATGTCATGCTATAGAAGTTAAGGTAAGGTTTACCCCCCTTATGATTATTCCTTTCTATGTTAGATCATGCCCAACACAGAGGAAGAAGAGCCCACATACTCGAGGAGAAACTGACTCATGGAGAGCTTCAGGATCTCTCACCTTGCTTGCACAAGTTGTGGCTAATCAAGGCAACCAAAGGGCCCAAGCCCCTCATGCTTCTACTCCGGCATCTCGGGTGAGAGACTTCATGAGTATGAACCCACCGGAATTCTACAGGTCTAAGGTAGATGTGGACCCTCAAGAATTCATTGATGAGGTCTACAAGGTATTGGCTATCATGGGTGTTAGGTTGTAGAACAAGGTAGAGTTGGAATCTTACCAACTCAAGGGGGTAGCACAAATATGGTTCACACGATACAAGGAGGAGAAGGGGGTCAACAAGGTGGTTCTATGGGAGGAGTTCAAGGCAACGTTCCTTAATCGATTCTTCCCTCTTGAGCTTAGAGAGGCTAAGATGATCGAGTTTATGAATTTGAAACAAGGGTTAATGAGTGTGAGGAAGTATGCCCTCAAGTTCAACCAACTCTCAAAGTACACTCCACACATGGTTGCCGATTCGAGGTCAAGAATGAATAAATTTGTGATGGGGGCATTCGACTTGGTGAGTGAGGAGTGTCAGTCTGCTATATCGATTAGTGATATGGATTTGTCCCATTTGATAATCTATGTTGAACAAATAGAGGAGGAAAAGTTGAGGAAGAGGAGGAGTAATGAGGCCAAGAGGGCCAATTTTGAGGGAAAGTTCCAAGGTCGCAAAGGGTGGCTGGTTTCACCAAGGCCAATGATCTTGTCATGCTCCCTATAGGAAAGTGGCCTATGATATCCCAAGGGCCCAAGGTGATGGTGGTGTGGGTCCTATTCTGAAGTGTGGTAAGGGTCATAGTGGCCCATGCTTGAGGAATACCGATGCATGTTATGGTTGTGGAGAAATAGGGAATAAGGCAATAGATTGCCCTCGAAATTGCAACAACGGTAAGGATGTTCGTCCTCAAGGCTAGAGTGCCAATGGGGATCCTTTGGGGATAGGTGGTCAACAAGCTGGTGCCCCAAGGCGCAATCGGTTTTATGCTTTTCATGGGAGGCAAGGGGTTGGTGAGGTGCCCGATATTGTCACTGGTATGTTAAAAAGCTTTGATTTTGATGTATATGCATTGATAGACCCGGGTGCCAGTCTTTCGTTTGTTACTCCTCTTATTGCCAAAAGGTTCCATGTGAAGCTTGAATTGTTGTGTGAGTCATATGAGGTGTCTACTCCTATTGGTGCATATATTGTTGCTAGAAGGGTCCATAGAAATTGTCCTATTTGCATCTTGCATAAAATATTTCCTTGTGATCTTGTTGAGTTAGTTATGATTGAGTTTGATGTCATTCTTGAGATGGATTAGTTGCATGCACACTATTCCTTTATTGATTGTAGAATCTGTAGGATCAAATTCTAATTCCCAAAGGAACCCATACTTGGGTGGGAGAGTCAAAATGTGGTGGTCAAGGGTAGATTCATCTCTTGCATTAAAGTCCACAAGTTGATTTCTAAAGGGTGTCTTTACCATCTTGTGAGGGTTAGGGGTGTAGAGTCTAGGGTCATTACTATATAGTCGGTTCCAGTTGTAAGTGAGTTCCTTGATGTCTTTCCTAATGACCTTCCTGGTGTTCCTCCCGAAAGGAAAATAGATTTTGGTGTATACCTCCTCCCCAATACTCAAACCATTTCTATTCCCTCTTACTATATGGCCCTGGCAGAGTTGAAAGCGTTGAAGGAGCAATTGAGGAACTTATTGGACAAGGGTTTTATTAGGCCTAACCAATCACCTTAGGGTGCACCAGTGTTGTTTGTGAAGAAGAAGGATGGGTCTCTTAGAATGTGTTTTGACGATTGGCAACTTAATAGGATCACCATAAAAAATAGGCATCTTCTTCCAAGAATTGATGATTCATTTGACCAATTGTAAGGGGTTAGCCACTTCTCTATGATTGATCTTCGGTCCAGGTACCATCAAGTAAATGTGTTGGAGTGTGATATTCCCAAGATGGCTTTCCGAACTAGGTATGGACATTATGAGTTTGTTGTGATGTCTTTTGGGTTGACCATTGCACCAGCCATCTTTATGTATCTTATGAATAGGGTCTTTAAACCCTACCTCGATTCGTTTGTTGTGGTCTTCATTGATGATATTTTGATCTATTCACATAGTGAAGAAAAGCATATGGGTCACTTGAGGGTAGTGTTACAAAGTTTGAGGGAAGAAAAGTTGTATTCCAAGTATGAAAAATGTGAATTTTGGTTAAAAAAGGTTGCCTTCCTAGGTCATGTGATGTCGGGGGATGGTATTAAGGTGAATCCTAAAAATACGGATGTGATTGAAAATTGGCCTAGACTATTGACCCCATTAGACATTAGGAGATTCTTGGGCTTAGCGGGTTACTACCAAAGATTTGTGAATGGGTTCTCTGCTATTGCTTCTCCCATGAGTAAATTCACTCCAAAGAAGGCTAAGTTTGTGTGGACCAATGAGTGTGAAAAGAGCTTCTAAACATTAAAAGATAAGCTTGTGTCCACTCTTATGTTGTTACTACCGGAAGGGCTAGAAGGATTTGTTGTGTATTATGATGCTTCTAGAATTTGTTTGGGTTGTGTGTTGATGCAAAATGGTAAGGTGATAGCCTATGCTTCTAGACAACTCAAAGTGCATGAAAAGAACTATACTACCCATGATTTTGAACTAGCCACTATGGTATTTGCATTTAAGATATGTCATCATTATTTGTATGGGTAAATGTTGATGTGTTCACTAATCATAAGAGTCTCCAATATGTCTTCACTCAAAATGATCTCAACTTTAGGCAAAGGAGGTGGTTAGAAATTCTTAAGGACTATGACACGAGTGTGCACTGTCATCCCGATAAGGATAATGTGGTGGCGGATGCTTTGAGAAGGGTGTCAATGGGTAGTCTAGCTCATGCTGATGATGGTGGCAAAGGGTGGCTAGGGAGGTCCACCGGTTGGATAGTTTGGGAGTTAGGTTGGAAGAGGTGGATAATAAGGGTGTTGTGGTAGTTGATGGCTCTAAATCTTCATTGGTAGAGGAGGTGAAAGCTAAGCAAAATCTTGACCCCATTTTGTTAGAATTGAAGGCATTGGTAAAGGATGGTAAGGTGTAGGTTTTCTCCCAAGGGGGAGATGGTGCCCATAGGTACCAAGGTTGGTTGTGTGTACCTTGTATTGATGGCTTGAGGAAGAAAATCCTTTATGAGGCTTATGGTTCTTCCTATTTTATTCACCCTAGTTCTACTAAGATGTATAGATATTTGAGAGAGGTGTATTGGTGGGGAGGTATGAAGAAGGATATCACTAAATTTGTTTTTGGTTGCCATAGTTGCCAACAAGTCAAAGCCGAACATCTAAGGCTAGGTGGACTAACCGAAGTCATAGAGATTCCTACTTAGAAGTGGGAGGAAATTAACATGGATTTTGTGGTTAGGTTGCCAAAGACTAGAAAGGGTTTTGATTCCATTTGGGTTGTGGTTGATAGGATGACAAAGTTGTCTTATTTCTAATAGGTTAACACCACTTATGGGGTCGAAGAGTATGCTAAATTGTACATTAATGAGTTGGTAAGATTGCATGGGGTTCCCTTATCTATCATATTGGCTCGTGGTGCATAATTCACTTCACACTTTTGGAGGTCCTTCAAAAGGGGTCTTGGTACCAAAGTTAAACTTAGTACGATCTTCCACACTCGAATGGATGGCCAAACTGAAAGAACTATATAAACCCTTGAGGACATGTTTAGGGCTTTTACTTTGGAGTTCAAGGGTAGTTGGATGATCATCTTCCGTTGGTTAAGTTTTCTTATAACAATAACTATCATTCTAGCATTGGTATGGCTCCTTATGAGGACCTCTATGGTAGGTGTTGCGGATCACCGGTTGGGTGGTTTAAAGTCGGAAAAATGGATTTATTGGGTTCGGATCTGGTTATGGATGCTATGCAAATGGTAAGGATGATTTATACAAAAGTTGAAAACATCCCAAAGTCACCAAAAGTCTTATGCCGATGTGAGAAGAAAGGAGCTTGAGTTCAAAGTTGGTGATTGGGTTTATTTGAAAGTTTTACCCATGAAGGGTGTGGTTCTTTTTGGTAAGAAGGATAAGTTAAGCCCAAGATATATGGGTCCTTTTAGGGTGATGAGGAGGATTGGTAAGGTCTCCTGTGAGTTGGAATTGCCTAACGAAATGGAATTGGTTCATCTGGTCTTCCATGTGTCTATGTTGAGGAAGTGTGCGGGTGACCGTAATGCTATTGTGCCTATTGATGTTGTGGGGGTAGCTGAAGACAACTTGACATATGAAGAGGTTTCAGTAGACATCTTGGGTAGACAAGTGAAGAGGTTGAGGAACAAGGATGTTGCTTCCGTTAAGGTCCTTTGGAAGAATCAACAAGTCGAAAGTGCTACATGGGAGGCTGAAGCGGAGATGCAAAAATAATATCCTTATCTCTTTCATCCTACTCACGCCTAAGGTACTAATTCAAAATCTTCTATGTGATTTCATGTATCATGTTACAGCCCCTAAGTCATTTGCATGCATTCATGTTTATATTGACAAAGTTCATGGTGATTTTATACTTATGTTGATATTTTGAAAATGATGTTTTAAGTGTGTTGATGCATTCTTGTTGGGGCTTATCTCTTTATGATTACTCTTCTCATGTATGTCTCTTTAACATTCGAGAATGAATGTTCCCTAGGGGGAGATATTGAAACGACTGCAAAAAGTGCTCGAGACTGTACCTCGAAAGTGTTCGAAATCATAATTTTCATATATCTCAAAATTTGTGTGTGATATCAAAAATTTGATTTTATATTATTGTTCAGGGGGTTAAATTGAGTGGGAAATGGTTCTAACCCTGATTTTAGAGCAAACGAATCACTATTTCATTTTCTCAAAAATTTATTTCAGAGAGCTTTTCGCGCCCCTTGGGCGACGTGCCAAGGATGCGCCACAGTGTAAAAATGTTGCCAGTTTTCACTTCGGGCCAAGGCTTTTGGGTCTTGGGCGTAAGCCTTCTTATGTGTGAAAATACCTATACTTAGCCATATTTTACCCTCATATCATTCAAGACATTCCCAAATACTGACTCAAACACTTAGACAAATATTTCACTCCAAATTTCAAATCCCAAAACTCATCCGGATCTTAAGGTTCTCATTCAAGCTTCAAGTCTCCATTTCTAATCTTCTTCAAGGATTCTCCAAAGTCAAGGTATGCGGGTTTCAACCATTGGTTCCTTCCACCCATGGTTCCCAAGCTTCCATTTTATCTAATTTACATACTTTTAAGTTGATTTTACACATGGATCTATTAATATGAATTTGACTATGAACTATGTTGGGGTTTTGTAAAAGTGTGACTGTTTTAACATGTTTTGAGCTATGGATCTTAGATCTAACTTGAAATTTGATAAAGGATTTTGATGTATGTTGTATAATGATTGTACAAAGTATTGGTGGGATGATTTACCCCAACGTTTGTTGCATGATTTCACTCTTTAATTTCATGGTTTTACACTAGCATTGCACTCCAACGAAGTGTTTGATAAAATGTCTGGGTTATGATTGTTGAGTAGTTGAAGGCCTAATGCTTGGCATATGAGATATATGACTTTATGATGATGGAAGTATATTGTATATCTATTAATCTCATGATGAACTTCCATAGTGTTGTGAGTTGACCAAGCGTAACTCGGGGGCTGTAGGCCCAGGTAACCATATCAAGGGGTTGTTACCTTGGTTGCCTAGTACATGGGGTAGTAGGCCCGTATAACCATATCGAGGGGTTGGTACCTTTGTTTCCTAGTACATGGGGTAGTAGGCCCATATAACCATATCAAAGGGTTGTTACATTGGTTGCCTAGTACAGGGGGAAGGGGGGTAGTAGGCCCGTATAACCATATTGAGGATTTGGTACCTCATTAACCATCATATTGAGGGGTTTTTACCTCATTCGCCTCTCCAAGGAGGTGGTAGGCATTGGATATTCTATATTGATGGTCACTTGCTACACATGTATTTCGTTCTACATAAGCATGATTTACTTCAAGCATCCTTCATACATGTCATATTGTTACTATGCTACCTATTACCTATAATATTGCATTTTGCCTATGTTGCCTATCTGTGGTTGCATTGCATCCTATATATATAGTACATTTAAATGTACTAACATATACTCTATGCCTACATGTTGTTACCATGTAAGAATAGGAGCCCCGGTTGATCATCGTCCTCCTACACGTGGCTAGTATGATTGTCTCTCAAACTAGTTGGTGGGTCCTCCATTCCGAGGAAATTCTTAATGACCTCATACTATGTACTAAAACTATCTTCTCTTATGTATGTATTGGCTATTAGGGTGAGCCCGGTAGCTTTTCTTGGCCTCTGCTAAGTATCTAAGAAAAGAGGCGTTGTTTGACATGTTTGTATTATGCTATGAGTTTTGACTCTCTCTTGACTCTTGATGTTTATGATATGAAAGTTGTCCCTTAGCCCAGTTTATCCCTATTTATCATGTCTTTTTGTATTGTACTTCTTCCGCGACCAAGGATGTGTAATGATATGTTAAGAGGCTTTCTTGGTGTCCCATCGGGTTCCCCATGCGTCATATCATGTCTAGGACCTAGGCTTGGGTCGTGACAATGGGTAACATGTAAATCACATCAAAAGTTCACAATAGCTCATAGATTCAATAGCTTGAATCATGTATAGTCTCAATAGACAAGGATTCATAGTATAAACTCTAAATATATATTCATGCATAATCAACAACATTTGATAAAACCCTAATATATTTCATGCTCATATTTCCTAATAATAGATACCCATAAGTAATACATCTTGAAAACATGCAATTTTTATAAAATAGGAAGGTTGGACTGTATGAGTGAAAGTACCCAATGGATTAAACCCACATACTTTAAACTTGGGTTCTCTTGATGTAGACTTGAAGGAGATTTGGAGCCTGAGTAGAGTTCTTGAGATCCAAAGTGAGCTTAAAATCCTTGGATTTACATGGGAATTCGATAAAATGGTTGAGAGGTTTTAGAGAGGGTGTGTGAGTGACATAGAGTTGAAAAATGGCTAAGTATGAGAGATTTCATGTATAAATGGGCATGGGCCATGACTCTAATGCCCTTGGGCCGAAGCAGAAAAACTTGAAAATTTAACACTTCTTATCGATGGGTCCACGTCGCGGAGGCATCGTGTAAAACTATTTTTTTGAAAAATTTGCGAATATTATTTTTCACTAACGGGTCTTCTAAAGTTTGGGTTATACCCATTTCCTACTCAATTTTCCCCCTGACCAAGAATATGATGTCATATTTGCAAAATCAGGCATGGATTTTAAGATATATGGAAATTATGATTATGTGCATTCCAAAGCACATTTTTGGGGTGTTTCAATATCTCCTTCTTGGAAACATTCATCCCCGAATGTCAAGGAAATGTGCATAAGAGAGGTAATTATGAAGATTTCAGCCTGACATGAATGCAAAAAATGCATTTAAATATCATTTCAAAAACCTCAACATGGATGTCAAAAATAACCATAAACATGAATGCATGCAACATGATATGAGTGATGAAACTTAGGACTTGAGATCATATAGGGGACTTAAATATTACCTTTGGCTTAAGTAGAGTGGAAGAGTTATGTGTAGTGCTTTTTTGTGTCCTCCTCAACTTCCCATGTGGCACTTTCAACTTATTGATTCCTCCAAAGGAACTTGATGGAAGCTACAACTTTATTCCTTAACCTCTTCACTTGTCCATCCAAGATCTCCACCGGGACCTCCTCATAGGCCAAATTATCTTCTACAATACCCACAACCTCTAAGGGTACTGTAGCACTTGGGACACCAACACATCTCCTCAACGTAGACACATAGAAGACTGGATGAACCATATTCATTTCCATAGGAAACTCCAATTAATAAGCAACCTTACCAACCCTTCTAAAAATCCTATAAGGCCCTACAACCTTGGGCTCACTTTACTTTTCTTGCCAAATCGGACCACAACGTTCATGGGTGAGACTTTCAAGTAAACCCAATCACTAACCTTGATCTCAAGATCTCTCCTCCTCACATCGGAATATGACTTTTTTCTACTTTGAGCCATCTTCAACCTTTCCCTTATCAACCTCACTTTCTCCAAAGCTTCCATAACCAAATACGGACCTAACAAAGCCATCTCCGGCACATCAAACTACCCAATCGGCAGTCTACAATGTCTACCATAAAGAGCTTCAAAGGGAGTCATACCAATGCTAGAGCAGGATCTATTTTTCTAAGCAAATTTAATAAGTGGAAAATGTTCATCTCAACTGCCCTGGAACTCCAAAACAGAAGCCCTAAGAATCTCCTCAATAGTTTGGATAGTCATTTCAGCTTGGCCTTCCATTTGAGGATGAAAAATTGACTAAGCTTAACCTTGGTACCAAGAAACCTTTGAAAGGATCTCCAAAATTGTGAAGTGAATTTCACACCACAATCCGAAATGATTGACAAGGGCACCCCAAGTAATCTAACCAACTCATGAATATACGATTTGGCATAATCTTTGGCACCATAAGTTGCCTTGATCAGTAGGAAGTGAGATGACTATCATTCTATCAACCACCACCCAAATAGAGTCAAAATGTTTTATAGTCTTGGGCAACCCAACCACAAAATCCATGTTAATCTCTTCCCACTTCCAAGTGGGAATCTTTATGTCTTGGGCTAGGCCACCCGACCTTTGATGTTTGGCTTTCATTTGTTGACAATTGTGACACTCGGACATGAACATGGCTATATCCCTCTTCATACGACCCCATAAATACACCTCCCTCAAATCTCTATACATCTTTGTAGAACCAGGGTGAATAGAATAGGATGAATTATGAGCCTCATCTAAAATCAACTTTGTCAAGTCATCAACATTAGGCACACACAATCTACCTTGGTACCTAAGGGTACCATCTCCCTTATGGGATAAAACCTCTACTTTACCATCTTTTACCAAGGCCTTTAACTCTAGCAAAGCGCGGACAAGGTCTTGTTTTGATTTCACCTCCTCAATCAAAGAAGATTTAGAACCATCCACAACGCACCACCAATTTCAACTTCATTCAATCTAACCTCCAACCTAGCCAACTGGTGAACTTCTCTAGCCACCTATTTGACACCATCATCAAATGTGAGCTAGGCTACCCATGGACACTCTACTTAGGGCATCGACCAGAACATTAGCTTTGCCAGGATGGTAGTACACACTCATGTCATAATCCTTAAGAAGCTCTAACCACCTTCTTTGTCTCAAGTTAAGATCTTTTTGGATGAACACATATTGAAGACTCTTATGATCGGTAAACACATCAACATGAACCCATACAAATAATGACACCAAATTTTTGAAGCAAACACCATGACCAGTAATTCAAGATCATGGGTGAGATGATTCTTTTCATGCACTTTAAGTTGTGAAAAGGCATATGCTCTCACCTTACCATTTTTCATCAATAAACCCAAACCAATTCTTGAAGCATCATAATACACTACAAACCCCTCTAACCTATTTGGTAAGGCCAAAATAGCAGTGGACACAAGCTTGTCTTTCAAGGTATGAAAACTCATCTCACATTCATCGGTCCAAACAAACTTTGGTTTCTTTTGGTCAATATAGTCATGGGGAAGCAATAGAAGAGAAACCATTTACAAACCTCAGGGAATAAGCCACTAAATCCAAGAACCTCCTAATATCCGATGGGGTCAAAGGTCTAGACCAATTTCTTATCACCTTCATCTTCTTAGGATCTACCTTAATACCATCACCAGACACCACATGCCCCAATAATGCAACCTCTTCCAAGCAAATCTCATATTTTTCATACTTAGCATACAACCTCTTATCCCTTAAAATTTACATCACCACCTCAAGTGATTAACATGCTCTTCCTCTATGGGAATAAATCAAGATATTATTAATAAATTCCACCACAATAACATCAAGGTAGGGTTTAAAGATTCTATTTATGAGGTCCATAAATATAGTTGGTGCATTGATCAACCCAAAAGACATAACCACGAATTCAAAATTCCAATAAGTAGTCCGAAAATTCATTTAGGGAATGTCACACTCCCACACTTCCACTTGGTGGTAACCGGACCGAAGATCAATCTTAAAAAAATGACTAGCCCTTTGAAGTTGATCAAAAATGTCATCAATCCTTGGTAGAGGGTATTTGTTCTTTATGGTGACTCTATTAAGTTGCCGATAATCAATGCACATTCTAAGAGAACCATCCTTTTTCTTCAAAAAAAATTACTGGTGCACCCTAAGGTTACTTGGTAGGCCTTATAAAACCCTTCTCCAAAAAATCTTTTAATTGATCCTTTAATTCCTTCAACTCCGCTGGGGCTATACGGTCAAGGGGAATATAAATAGGTTGTGTATCTAAGTCCATCTCCCTTTCGAGAGGGACATCGGGAAGCTCATTAGGAAATACATCAAGAAACTCATTAACTACTGAAACCGACTTAATAGGAAGGACTTTAGACTCCACATCCCTAACCCTCACAAGATGATAAACACAACCCTTAGAAATCAACTTTCGGGCTTTAAGACAAGAAATAATCTACCTTTGACCACCACATTACTACTCTCCCACTTAAGGATGGGCTCATTAGGGAATTAGAATTAAACCTTACAGGTTCTGCAATCAATAGAAGTATAATATGCACACAACCAATCCATCCCAAGAATGACATCAAAATCCACCACATCTAATTCAACAAAATCACAAGGCAAGACTTTATGCAATATGAATATTGTTACGCCGAAAAAATGATCGACTTTTAAAAATAAAAATTGAAAATTATTTGAAAATTAGGAATCAATTTAAACTCAATTAATTTGAGCAAAATCAATTCTTGAAATTCAAACAGACACAGAGTCGCCACCTAATTTTACAGATAATCAGAAAACCAAAAAAAATTTTTTTAAAAGACCTAACAGAGAAAATCTTTTAAAAAAATCCAGAGATAGGGTTCGGGTTCATATTTTCGTTTCAAGAAGGTTTTAAGCACTTGAAATGGCTGCTAAATACAGTTATCTGGCGATTATGTATTTGACTAACTTTTAAAAATATTTGACTTAAAAAATGAGTTAGTTTATAATTTAAAAATTTATCTTGAAAGAAATATATTGAAAGAGATTGACGAGCTTAGCGAATTTAACTTAACTTATTAAAATACGGTCTATTTATAGAATCTAAAAAAATCGATTAATTTTGAAGATTGAGAAAAAGTGTAAAAGTCTATTATATTATTTCTTTTTATTTATTTATCAAAATCCTAGTCATTATTATTTAGAAGGATATATATTATTATGTTGCTCTCTTTTAATATTAATAATAATAATAACAAAAATAAATAAATATATAAATAAATAGATAAGTAAATAAATAAAGCGACGTAGATTTTGACCGTTTGGGGAATTTAGTTAGATCAAAACCTGTTAGAAATGTTAGAGTTAGACATACAATCACAAGTAAATTATACAATAAGTCCAAAATAAAATTGGGGCT
>JAABOM020000101.1:5787362-5799685 GCA_011800125.2 Solanum clarkiae
AAAAAGGCTACTGAGGAATCTGCAACAGCCAAAGCACAATGGGATAGGGTTGATGCTCAATTGTGTAGTCTCCTATGACGTTCTATTGATTACAAGTTGATGCTCTTGTTTCGCCCATTCCAGACATGTTATTCAGTTTGGGAAAAGGCTCGTGCTTTATATACTAATGATATATCTCGATTTTATGATGTGGTATCTCGTATGACCAACTTAAAGAAACATGAATCTGATATGTTTACATACTTGGGACAAATGCAGGCAGTCATAGAGGAATTTGAAACATTGATGCCAGTCACTGCGAACGTCATAACATAACAAGAGCACAGACATACATTGTTTTTAGTCATTACACTTGCTGGACTTCCTGCTGATCATGATTCTGTACGTGACCAGATCTTAGCTAGCCCTACCATCCCTACAATGGATGAATTATTCTCTCTTTTACTTCGTCTTGCTGCACCACCCAGTCATAAAGTAGTTTCATCACCCACCATTGACTCCTCTATTCTTGCATCTCAAACTACTGATAAACGAAGATCTACTATGGAGAACTGACGAGGAGGAGGCCGTTCCGGAAGATCTCACTCTATGTGTAGTTATTGTCACAAGTCTGGACACACTCGTGACATATGTTATACTTTGCATGGTCCACCCCTCAGTTATGATCCTATTGTTATGAAGGAATATAACGAATCCCTTCGAAATCGAGCACATAAGCAAACTGTTGCTCAGCCTAATGTTTCTGTTGCTCCACCTGATCGATCATCCAATAATGTTCATATTGCTCGGGCTGACTATGATGAGTTCCTTCAGTATCAAGCAAGTAAGCAATTGTCTTCACAAGCAGCATCAGTTTCTCAACCTACTGTTCCTATTGCGGGTAATCTTTTTGCTTGTGTTCACAATCTAGTACTCTTGGATCCTGGGTTATGGACTCAGGCGCTTCTGATCATATTTCTAGTTACAAAACACTTTTGTCTGATATTGTTTACTCACAATTCCTTCCTGCTAATACTTTGGCCAATGGGATCCAGACAAAACCAAAAGGGATTGGAAAAGCCCAACCTTTACCTTCTGTCACCTTAGATTCTGTTCTTTATGTTCCTGGTTCTCCTTTTAATTTGGCATCTTTTAGTCATTTGACGGGGGAGTTACATTGTGGCATTTATTTTTTTGATGATTTTTTCCTTATGTAGGACCGGAGTACGGGACAGATGATTGGCACAAGACATGAATCAGAAGGCCTTTATGAAGGCCTTTACTACCTTACCTCTTCAAATTCCTTTACAGCATGCTCCGTCACAGATACTCCAGACCTAATTCACAAACATTTGGGACATCCTAGTCTATCTAAACTGCAAAAGATGATGCCTAGTTTGTCTAGTTTATCTTCATTAGATTGTGAGTCATGTCAACTTGGGAAACATACTCGTGCTACATTTTCACGTAGTACTGAGGGTCATTCCGAGTCTATTTTTTCTTTAGTTCATTCTAATATTTGGAGTCCTAGTCGAGTTAGTTCAACCTTAGGATTTCGTTATTTCATTAGTTCTTGATGATTATTCAAGATGTACTTGGGTTTTCTTAAAGAAAGATCGTTCGGAGTTATTTTCCATATTTAAAAGTTTTTTTGCTGAAATACAAAACCAGTTTGGTGTTTCCATTCGTACTCTTCGTAGTGATAGTGCGTTAGAATACATGTCCTCTAAATTTCAGGAATTTGTGACTCACCAAGGAATTATTCATCAGACATCTATCTTGTCCATACACCCCTCAGCAGAATGGTGTAGCAGAACGAAAGAATAGGCATCTTATTGAAACTGCTCGCACTCTTCTTATTGAGACCGATGTTCCGCTGTGTTTTTGGGGCGATGCTGTCCTTGCATCTTGTTATTTAATTAATAGAATGCCCTCATCTTCTATTCAGAATCAGCTTC
The DNA here is from genome assembly GCA_011800125.2 of Solanum clarkiae. Taxonomy (NCBI): domain Eukaryota; kingdom Viridiplantae; phylum Streptophyta; class Magnoliopsida; order Solanales; family Solanaceae; genus Solanum; species Solanum clarkiae. The sequence goes on from JAABOM020000101.1 coordinate 5,789,300, forward strand.
CACATTCTATATTGTTTCCTTTGTCACCTCTCCATTCTATACCTCCTCGTGTCTTTGGGAGAACATGCTTTGTTCATAACTTAGCTCCAGGAAAAGATAAGTTAGCCCCTCGTGCTCTCAAATGTGTCTTTCTTGGTTACTCTCGAGTTCAAAAAGGATATCGTTGTTATTCCCCAAACCTTAATCGATATCTTATGTCCGCTGATGTCACATTCTTTGAATCTCAACCTTACTATACATCATCTAATTGTCTTGATATATCTGAGGTCTTACCTCTACCTCAGGTCCTACCTGTACCGACTTTTGAGGAATCTCTAATTGTAGTGCAACCTTTAACAAACCCTACCAAACCTCCACCTCTCTTGACTTATCATCGTCGTCCACGTCCAGCATCAATTCCAGATGATTCATGTTATGCGCCAGACCCTGCTCCTATTGCGGACGTGCTTGCTCCTAGCCAACCAAGTGCACTTAAAAAAGGTATACGGTCCACTCGAAATGCTAACCCACACTATAATTTCTTGAGTTATCATCGTCGCACATCATCCTATTATGCTTTTGTATCGTCTTTGTCCTCTATTTCTATCCCTAAGACTACAAGTGAAGCACTTTCTCATTCGTAATGGAGGCAGGCTATGGTTGATGAGATGTCTGCTTTACATACGAGTGGTACTTGGGAACTTGTCCCCCTTCCTGGAGGTAAATCCGCTGTTGGTTGCTGTTGGGTTTATGCAGTGAAAGTTGGTCCAGATGGTCAGGTTGATCGACTTAAGGCTCGTCTTGTTGCCAAAGGATATACTCAGATATTTGGGCTCGATTTTAGTGATACATTTGCTCGCGTGGCTAAAATGGCATCTGTCTATGTTCTTCTATCTATGACTATCATTCGTCATTGGCCTCTTCATCAGTTGGACATTAAGAATGCTTTTCTACATGGTAATCTTGCGGAAGAAGTTTATATGGAGCAACCACCTGGTTTTGTTGCTCAAAGGGAGTCTAGTAAACTTGTATGCCGATTGTGCAAGTCACTCTATAGTCTGAAACAGTCTCCTCGAGCCTAGTTTGGAAAGTTTAGCACAGTAATTCAGGAATTCGGCATGACTCGTAGTGAAGCTGATCACTCTGTATCTTATCGGCATTCTGCAGCAAATTTATGTATTTATTTGGTTGTTTATGTCGATGATATTATCACTGGCAGTGATGAAGATGGTATCACTTGTTTGAAGCAACATCTCTTTAAGTATTTCCAAACTAAAGACCTTGGCAGATTAAAGTATTTTCTAGGTATTGAGGTTGCTCAGTCTGGATTAGGTATTGTTATTTCTCAGCGCAAGTATGCCTTAGACATTCTTGAAGAGACAAGGATGATGGGATGTAGACCTATTGACACTCCTATGGATCCGAATGTTAAACTGCTTCCAGGACAGGGGGAGCCACTTAGTAATCCCGAAAGTATAGACGACTAGTGGGAAATTTAAATTATCTCACAATGACTAGACCTAACATTTCGTTCTCTGTGAGTGTTGTAAGTCAGTTTATGACTTCCCCTTGTGATAGTCATTATGATGCAGTTGTTCATATTCTGCGATATCTAAAGTCAGCGCCCGAAAAAGGATTACTCTTTGAAGATCGAGGACATGAGCATATCATGGAATATACAGATGCTGGTTGGCAGGATCACCCTCTGATAGGCGGTCTACATCCGGATATTGTGTATTAGTAGGAGGTAATTTGGTGTCATGGAAAAGCAAGAAACGGAGTGTGGTTGCTCGGTCAAGTGCAGAGGCAGAATATCGAGCAATGGCTTCAGCAACTTGTGAACTTATCTGGGTCAAGCAGTTATTGAGGGAGCTAAAATTTGGCAAAGTTGATCAGATAGAACTTGTGTGTGATAATCAAGCAGCCCTTCATATTGCATTAAATCCGGTGTTTCATGAAAGGACCAAGCACATTGAGATTGATTGTCACTTTGTCAGAGAAAAAATACTCAAAAAAGATATTGTTACAAAGTTTGTGAAGTCAAGTGATCAACTTGTAGATATTTTCACCAAGTCCCTCACTGGTCCTTGTATTAATTACATTTATAACAAGCTAGATGCTTATGATTTGTATGCACCAGCTTGAGGGGGAGTGTTAGAATAGGAATAGGATTACATAGTCCTAGTTAGAATAGGAATAGGAATAGTATGTTGTTTCCTAGTTGGATTTGGATTAGGTTGTAGTGTCTATAAATAGGGTCTTTATGTAACATGAAAACACACAATTCAATAGTATATCTTTTCCCAATATTTCTCACAGTATTAACGTGGTCTATTCTAAGTGACGTGGCATGGTGTATGCTATTTACAAATGACGTAGTATTGATTTATGAGACATGCGGTGGAGCTAATGCTAGGTTGAAGGTTCGGAGACAAACTTTGGAATCTAAAAGGATTCAAGCTGAGCAAGGCCAAAATTGAATATCTAGATTGCAAACTCAGTGATGCAAAGCTTGAGCAAACATAGAAGTAAGGCTTGACATATAGGCTATCCCTAGGAGAAATAGTTTAAAGTATCTTTTGTCTTTAATCAATGTAATGTCACACATCTTATTGATGCTACATTGATGAAATGGAGGCTTGCCTTTGGAGTCTTATGGGATAAAATTTATCACCTAAAAGGCAAGTTCTATTGAGTGGTGACTAGACCAAATTTATGTATGGGACAAAGTGTTGGTCTTTCAAGAACTCCCATATTTAGAAGAGGCAAGTTGCAGAAATTATGATGTTGAGATGGATGCGTGGACATACTAGGGTCGATAAGATTATGAATGAGGACATTCAGGACAAGGTGAGAGTAGCCTCCATGATGAATTAGATGAGGGAAGCGAGACTAAGATGGATGTGAAAAGGAGATGCACAGATGCTCTAGTGAGGAGGTGCCAGAGGTTGGGCATATAGTGAGTACGAGGAGAGGTAAAGGTAGGCCAAACCTCGGTGAGAGGTAATTAGGCAAGACAGGGACCAACTTCAACTTACAAAGGAGATGACTTTAGATAGGAGGGTTTAGAAGCTGCGAATTAGGATAGAAGTTAGTTGTTAGTGGAGCGTTGTCTTTATTTTTGATGGTTTTGGACTTGGTGGCATCATCGTAGTATTAGCCTTATTCTTGTAGTTTCTTGCTTCTAATATCTATCATTATTTGTTGTTTATTGTTTTTTAATTATCGTATTATTGTGTTGTTGTTTCCTTATTAGTTTCTATCTTTTCATTGTCAGTTTCCCTTTTCATACTTTAATTTGTTGTACTTAAGCAAGTGACCTTCAAAAATAACCATGCTACCTCTTTGATATGGAATAAGGTCTGCGTACACTCTACCCTCCCCATAACCCACTTGTGGGATTTTACTAGCATAATGTTGTATCTCATCAAATGTTGATGCTGATCAATTACTGCTACATTTACTTATACATGTAATAACAAGAGAGGGATAGCCTCACCATAAGGATCCGAACCAAAAGTCGGGTTCAAGTCACCAATCGACGAGGGAAAAGGGAAACGGGGACTATTAGGCTCGTGGATCATGGTTCTGAGGAATTGGGTTTACCACATAAAAAAAATAACATTTACTCATATGCTTGATAGGGCTATTCAAAAGCTTATAAAGGGAAATTCAAATGATATACCTAAAAATCATAGGTAACGTCGCAAAATGTGAAAATAACCTTGCATCATTCTGTTTGATTTATTTAATTTCTGATGAATATAGAACTACACAGAGAATATCTCTGCAGCAGCTGATATCCATGCTCGTATTTCTATGTATTTCCTGAAAACCACATGTTATTCCCAAAATTTGCATGTCTAATAGTTTACTTCCATGCTGTCAATGACATATTGAAATAGGTATTCAAGATTCTGTCATTCCTATCATGCCATGTTCGGTAGGACCTAGTTTGTTGATTCTTGGATCATAGTTGTAGTTTGGGAGATATATTGGGCAACATCAAATTATTATTAAAGATGTCAAAGAAAATTTTACATGGCATCCCTTTGTAGATATGTTCTCCTAGAAACTCCTCTAGCTTCTTTTGTATCACATCTTAATGGTTGTTAAATGGGTCACCCCATATGTACTCTTAGGTGCCGTTTGGCCACATGTATTCCCAAATATATTTGGGGAAAACTTGGGAACCAATGCTTGGCCATATAACTTTCCATTACTTGGAAAATATATTTGGCAAACATCCCAAGTTCCCAAATATTAGAAAAAAAAAACTAGTATTTGGGCCAAATTCTAGCATTTGGGAATTTTCAAAAATTCAAAAATTATCACAAACTTTTATATTATAAAACACTCATCATTTATATTTGTTATACAAAATTAATACAATTATATACATATTTTATACAATTTTTATCTGAGCTTGCTCTCCTAAGTCACTTTCAATAACAAGTAGTAATAGTAGCTTTTCATATACAAATCATGGTATTTTCCTTTTATTTTCTTTCTCTTTTTTCAGATTCATATTAATTGTGTTTATTGTCTTAACTTTTCACAGGACATGTTTTTATAAAATGACAATGCAAACTAATGGGTGTTTTTAATAATATTTAGAACTTATGGGTGTAAATCATATTTTTTTAAAAATCAAATATTTATCCCAATATCTATAACCAAATGCATGGTGAAATTTCACCCAAAAATGACTTGCCAAAATTTTGTGGGAATTTGTGGCCAAAAGCTAGCTTAGTTTGTTGCACAATTTTCATTTCATTAATGACTCTTATGGTTATGAAGTATTGGAACAGTTTTCTCATTCAAAAGCTTCGTTTATGATTCAAGATTGGGGTACATTCTATATTCCTCAATCTCTTTAGGGGAAAGAGTTTTGAGTCTCGTCATTGTCAAGTTTCAACTTTTATGGAGGTGGATTTGTGGTATTTCGATCTCTTCTGCTATACTGTATGAGAAGGATTGACGACAGTTGTTTTTAATTGCATACAAGGAGTTCAGAAGACAACATGCTAATGATTGATGATCATTAGGCTCAAAAATGTAGCACGGGAAGCAACGAGCACGAAATGCTTGTGAAGCTCCGCTTTGAAATCTCAGAAGCTCATAAAGAGCAAATAGTTTGATAATCTTTTGCATTGTTTCGTAGAAGTTGCGGTGGACTCATTGCTTATACAGAGATTATTGAATTCGACTGAGATTGAAATGCATATTATTTTGAGAGTAGAGTATCTATGCTTACTCACTTAAGTTTCCTTTTTCCTAATGGAGTTGTTAAAACCTAAGTTGGTATTAAGTAATACTGTTATGGTTTACTTCATCTTCATCTATTTCTTTATGTATCTTTAGGTGGCTGCCAGAATACTTCAAGACACAGCTATTGGAAAACATCAAACTTCACATGGGGTAAAATTCTCCAAAATTTATCTTCCTTTATATTAGTCATAAGATATGCTTAGTGTTTGTTTGAAAATAATGATATCATTTTTTATTTGAACCACAGTAGCAAGCAGAAGTTTTGCTCTCCTAAAATCATGTTATTTATTTAACACAGTCAACAGCTTTCAAATTACAAACAGAGCAATGATGAAAAAGGGCCACTTTTCGGCTCCTGGCAGCAGGGTTTGGGGTTTTATTATATCAAAAAGATGATGTTGGGCATCTGGTTCCCGATATATGAACCTCTGCAGTTCTGCTTAATATGCTATTGAAGTTTAAATGATTATGTTAATGTTACTAAGATCGATCAACTCTCTATCATGTGATAAATTAGCAAACAATTGTATATGTGGAAAGATATAGTGAACTGGATGATAAATCACGGTGTCTGACATTAGGTCCCTTCAGTGGATAGAAACAGAATATTCCACCAAAGCTGCATATTACAATATCTTTTGCCCTACTGATAATTTACAATGGTTGCTTTCATTGCAGCTTAGTGGAGCGCGTAGGCTGCGAGATGCTATCGTCCTTGGCTATCAGCTTCAAGGGATTCCTGGGAAAGATATTGCTATCCCAGAATGGTATTCACTTGCGCAAAATGAACTTCGTTCACGCACTCAATTGCCAAATAAGGAAGTTCTTGATAATAGCAATCTTACAAGACAGTAAATTCTTTAATCCTATCTAGTTGTCTTTATGTCAAGTTAATTGGTCTAATATGTCTCCTACAGCCATTCTTAGGCATGTTTCTTATCAAATATTCACCTAAATTACTTTGCAGAAGTGATTACTTCGCAATTCTTCATGGAAATCATCAAGGGCTCCCTGATACACTTGGTTTCTTGAAGAGTTTGGCTGAAATTGAGTCCTCAAGTAGTCCTCAAAATAATAACAAGCTCCAAACACGCGAGCATCTGGCTGCTTCTGCAATGTTCAATTGGGAGGTATGCCTCATTTCACTGTAAATATATTCTTGAGTAGATTTTTCAGATTTGTATGAGCTGTCTAGTTTAATAAATTTTGTAATAATCTAAGAATCATTAGCGGGAAATCTTAGGATGATTAGCATTTTGAAATAAATCAACAAGAAATGGTGAAAAACTGCTGAAGGGAAAGTTTTCAAGTGTGCATCAGTATGAACGTAGGGGTTCATTATTTATGGTATTGATCCAGACTTATTTAGCAGAGTAATCTTTCTTGCTAATCTTAGTGTCTTCCAGTAATAAATTGACATGGAAATTTCGATAGGTATCTTGGAATTTTTAAGATTACCATAATACCATTGCAGGAAATTTACCTCGTAATGCTACTTTGTGTAAACATGCAAACAAACTCTAGAAAGCTTGCAAAGTTTCCAGGTTCAGGCTTGTCTATACGGAAATGTGTGCATTTTATACCCTTGCGATGTATTAGAACTTTGAATATGAGATATCAATATATATTGTTTATCAATGGAGGTCTGTGTCACCAACGATATTCAAATTGAGAGCCTAGATTCTAGATTTCTCTATTCTTGTCGTGCAGGAAGAGATTTTTGTTTCAAGAGCACCTGGAAGATTGGACATAATGGGAGGAATTGCTGACTATTCTGGTAGTTTAGTACTACAAGTAAAGTTCCTTTTTCCTTTTTATATTTTCCTTACTTATGCTTTGGAATATTTTATTCTAGTCTTATGTATTGACTTGTTGAATGCATTTGTCATATCATATCGTATAGAACTACAAACTCTATCCTTGTATACTTGACTAACTTCATCTACTTCGTCACTAGTGAGCTATGTTGTATTTTCGTGCTTAAGCTGGTCATATTTTCAAGTGATGTTCACCTTAGCTAGAGCCTTCTGGTTCATTGTTAAATTGTGTGTTTACCTCTTCTTTTTCATTCATGGTGGCGTTAGTGTCACGAACTTAGAGCTTAGCTAAGAATTCCGTGCGACACTAGTCGATTTGCTCATGATTCTTTCACGATCTTGCAAATATTAGTACCCCTTTAGCACTTGATCGCTAAGGGAACGCTAGATTTAGAAAACAAGAGAGCTTTGGAAAGAAGACTCTTTAGAATGCTTGGAAGATTGCTACAACTTTCTTGGATGGTTTGTACAAATGATTGGCCCTCATATTTATACTACTACCTAGGGGCCAAAGTGTAATTAATAATTACTTACAAGTCCCTCACTTATTTACACTTTAGTCCTCTCTCGAATCTTCCATACCATTCTAAGAGAACTAAAGACTACAAGATATTTCTATACAATTTTAGAATCTTCCAAGATCCTCCTTCAAGATCCACACGTGACTAGAATCTTCCACACATCTCTAGAGAGTTCCACACATCTCTAGAGTCTTTCACACATCTCTAGAGAGTTCCACACTTCTTTAGAGTCTTCCAAGGAACTTTAAGAGCTATCCACAATGTTCTAGAGTCTTCCGGAAACCTCTCCAAGACTCTAGTTTCTTCTTCTTGACTCTAGATTCTTCCTTATTAAAAACAAGTGGCAGGCCGTCACACTCTCCCCCATCTGATGTTGTGACGTCCTCGGCGCAATGCTGCTGTTGGAACTCCCTGTTTCCACCTTCGGACTGCCGCAAGTCTTCGTGCCATCCCCTTGTGGTCTTCTCTGGTGTTCGCTCCCTTTCCGTGCCCGAGGAGTACTGCTGCAGTTGGTTGTCCTTTCTCCCTCTTGGCTTCCTTCGATGGCTTCTCCTCTGACGACTTTTCCTCTTAGCGGGCAAGGAACATTACAATGGCTTTTTACCCTGGAACCCCTCCACAAGCCGCAAGGCCGACAATTGAACTTGTCCCCCTGACTTGGGCATCTTCACTAAGTGCACCATGCAGGAACCTCCCTGCTCCAAGACCACGAGTTGTTGGAGATAGGGGTCAATCATCACATGGTACTTCCGAAAAAATTCCTAACCAAGGATGATGTCAAAGAGATCCATAGGAGTGACATAGAAGTTGGTCTTACCACGAGACTCACCTAACACTATGTCGACTCCTTGAGCAACTCCACATACAAGAGTCATGGCGCATTGACCATCCTGAGTTGCACATTACTTGGGTTATATTTCAGCTCCAACTTGGTTGACGCAGACTCAGTTACGACGTTAACCTCTGCGCCTATGTCGACCATGGCACAAGCAGGTCGCCCATTGATCGTGATGTCCACATATTGTGCACGACACTCCTTCGGCTTCTCTGGTTGCCGTATAATAGCTCCGCATAGCCCAATCACGCCTGCCCGGGCCATGTCCGAATCTTCCCCCGATTCAGGTGCCTCTTTCTATGCCTTCTGCTCCTTCCGTTCCCGCAATATAGCACCAAGGTTCTTCAGTTCGGGCACTTCTTGTAACTATGCAGCCCCCCGCATATGTAGCACTTAAGCTCTTTCTCGGGCTGTGCCTTGCCCTCTCTGCTGCTTTGTCACCCGAACCTCCTGTTATCAGGCCTACTGGTGTCATGATACTTGGGATATGGCTGCCAACCCTTGCCTTTGCCACCATATCCCCCACCTTGGTCATGACTACCATCCTCGGTCTTTACCTTGCCTGTCATGTCGAGAGTCCTTCAAAAAAGCCTCTGCCTGTGTGATGGCCTCGTCAATGGTCCTAACTTGTCGGCCTTCCAGCTCCGTCCTGGCCTAATTTTGTAGGTCGTCCATGAAGTGGTACATCATATCATCATCCGTGAGGTTGGAGATCTGGAGCGTAAGGGTAGTAAACTCCTTCACGTAGGCCCTTATGTTACCCGTCTGCCTCAGCTCCTGAACTTTCGCTTTTGCCTCATAGATGACGTTGTTCGGGAAGAAGGCCTTCTTGAACTCGCCCTTGAACTGCTCCCATGTATCGATTGTACATAGCCCCTTCCCTACTTTCGCCTCCTTACATTTCCACCATAACATGGCCATCTCCGTCAGATACAACAAGGCTATGTTGATCTTCGTATCGTCACTCCTCACCTTGTTACACTTGAAGTAATTCTTCAAGTGCCACAAGAAATTCTCTACCCCTTACACGTCATGGACACCTTTGAAGACAGGTGGCTTGGGAGCCTCAATCTTGGCCTCTCATTCAACGACCGCTGTCGCAAATCTCCCTTCCTCAATAACTTCCTCAAGTGCCTTCATCCTAGAGTTCATGGCCTCCTGCATGTCCATGAACTTGCCTTCCAATGCAGCCAACCGGCACTCTAAGGAAGTGAATACTTCTTTCGCCTCAGCCTCGACTGCTTTCTGTCCATCTATGTCCTTGAGGATGCTGTCAGTTTCCTCAAGGGTGAATTCCTCCAAGGTCTTGAACTTGCCATCGAACTCGTTCAAGCGCTTGCCAAGGAATTCTACCGCTTGACAGGCAGCTTCTACCTTTGTCAACCACTCCATGCTAGGGGTGACGTTTGCGTGCTCCTCGCCACGCTCATCGTCAATCACCTTTGTGGCTGAGAGTGAGTGAGTGGTAACGACGTCGCTTGGTGTGGGCTCGATCGGCAATTCATCCTTCTTGGAGTTCTTCTTTCCCTTTCGGGGCTTCCTGCCAACATATGCCTTGACGTTGGCGGCAGTGACGACGTCAAGGTCTCCTCCCCTCCGCTTGCCATGATTTCCCTTAGTAGACCTGCTCTGATACCACTCTGTCACGGACTTAGAGCTTCGCTAGACTTCCATACGGCACTAGTCGATTCTTTCACGATCTTGCAAATACTAGTAAGCCTTTAACACTTGATCGCTAAGGGAACGCTAGATTTAGAAGACGAGAGTTTTGGAAAGAAGACTTTTTAGAATGCTTGGAAGATTGCTACAACTTTCTTGGATGGTTTGTACAAATGATTGACTCCCCTATTTATACTACTACCTAGGGGCCAAAGTGTTAGAATCCTTATAATTAAGGAATCCCTATAATTAAGGATTCTAACACTCCCCCTCAAGTTGGTGCATATAAGTTTCTCATGCCCAA